>JAKOOJ010000021.1:2457500-2790000 GCA_022577455.1 Arizona elegans
CCAAATGTTGTGTTGCCGCTTCAGAAAGTTTATGTTTGTGTGTCAAAGAGCAGTTAAACGAAGGGATTCCGGTCGTTAAACCAAAAAGAGAGAGAGAGAGGGAGGGAGGGAGGGAGGGAGGGGGAGAAAGAGAGAGAGAGAGAGAGAGAAGGAAAGAGACAGACACAGAGAGAGAGAGACAGAGAGAGAGAAGGAGAGAGAGACAGAGAGAGAGAAATAGAGAGAGAGAGAGAGGGAGGGAAGGGAGAAAGAGAGACAGAGAGAGGGAAAGAGAGAGAGAGAGAGAAGGAGGAGACAGAGAGAGAGAGAGAGAAGGCGAGAGAGACAGAGAGGGAGGGATAGGAGAAAGAGAGACAGAGACAGAGAGAAGGAGAGAGACAGAGAGAGAGAGGGAGGGAGGGGAGAGAGAGAGAGTGAATGAAGGGAAAAAGTTTTTACAAATGGAATACAACTCTTGGCATTTTCTAGGAATAAGTGGCCTTGGACCAATCATTAACCGTTTTTGTTTTGATTTTAAGTTGGGTTTCAAGGCGAATACAAGCTATTTGAGCAGGAAAAGTTTATTGTATGAAATTATAGTGTTGATATGAACATCCTGGTACTCTAAACAAACTGATTTATAGGCTCCCAGCCCTTGGATGGAATATATTTAATAATTGCCTACCCTGCTGGATTATTGTGCTCTTTTATCTATTGAGGGAAGGAAAGATTAAAGGGATAATAAAGTTAAACGGACAGCAGAACAAAATTGTGCCAGGATTTTGTCGTGGTTTTTTTTTTTTTTTTTGCTAAATTTTGCTAAAACCAGCTTTGCAAAAATTGAGCCAAGGTATGAAAACATAACATGACTGACTTGGAATTGTACCTCACGGTGATGTACAGATTAACTGACCTCATATTAGCACGGACATGCTGTGTGACCTTAACCAGTCTTAGGGACTAGCACCAAAGTTGCAAAAGTTTGACCTAGTTCTTCTCAGGAATTGTATCTTGAGCTTGTATCTTCTGTGTATTTTCTTGAAGGTTTTTCTTCTTCTTCTTTCTTTTTCCACTTCTAACACCAGATTTTGCTATACACCCCAAAATGCAAAATCTAGAAGAATTCTAGCGGTGGGGTTATTGCGTGAGGTTTACTGGGCCAAACAGACAAAGCTTGCAATGCATTTTTTGGGGGGGACACGGACGGACGGACGAGCCACTGTCATCTGATACCCCTTGTTCCAATCTGGTTGAAGTGGTCATCCTAGAACATGACCTTTTCAATGCTAAATACCACATTGGGAAGGGCAAGCTTGGAAGCCAAAACCGGGGACGGGGAGTGGGGGATGTGGCTTGCCTGACAGGCATTTCCACTTAGCCCGTCTGCCAAAAGGAGAAGGAGTGGCCAGAAATCCCTGTGGATGGGGGAGATTTGCTGCCAAAGATGGATCCTTGAATTTGGGATTCCCCTGGCAATGTTGCAGGTTGCAGAGTGGGGGGGGGGGGCGGTCAGGTAGCAGTGGATTGGGGTCCTGCGACCCTCTGCTTTCTGGCTTTGGGGGCATTTCTGTGAGGAAGCTGGCAGCCCTACTGAGGAGCCTCTCCAAAGGCAGAGAGGTAGGAAACTGGGTTTTTTTCCAAAAAGAAAGGTCAACCCGTCGCTTGGGCAGGCTGCGTCTGGTTCAAATGAAATCCAGATGGGGGCTGTGACGGTTTTGGGATCCCACAGAATTAAGTTCCTCCAGACTGGCCAGCATCCAAGGCTTGGATGCAGGGGAAAAGCTGGGGTGGGAGAGAGAGAGAGAGAGCCGTGAGTAGGGAAGAGGGAAGCCTGCATTTTGACTCGCTTTCTGCAACGGTGCAAATCTCTCTCTCTCTTTCCCCCCTCCCAATCCCAGTTTTGTCTTTTGAGCCTGCGCCCCATTTCCTAGGCAACGGGGGTCCCTGCCAGCCCAGCCTGGGGCTTGTTGGGGGGGGGGATGGCCCTTTAATTGGATTCAGACACTGTTGGTTTCCCCTTTCCCTGCATCAAATCTCGGGTTTGCCTCTGGCCCACCAAACAGGGTGGAGGCCTAGCTGAGGATTGGATTTAATTCAGGAGGAGTTTGGAGCAAACTTTCCAAACAATTTGTTTCTAAGGTAAAGGCGGAGGGCTTAGCCCACCGTTCCTGAGACAAGGAAGTTGCCAGCTGGAGAACCAACCCTGCTTTGGAAGCTGGCTTATTGACTGTCCATGCTAAGTGTTAGGGCCTGAGCCTATGGCGACTCTTACCCTGGTCACCACTTCTTTACCCTCCTACCAGTGGTGGGTTCCTCCCGGTTCGGTCCGGTTCGGCCGAGCTGGTAGCGGTGACGATATGACGTTACTGAACCGGTTATCTCCCCGCCCTCCCACCCCCCCCACGTTATTCTTACCTTTTATTTGGTCCCACCCCCAATCTATTGCTGCCTCCTGAGTCCCAGCTGATGACTAGAGGGAAAAAAACTGTTTAAACTCTTGCCACAGGGCTTCAAATCACCCTACACAGATCAGTGTTAAAAGCAAACAAATGGGTCGGGTCGTAAGTGCGAGGACTGGTCGTAATTGCGAGGACCTTCCAGAAATGACTCTGACCAGCTAGCCACGCCCACCTAGTCACATGACCTCCAAGCCACACCCACAAAATAAGCCACGCCCACAGAACGGTAGTAAAAAAATTTAGAACCCACCCCTGCCTCCTACCATTGGGAAGGAGATACAGAAGCACAGCCAGCCGCACAAACAAACCGAAGAACAGTTTTTAATCCGTGTTCTGTCAGACTCCTGAATGCAAAATAACATCATAATTACGTAGTACGATGGACTTGCAGGGCCGGCGCAACACGTAACATGTTCACACTGGTGCAATAGGACTCGGTGTTTGTTAATATGATTTATTGTGTTAGGGATTTTCTGTCTTCACTGTGAGTTGTATTGTGTTGGGTGTGTGTGTGCAGGGGTGAAATCCAGCAGGTTCTGACAGGTTCTGGAGCTGGTAGTGGAAATTTTGAGCAGTTCGGAGAACCGGCAAATACCACCTCTGGCTGGCCCCAGAGTGGGGTGGGAATGGAGATTTTGCAGTATCCTTTCCCTGCCACACCCACCAAGCCACGCCCACAGAACGGGTAGTAAAAAAAATTGGATTTCACCACTGGGGGGATGCACTGAGGGAGCTCCACCAATCTCATTGTACATATGTTGTGCAGTGACAATAAAGGTGGTTGTTGTTGTTGTTATTGTTGTTGTTATTGATTAATCTTTAGTGAGATTCACAGCCTTTGAGGCTGGTTAATAGCTCAGCAGCTCGAGCCCTAACCAAGGACCTAGGAACTGTTAAGGTATCGTTGGAGGATGTAAGCTGTTCCGAGTAAGGTGGTTTTTTGTAGAGTCAAAATGTTCAAGTCCGGTAAATTTAGAATTTCTAAATAGCGGGGTAGCCCTTTGGGTATTGCTCCAAGGGTTCCAATTGCAATCGGGCCAACACACGATGATGATGATGATGATGATGATGATGATGATGATGATGATGATGATGATGATTGACATAGGGCCCTCCGGATGTTGCAAGGGCCAAATTCCAGTCTCCTTTTGTTAATAGTGGCCATGCTAGTTCTTCTGGGAAGTATGCAAAGTGGGTTCCCTATTTCTTTTGCTCCTAAGTATCTGGAGTTTCAAGGTATATTGCCTTCAATCTGGAGGTTCTATCAGATGGGTGATAAAATAGTGTCAACCCTTTTTTTGTCAAAGGCCCTCTATCTGCTTTGGTTGTCCTTCCTAAAGATGGAAGGAGATAGCAGGATCTTCTTAGCAATTGTTACTTAGGCCCTTTTACTAGAGATGCTGGCTGTTAAATTTGTTTATGTGTGTGAGCACACATAGTTTGCATTTATAGCATGTGGCATACCACCAGCCACTTGCCTGCCTCAAGTCGTCTGTGAGAATCTGGGACTTTAAAATCTAGAATTTCCTCGAAAGAGTGCCGAAACTTTCCTACTGGATGTTTCTATCCTTGATGCAAGTTTGAAAATTGCTTTTCTAGGCAAATGTAAACTGGACGGGATAGCTATTAAATCCAAAGCTTTATGAGATGAGGGAATACATACAATAGTCATCCGGAATTACTCCAAATTTAAGAGGCCCAATTTCAGTCCTGCCAATTTTGCAACAAATGGGACACCTGTAAATACAAAACGTGGCTTGATTTAAGATGATGATATTATATTTTCTTTATCGGCTTTCTCCTATTTGCCTATGGATGTATGAGGTTTTTTTCCTAGCCTATCCTCAGAAAAATTTGGAAGAGCATTTGATTTGAGGTTAATATTCACCCTCTTCCATCATCTCCTGGACCTTAACCAGCCTGGAGGAAGAAGCAACAAATTGTCCATCATGATGCACGTTTCATGTTCCATCCTCTATTAGACACTACAGATCTATTTTCTTTCTTCATCACTTTTATCTTTCCGTAGACACCTTCTGCACCTTATTTTGGTTAAGAATTGTCCTCTGATTAGAATATCTTTTTCCAGGGAGATTCTTGCAGGTTTAACCACCCTGTGCCCCAAACCTGTCTCCATGGACACTTGAACCTAATTTCTCACAAATGTCCCATATCCATTTATAGAAATTTATGAAATTGTATGGCATATATCAGTGATGGCTAACATTTTTGCTGTCACGTGCCAAAAGCGGGGAGAGAATGGGGAGTCATGCGTGTATGTGCCCACACCCATAATTCAATGTGCCACATCCCCCCCACATCCATGCACGCGTGACCACCCGTGCTCCCCCACTTTTGGCACACGATGGCATGGTGGGCACGGTAGGCCAATTTTTGCCCTCCCCAGGCTCCAGAGGCTTTCTAGGCCTCTGGAGCCTAGAAAACGGCCTTTCCCACCCTCCTGGAGGCCCTCCAGAGGCCAGAAACAGCTCATTTCCCAATGTCCGGTGGGCCCAAAAGGCCCAAAAATCAGCTGGCCATACTCTAGTGTTGGTGTTTATTGCAAAAGGATTTTTTCTCCTGATCTACTTGATGTTATCTAACATAACTTTTGGGGTTGAGGAAGGCTTATTTCAAGAAACATATGAAGAACAGTTACAGGAATTGGGCACGGCTAGTCTAGTGAAGAGAAGGACCAGGGGAGACATGATAGCAGTGTTCCAATAGCCCTATAATTCTGTTTTATATAAAGGATCCTTGGTGGGATGGGGCTGAATGGGGTCTCAGCCTTAGCTTTGTTAGGAAAGAATCAGGAAAAAAAAAAAATACTTTGGCCTGGATATCGAAAAGTGGAAACCTCCAACAGCCATTTCTACCTGTTCAAATAGCTGAAGAAGAGGCATATGAATGACTTCAAAGTCTTTGCAGAGGCATTTTTATATTTAAGAAGAACCTAATTAGCCTCCAGTCCCCTAAAACATACAATGAACAGCTGCAGGAATTGGGCATGGCTAGTCTAGTGAAGAGAAGGACCAAGGGAGACATGATAGCAGTCTTCCAATATTTGAGGGGCTGCCACAGAGAGGAGAGGGGTGTCAAGCTATTTTCCAAAGCATTTAAAGGCCAGACAAGGAATAATGGGTGGAAACTGATCAAGGAGAGATCTGGAAATCTCAACCTGGAAATAAGGAGAAATTTTCTGTAGTGAGAACAATCAACCAATGGAACAGAAGTTGCCTTCAGAAGTCGTGGGAGCTTCATCCCTGGAAGCTTTCAAGAAGAGACTGGACTGCCATCTGTCAGAAACAGTGTAGCCTGCTTGGGAGGGGGGGTTGGGCTAGATGACCTACAAGGTCCCTTCCAACTCTGTTATTCTATATAATTTTGTATTTATTCAGTATAAGATTGTGTTCAAAGGGCTGCTGGGATCCATTTGCTTCACTGCTATCAGAGATTTAAGCAACTTTAATATTCCATTGTTCCAGCCAGATGGAACCAGAAACTATTTTGCTATCCGCGGTATTATGAATAGATTTTAAATATACCTAAATCCATATATATATATATATATATATATATATATATATATATATATATATATATATATATATATGTGTGTGTGTGTGTGTGTGTGTGTGTGTGTGTGTATGTGTATATGTATATGTATATATGTATATATATACACATTTATATAAATATATTATATGTGTGTGTGTGTGTGTGTGTTTTTTTTTGTTTTTCTTCTAGCCAGGTTTTCCCTACGTAACCAAGGTTTTTCTGCAGCACCAGCTCAGTAGAATCACATCCACTTGATTCTGGGCTTTTTTCTTTTCTAACAGCTAGCAAGCTCTTCCTGCTAGGTGGGAGACCTATATAGATCTATTTCTAGCTCGTTTGCTTTCATCAGTAGGCCACACCCATATCTTATGTATCCTCCCTGTAAAGGTATAGTATCTATTTTCTTACTTATTTGTAGGGTTTATGTGTGTTTTTCTTCTAGCCAGGTTTTCCCTACGTAACCAAGGTTTTTCTGCAGCACCAGCTCAGTAGAATCACATCCACTCAATTCTGGGCTTTTTTCTTTTCTAACAGCTAGCAAGCTCTGATTCTACTGAACTGGTGCTGCAGAAAAACCTTGGTTACGTAGGGAAAACCTGGCTAGAAGAAAAACACACATAAACCCTATGAAAAAGTAAGAAAATATATATGTGTATATACATACATACATACATACATACATGTGTGTGTGTGTGTGTTTCTTTTATATATTTTTATATATATATTAGATAGATAAAGATATGTCTAGATTTTAGATAGATTTTAGGATATACCTAAACTGCTTCAAAGCATGAGATCTAGAGTCACTGTATTTTGGTGCCATAATCACCCAACTGTGGAAGATTAATCAGAACTGAGTATTTATCCTAGAAAGGCAAAAATGCCTTTTAATAGGTAGTCCTGCCTAACTTGTCAGAGATAGTGTTGACAAAATCTGTATTTGTTGGCCTGGAACAATTGCCACCTAGCTGGTCCTTTGTCATTATTGGACAAAGTGATGGAACTTGTCTGACTCTTCAACATAAGCTTGGAAGCTGCTGATTATTTGATCTATTCTTGTCGAGAATATATCCTAGGTTAAGAGCTAATAATCTTGGTCTTCTTGTAGTTGACTTATTCCAGCTGCTAATTGGGGAGTGTAACTGTGTTGGATGTTCTGCTCCTACTCTCTATGGTATTTGAGATGATGACCAATGTAGTCTTTCTGGATTGTTCATCTAGAAGGGACATAGAGTCACATGTCCATTACTGGTTCTTCCTGTAGGAGCAGGCCCAGAAAATGGTGCTTAAGGACTCTTCCATTTCATTGTGGACTTCACCTGTGGAGTTCTGGGTGGTTCTGTGTTGACTTTGCGTGCCTTGGAATTTAAAGTTTTGGGACAGAGGAAGTTCAAATCAGTTGACCCTTAAATCACCTGAGATAGAGATCCTACAGTTTCTCAACCTTGGCAACTTTAAGATATGTGGACTTCAGCTCCCAGAATACTGCCTGAGGAATTCTGGAAATTGAATTCCACACATCATAAAGTTTCTAAGGTGGAGAAACACTGCTATGGGTGGGAAAAAAAATCTGGATAAATAAATATATTTCATTAAAGGTGGAAATGAGCCTTGGTAGTACAGTGGTCTAAGGCACCCTGTTATTAAGCTGGTTATTAAGACCAGCTGCCTGCAATTACTGCAGGTTGGAATCTCACCAAGGCTCAAGGTTGACTCAGCCTTCCATCCTTTCTAAGGTAGGTAAATTGAGGACCCAGTTGTGGGGGCAATAAGCTGACTTTGTATCAATATACAAAAGGATGAAGGCTATTGCTGAGCACATTGTAAGCCGCCCTAAGTCTCCAGAGAAGGGCGGCATATAAATCAAATTAAAAAAAAAATGAATTCCCTACTATGACTGATTTGAGGACTTTTCTAGATTCTGCAGTTGGAAGAAACTCAAGGGTCAATAACAGTAAGATTGTGTGAATTCTGTGATGTGAATTCTCCACAGGTGTAAGGACGTGTGTGAAGCACATGCCTAATATCCTCTGAATGATTAAAGCAACCACATCTTTTTCAAAGCTTATGTTTAGAAAGCTGCTTTCAGCTGTTTATATATGAATGTGCCTGCTAAAAGCTGGATGTGTTTCCTACAACAGAGATACATTGTGCCCCTATGTATGGTATTCTATATAGGGGGGAAATTTGTAGCTGAGAGAAAGGATTTGGGTGGATTTACTCACATTCAGTGATTGGATTCAGCCGGTTCAGGCCAGCTCAGGTGAACTGGTAGTTAAATTGCTAGCTGGCCCCTTCCCGCCCCTCTCCACCCCTTCCAGGAGTCCCCACGCAGCCCATTTTCACTCCCAGGAGGCTGCAGGGAGGCCGACTAGGCCCAAAACGGAGCACGGGAGGTGACGCATCCACCCCATGTTATGACTTTTCTCACCCCATTTGTTAAGTGAATCACTGCAGTTTTTAAATGAGTAACACAGTTGTTCAATGAATCTGGCTTCCCCATGGACTTTGCTTGTCAGAAGGTCGCAAAAGGGGATTATGTGACTCCTCAACCATCATAAATGTGAGTCAGTTGTCAAGCATCCAAATGTAAACCATGTGACCATAGGGATGCTGCAATGGTCATAAGTGTGAAAAATGGTCATAAGTCACTTTTTTCAGGGGCATTGTAACTTTGAACGGTCACTAAATGAACTGTTGTAAGTTTGAGGACTATCTGTAATTGTTTCTAACCCTTCAGAATATTGGTATAGCTTGAGTGGTTGTCTGATATATATATCAGAGAGAATATTAATGAGAATATATCTGCTGAACAAAACTCCGCATTGGCGACAGGAAGGGCATCCAGCCAGTAAACACTCTGCTAGCTCCATTCAGTTGCCCAGACTCCACCCCGCAAGGATTATGGGGTCGTTAAATGAAGATGATGATTTGTGTGTGTATGTATATATTTATTTATTTATGTATTTATTTTATTAGTTTGATTTATATGCCGCCCTTCTCTGGAGACTCAGGGCGGCTTACAATGCTTTTAAGCAATAGTCTTCATACTTTTGTATATACCTGCTTAGTAGGGCTTTTGCCCACCCCCACCCCCCCAGCGGTGTTCTATTTTTTACAAAGTCAGCTTATTGCCCCCACAAACCGGGTCCTCGTTTTACCTACCTCGGAAGGCTGAGTCAACCTTGAGCCCTGTGAGAATTGAACTTGCAGTAATTACAGGCAGCTGGCAGCTAAATACTACTTTAACAGTAGTTTAGTCCACTGCACCACCAGGCTCCTTGCCTTGTGTGTGTGTGTGTGTGTGTGTGTGTGTGTGTGTATCTATGTAAGTTTTCACTGGTATATATGTGTGTATAGTTAATATTTCGGGTTTCTTCCCGTGTAATTGTGGATATCCCTTTTAGGATATCCATCCTAATACATCCATATACATCCATCCATCCATCCATCTATGTATGTTTGTATATGTTTATGTGTGTATGTATGTATGTATATATACATACACAAACATACACATAAACACATACCCATCATCATATATACATACATACATAAATACATACATACATACATACATATATATATATATATATATAAACTATCTGCCCTGTTTTGCTCTATTTGGTTTGACATGCTAATTTCAATAAGCTGCTTTTAACATGGTTTAACATGCTGGAAAGTCATTATTATTATTATTTTATTATTATTTTATTAATTTTTTATACCACCCTTCTCCCGCTGGACTCAGAGCAGTGAACAGTCAAGAATAAAAAACATCCAATACAAAATTTAAAATTATTAAAAGAATTAAACAAATTTTGGCCCAGATTTAAAACATCCCAACTAAAATCCGTTACAATTAAAATATCTAAGGAGGGTGAGGTTACGCCAGCCCAGCTTGGTGAAATAGAAAAGCACGGAGATCTGGTATCCTACGTATCTCCGGGGGCAGGTCAGTCCAGAGGACAGGTGCTGCCACAGAGAAGGCCCTCCCCTGGGAGTCGCCAGCCGACATTGCCTGGCTGACAGCACCCTGAGAAGTCCCTCTCTGTGGGAACGAACTGGCCGGTGGGAGGCTATAGGTGGCAGAAGGTGGTCCCGTAAGTACCCAGGCCCTGTGCCATGGATCGCTTTAAAGGTGGTAACCAACACCTTGAAGCGCACCCGGGAGACCACCGGGAGCCAATGCAGCTCACACATGGGGGGGTGTCACATGGGAGCGGCCCATCGCTCCCATAATGCCCTGCGTGGCCGCATTCTGCACCAGCTGGAGCCTCTGGGTGCTCCTCAAGGGGAGCCCCATGTAGAGAGCATTGCAGTAGTCCAGGCGGGAAGTGATGAGAGCCTGAGTGACTGTGCGTAAGGAGTCCCAATCCAGAACAGGACGCAACTGGCGAATCAGGCGAACCTGATGAAAAGCCCCTCTGGCCATCGCCGTCATATGCTCTTCTAAAGACAGCCGTGCATCCAGGAGGATGCCCAAATTGCGAGCCCTCTCCGAGGGGGCCAGTAACTCGCCCCCAATAGCCAGCGATGGCACCATATGGCTATATTGGGACACCAGAAGACACAGCCTCTCAGTCTTGGAAGGGTTGAGTCAAAGCCTGTTTCTCCCCATCCAGACCCGCACGGCCTCCAGTCACCGTGATATCACTTCAAGGACATCGTTGGGATGGCCTGGGGTGGAGATGTACAGCTGAGTATCATCAGCGTACTGATGGAACTCCACCCCAAAACCATGGATGATCTCACCCAGTGGCTTCACATAAATGTTGAACAGAAGGGGTGAGAGGACTGATCCCTGCGGCACCCCACAAACAAAGTGCCTCGGGGTCGACCTCTGCCCCCCTGCCAACACCGACTGTGACCGGTCAGAGAGATAGGAGGAGAACCACTGTAGGATGGTGCCCCCCATCCCCAACCCCTCCAACCGGCGTAGCATGATACCATGGTCGATGGTATCAAAGCCGCTGAGAGTTCTAACAGGACTAGGATAGAGGAACAACCCCTATCCTGAGCCCTCCAGAGATCATCCACCAACGCGACCAATGCCATTTCTGTGCTGTGCCCAGGCCTGAAGCTGGACTGGAGCAGATCTAGATAGACAGCTTCATCCAGTTATCGAGGAAGCTGTCTCGCCACCACACTCTCAACAACCTTCGCCACAAAGCGAAGGTTGGAGACCGGACGATAGTTAGCCAAAACAGCCAGATCCAAAGAGGGCTTCTTGAGGAGGGGCCTCACCGCCTCTTTCAAGGTGGACGGCAAGACACCCTCACTTAAAGAAGCGTTAATAATCCCCTGGAACCAGCCTCGCATAACCTCCTTGGAGGCCAGCACTAACCAGGAGGGACACGGGTCCAATAAACATGTGGTCACGTTCAGCAGTTCCAGTATCCTGTCCACGTCCTCGGGAGAGATAGGATCAAACTCTTCCCAAATGACATTCTCAAGACTGACCTCCATCATCCCGTCTGTACCTACCCAGTCAGAGACCAAGCCTTCCCGAATCTGAGTGATTTTATCGTGCAGATACTGGACAAAATCCTCAGCCCGACCCTATAAGGGATCCTCCCGCGCTCCCAGATGGAGGAGGGAGTGGATCACCCTAAACAGAGCGGCTGGGCGGTATCTGCAGATGCGATAAGAGCGGAAAAATAGTTACATTTTGCCGCTTTTATCGCCACTAGGTAAGTCTTAATATGCTATCTTACCAGCGTTTGGTCAGATTCGGAACGGCTAGACCTCCAACTGCTCTCCAGGTGTCTTCTCCGGCGCTTCATCTCTCTCAGCTCCTTGGAGAACCAAGGAGCCAGGTAAATTCGGCAATGGGTCAGAGGCCGCAAAGGTGGGTAAATTGAGGACCTAGTTTGTGAGGGCAATAAGTTGACTTTGTATAAATATATAAAAGTATGAAGGCTATTGCTTAATGCATTGTAACCCACCCTGAGTCTCCGGAGAAGGGCGGCATATAAATCAAATTAAAAAAAAAAAAAAAAAGGCCAGGCGGCCACCAATTCTTCAGCCGAGCCATGAGTCAGAGCCTTAGGGAATGGCTCAAGCTCCATCTGGAACCCATCAGGATCCATCAGGTGCCTGGGGCGGAACCATCTAATCTGTTCCACCTCCCTGCGGCGGGGTGTGGAGGTCAGAAAGTCAAGCCTAAGAAGGGAATGATCTGACCATGACAAGGGCTCAGTCACTATCTCCCCTATCTCAAGATCATTCATCCACTGACCAGAGACAAAAATCAAGTCCAGAGTGTGTCTTCCTGTGTGAGTGGGTCCATGAATTAATTGGGTCAGGTCCATGGCCGTCATGGAAGCCATGAACTCCCGGGCCGCCTCAGACGCTTCACCAGCAGATGGCAAGTTGAAGTCCCCCATGACCATAAGCCTGGGGGTCTCCACCGCCATCTCGGCAATCACGTTGAGCAGCTCGGGCAGGGCAGCCAACACGTGGCAGGGAGCCAGGTACGTAATCATCACTCTTGGAGCAAGTCCTTCCTTTACCAGGACCGCCACCCCCCCGCCCCTCCCCTGGGACCTTGGTTGATGGAATGCATAGAAACCTGGTGGGCAAATCTCGATGAGGGGAATCCCCCCTCCTGGTCCAACCAAGTCTTTGTAATACCTATCAGGTCTGCACCCCCCTCCTGAGCCGGATCACAAATGAGGGGGGGGGTTATTTACCACAGACCTGGCATTGCACAACATCAACTGGAGGCCCGGGCCCTGGGAGTCCGAACAACCTGGGGAACAAGAAGAGCATTGGGGGCCGGAGCGCGCAATCGCTCACAAGTAACAAGTGCACCCTCCCCAAACATGATATGGCCCCCTGCTCCCATCATATCTGCCCCTCCCACGGTGCCAATGGAAATGCCCTCCCCAGTATAGGAATTATTTATTTATTTATTTATTTATTTATTTATTTATTTATTTATTTATTTATTAAATTTATATACAGCCCTATTCCTAAGGGACTCAGGGCAGTGAACAGCGAACGATAAAAATACATTTAATATATCCCAGTTTAAAATAAAATCAAAAAAGCAATATAAAGGGAAAGTTAGGCCAGGCCAGCCTGCTGAAACAGGAATGTTTTGAGGGCACGGCGGAAAGTGCGCAGATCCGGAATCTTCTGTATCTCTGGGGGGAGCTCATTCCAGATGGTGGGTGCCCTCACAGAAAAGGCTCTCCCCCGAGGGCCACCAGTCGACATTGTTTGGCTGACGGCACTCTGAGAAGCCACTCTCTATGGGATCGTACTGGGCGGTGAGAGGCTATTGGTGGCAGAAGGCGGTCTCAGAATTAGCCCCCCCCCACTCCCCCAAGATCCAGTCCTGACACCTGTGGGTTGCCTCCCAAACCCACCCCGGTTGTACACGTTACATCCTCCCTCCCACCCCTTAAAAAGCGAATTAAAAAAGAATACAAAGAACTTTTAAAACTTTTAAAATCCCCCACACCCTCCTGCCACCTCTCGGGATCCCAGGACCCATCCTTGAGGTATTTCTTGGCAAGGCCAGTAGGCCACTTCCAGGAATGGGGGGCATTCCTTAAAGCGCATAAGTCTGATCTTGAATACAGTCGTGGTGCCATGGCAGCCATGGAAGAGGGTGCGAAAGTGGTAAACAGGAGATGTTAAAAGCAGGCTGGGAACTGGCTGAGATTCTCCCAAGCATCGGGAACTTCCTCCCCCAGGTGTTCCCTCACAACACCTGGGTGGGGCATAGCTGATAACCGCCATTGTCCTCTCACCACGACGGCATTCATTTGGGAGATCTCTCCAGCGGTATTCTTGGCCACTGCAGAACTCTCACCCCTGCATGGCCAGTTCGATGTCATAAAACCACAACTGCCCTCTCACGGCAGTGGAAAACACTGTTCCGTGGAGGAGAAAAAATCAGCGACCTCCTGGCCGCCTAAGTCCGAGTCCCAGCTCGCTGATCCTAGGCAGGGTCCCCAGATGGACCAATGGGGTACGGGGCTAACACCTCCTCTGGAGGTGTAAGGAAGCCTCTTAGGGTTGATCCACCCCTAAAGACCCCTCATGCCCAAAAAGTGCCCAAAAGATGTAATAGGCACAACCGATGTAGCTCCAGCAGGTAATCTCAGCAGCGACCAGCAGAGGGCAGAGGCAGTCCCTTGATGGTCCATGGGTACAGCAGGTCTTGAATTCGCCGTCGGTGCCAGCAGATCAAGACCAGAGCCAGCGAGCCACCTCCAACTCCCTCCGACTCCGCCACTCCGGCTCTCCTTTCCTCTGTCCAACTGGCCCGAGACCCCCCAGACTTTCCAGGAGATCCTCTCCGACACTCCAGGAGAGGGTCAGAGTCGTCTCCACTCCTCGACCTCTCAGCGACCCGGCCCGCCGACTCCACCGCTCCTGACCTCTCCAGGGCCTCGCAGCTCCGTCGCTGAATGCCGAATTCCGTCGCTGAGAGCCTGGACACCGTTCACCACTCGCCGAGCCCCGCAGTGGCCATCAGTCTCATCCCTCGCCCCGGCATCAGCAAAC
Source organism: Arizona elegans (assembly GCA_022577455.1). Lineage (NCBI taxonomy): Eukaryota > Metazoa > Chordata > Lepidosauria > Squamata > Colubridae > Arizona > Arizona elegans. Next base: position 2,472,020 of record JAKOOJ010000021.1, read on the forward strand.
AACTTCAGGGACTCACAACGACTCCTGCAGTCCTCTGGTAAAGCCTCTCTCCACCCATGTTGGGAGTGGCAAAACAACTCCCCCCCAACAATCCTGTTTAACCAGACATCGCTTACTGTCGGCAGAGGCTCAACACGCGGCGACCATCTTGAAGGCGGAACGGTTAATCAAGGGTTAATCAGTCATAAATGGTTGTAATGTACCTTTGTTCATATTAGTCTACTATCAAGTAGAAAGAGGCATGTATGACCACAATTAAGGCCAGAATTTCCATTGCAATTGTTAAGTGAGCCCTGCCAGATTTAATCACTTTTTTTTTACCATGACCTTTTAAGCAAATCTTCATAGTTGTTAAGTGAATCATGCAGTTGTTAAGCAAATCCTGCTTCCCCTATTGTTGAAGGTCACAAAAGGTGATCACAGGACTCTGGGATGCTGGAACATTCTAAATACGAGTCATTGGCCAAACACCCAAATTTTGATCAGATGACCTTGGAAACGCTGCTACAGTTACAGGTGTGAGGACGGGTTGTAGTTTTTTTTTCACCTCTATTGCAACTTTGCTGCAAATGGTTGTAAGTTGCAAATCTGACATAAGGGAAGTTGGAATATGTTAGAATATTCCTTCTAGAAAGTTAAAATACCTCTCCAGATGAACTAGGACAGCAATATTTTAAATATTTAAATATAAATGGTTGCAGGTACTGGGCATGGCTAGTCTAGTGAAGAGAAGGACCAGGGGAGATATGATAGTAGTCTTCCAATGTTTGAGGGGCTGCCACAGAGAGGAAGGGAGTCAAGCTATTTTCCAAAGCACCTGAAGGCCAGACAAGGAATAATGGATGGAAACTGATCAAGGAGAGATTCAACCTAGAAATAGGAAAAATTTTCTGAAGTAAGAACAATCAACCAATGGAACAGTTTGTTTTCAGAAGTTGTGGGAGCTTCATCGCTGGAGGCTTTCAAGAAGAGACTGGACTGCCATCTGTCAGAAATGGTGTAGGTTCTCTTGTTTAGGTGGGGGGTTGGATTAGATGACATACAAGATCCCTTCCAACTCTATTAATCTGTATCTAAATTGAGAACTACCTGTATTTGTCTTACTGAAAGAATGGTTGGATCTTATAAACGGGGCCTTTTTGGTAGTGGAGCCTTGCTTGTGAAAAATATCCTCTTCTTTGCTGGCCTTTAGGAAAACTCCAGGGCCTGATATCATAATATTTGTTGGCTTTTCCAGACACGGTGCATGTGATTGCTGGAAGTTCTCCCACTTGCTCCCTTGCCTTTATTGATTCAGAACAAAGAAAACCACTTTTCCTTCCTTTGTTTTGCTTTCGCCAGGCAAAGCTGTAGGCACATTCCCCCTTTTTTAAAGGCAGAGGGGGCAGGAGTCTTTTAAAGCAAATGCTACCGGGGAGAAGGGGGTTTCGGCTGTCAAAATGCCAAGGCAGGCACAGGAAATGGTGTTGCGTAGAAAGCCAAGGACAAACTCAACTCAATGCGGAGGGAGGGAAGCAGGCTGGCGGGAAACCGGATTAGGTTAAATTGCGCCTTGGGTCTCCAGAGTTTAGCCCTAGCTAGCAAGAGCAGATGAAATCAAGGGAAGTAGGAAAACTTTAAATTGGAAGCAGATTTTTTGCAAAGGAGGGAGGCTGAGCTGCAGGACATGGAGGAAGGGAGAGAAAGACGGGAAATTGAACAAATCAATGTTCTTCCCTCCCTCCCTTTTTCTTCCCCCTTCTTATGTTGATCCAAATGTTTGTTTCTTCTAGGAAAATCAACCCCTTTCTCTATTGTGGGTGGTTTTCCTAACCAACTGTTTATAACCCCGAGAGTCAGAGGCTGGAACGTGGGCTCTTGGCATAAGGAGAAGGCCACGAGCTGAAATCCGGGTGACTAATCTCCGAACGAGGGAGCTCATTTTCCCCGTCTTTCTTTTAGGACTCTTGGCTCTGGCATCAAGTTGAGGCCAGGATTGCATAGTTGACATTTCATGTGGCTAGCCTGTGGGTTTGTTTATTTACTAGTTAGATTGGTAGCTTCTCTGGGAGCTTCTCTGTGTTCGTTATTATCTTGCTCACAACCACCCTGTGAGGTGGGTCGGACTGGGGGGGGGAGAGACAGACACAGAGAGAGAGACAGAGAGAGACAGAGAGGGACAGAGGGAGGGAGACAGAGAGAGGGAGAGAGAAAGAGAGAGAGATACAGAGAGAGGGATGGAGGGAGAGAGAGACAGAGAGAAAGAGAGAGAGACAGAGAGGAAGAAAGACAGAGAAGGAGAAGGAGAGAGAGAGAGGTAGAGGGGAGAGAAAGAGAGAGAGAGAGAGAAAGAGAGAGGGGGGAGGGATACAAAGGGAGGAAGAGAGAGACAGAGAGAGGGGGAGGGAGGGAGAATGGGAGGGAGGGAGAGACAGAGAGAAAGAGGGAGGGATGGAGACAGAGAGAGAGGGAGGGAGGGAGAAACAGAGGGAGGGAGAGAGAGACAGAGAGGGGGAGGGAGAGAGAATGGGAGAGAGAGAGAAAGAGAGGGAGGGATGGAGACAGAGAGAGGGAGGAAGACGGAGGGAGGGAGAGAGAGGTATGAGAGAGAGACAGAGAGAGGAAGGGAGGGAGGGAGAGAAGGAGGGAGGGAGGGAGAGGGGAGAGAGAGAGAGAGGGAGGGAGGGAGAGAGAGAGAGAGAAAGAGAGAGAGAGAGAGAGAGAGAGAGAGAGAGAGAGAAATTGGCCCAAAGTCATCTAGTGGATTTCAGTGCTAATGGATGTACATGGACCATGATGTATGACCATAATTGACCCCAAAATTGCTGTTGCTAAGAAAGGCAATTGTTAAGTGAATTTTTGCCCATTTTATGACCTTTCTTGCCACAGTGGTTAAGTGAATCCCTGTAGCTGTTAAGTTAGTCACATGGTTGTTAAGTGAATCTGACTTCCCCATTGACTTTTGTTTGTCAGAAGATTACAAAAGATGATCACATGATCCCAGGATGCTTGCAACCGTCGTAAATGTGGGTCAGTTGCCAAGCTTCTCAGTTTTGATCAGGTGACCATGGGGAAGTGGCAACCGTCATAAGTGTGAAAAGCGCTCCTAAATCACTTTTTCTCAGTGCCATTGTAAGTGCGAACGGCACCCTGAACAAACTGTTTTAAATTGAGGACTATCTGTAGTTTCATTCATTACAGCCTGTGCTTTAACGCTCTGCATTTCTGTACACCTACACATCTGTTCACATCCACAACAGAAGTGGTTGTGTTCATTTTTACAGACTGGAGGACTAGAAACTTGAGCTTTCAAAAACAACTGGCTCTTCTTTCAAAAAGCTATACTAGTATTGTATTCAATTCTGAGGAATCATTTGTGGTTTCTCTTTTTTCCTGTGGCTGAACCTTAACCACTCATACTGTTTCTCTGTAGACCTTTTTGGTGTTAGCAAAGACTAATGCAGAAATTTACATAGTATATAGATGAGCAACATATAATATTGTTCTAGATTGCTCACTATTTGAATGAGTGATATCTGATGATATAGTTATATGTCCATTAAGGAGTCTATTTCAAAGACCCAGGAAAAGAACTCCAATAGTCTTCTGGAGGCCTGGCCCATCATTTGTACAAGTTAGTCTTTGCATTACAACAGTTCATTTAGTGACCATTTGAAGTTATAATACAGTGTTTCCCCGAAAATAAGACCCTGTCTTATATTTTTTTGAACCCTGAAATAAGCGCTTGGCCTTATTGCCATGCACTCAAAAGCCCGATTGGCCTTATTATCAGGGGATGTCTTATTTTGGGGAAAACAGGGCATTATTTTTTGCTCCAAATGACACATTATGGCTTATTTTCCAGTTAGGTCTTATTTTGGGAGAAATACAGTACTAAACGCCTCCGTCTGCTGATGATCTTAAGCTTGGGGCTCATTTTTGGGGTAGGGCTTATATTACGAGTATCCTGAAAAATCATTCTAGGCCTTAGTTTCCTTCTGGGTCTTATTTTCGGGGAAACAGGACAGTACTGAAAAAAGTGACTTATGACCACTTTTCAACATTTATAACCAATGCAGTATTCCCATGGTCATGTAATTAATCATTCCAGTCTATTACAGTCATAGACTAGAGGCCAGAACAAATAAAAACACTCAGTAAATATACAATTAAAAAAATCTATAAAATAATACAAAGCAACTAAAATCTATGATAAAACCCAGTTGGTCATGTAATGAAAATTCAGACCTTTGGCAACTGACTCTCATTTATGATGGTTTCAGTGTCCTGGGGTCATGTAATCCCCTTTTGCGACCTTCTGATAAGTAAAGTCAATGGGGAAGCCGGACTCACTTAACAACCTTGTTACTCATTTAAAACTGCAGTGGTTCACTTAGCAACTGTGGCATGAAAGGTCGTAAAATGGGGCAAAACTAACTGAGCCAATGTCTCACTTAGCAGCTGAAATTTTGGGTTCAGTTATGGTCGTAAATCAAGGATTATCTATAATCTGGACCAAGAAGAAAAAAAACCTGGCAATGAAAATGTATAAGGAGTTGGTGGAATTCATTGCTACAAGATATAAATAGATCTAATTGCACAAATGTTTTGGGTTTAAATAAGAGAAGTATTCATCTCATGCAGTGTTTGTCAACCTTGGGAACTTGAAGATGTGTGGACTTCAACTCCCAGAATTCCCCATCATCAACTTTTAACAACCCCATAATCCCTTGCAGGATGGAGTCTGGGCAACTGAAAGGAGCCAGCAGAGTGTTTAATGGCCAGATGCCTTTCCCATCACCAGTGCGGAGTTTTGTTCAGTAGATCTATTCTCATTGTGCCCAGAGAGAGAAATATCTGCCTCTACCTAGGATCGAACTCACAGCCTCCTGATTGTGAGGTGAGAGCTCCACCTCTAGGCTACTGCACCACTCCCTCCCAGAATTCCCCATCTAGATGGGGAATTCTGGGAGTTGAAGTCCATACACCTTCAAGTTCCCAAAGGTGACAAACACTGACCTAAATTCTAGGGATCTCATCTCCAGACCATTATTAGCACCAAAAAAATAAGAGTAGAACCATCATATACTGCAATGATACAGGTAGTCCTCAACTTATAACCTTTCATTTAGTGACCATTCAAAGTTACAATGCTCTGAAAAAAAGTGATTTATCACTGTTTTCCCCACTTATGACCATCACAGCATCCCTGTGGTCATGTGATCAAAATTCAGATGCTTGGCAACTAATTCATATTTATGATGGTTGCAGTGTCTCATGGTCATATGCAACTTTCCCCTTTTGTGACCTTCCAACAAGCAAAACCAGACTCATTTAACAACTATGTTACTAACTTAACAACAGCATTGATTCACTCAGGGGTGAAATCTACTTACCTTCCCTACCGGTTCGGAAGTGCACGCTCCTTGCATATCACATGCGATTTTGGACCCACTGCACTGCGCATGCGCAGAGGGTCAAAAACAGGTTACTTCCTGGTTAAAGCCAGGAAGTAATGACGTTCAGGCGGGTGGGTGGAGCTTGTGCTGCCGTCGCTACTGGTTTGCCTGAACCGGTGCGAACCAGTAGCATTTCACCCCTGGATTCACTTAACCACTGTGGCAAGAAAGGGTGTAAAATGAGGTAAAACTCCCTTAACAACTGTCTCATTTAACAACAGAAGTTTCAGGCTTCCTTGTAGACCTATGTCGAGGAATATCTGTCTATCTTTAATGCTCCAATACAGGTGGGAGCTAGAAGTCAGTGGTAATTATTTCCAGATTGCCTTTCCTGAGAATTTCCATGAGGAAATTTCTTGGCCCAGCTGACTCTGTGATTAAATCCAACAGAGGAACTCTTAATTCACACTTTCTATCTTTTTTTTACAGACTTGGAAGCAGACAATCTCCCTGGTTATTGTTCGCTTACCCTTGGAGACCCTCCGCCTTATGCCTCTCCTTTGGGCATCCCATGTCCTATGCATCTTGGAGGGGGCCGTGCTGGCATGCACTCTCCTCCACCCCGTCCTGCCAACTTGGATGGCGACACCTTCGAGAGCCAACCGGCCCGGCAGGTGCGGCTGGGGGGTTCCCGGGTGCTCGAATGCCCCAGCATCCAAATCACCACTATCTCTCCAAGCCAACGGACTGATGAAGACGAGTGGGACTCTTCTCCTCGGGACTATCTCTTGCTGGAGGCTTTTGGGGGTTACCGGGAAGCAGCTCCTTCTTCCGGATTCTTCACCCCAAGTCCTGCTAGCAGTGGAAGTGTCTCCCCATGGAGCTTCTTTTCGGATGACGAGGCCCCTGCTGGAGATGATGTGGAACACGAGCTAAATGAGGCTGCAGCTCGTTTTGCCCTTAGTTCACCCTTGGGTTCGCCCCGAGCATCTCCCAAGCCGTGGTCGTCCCCTGAAGAATCCTGGCCAACTTACAGCACCAGCTACTCCCCAAGTCGGGGAACGGAGGATACGTGGCTGCTTATTGGACCGCGACCATCATCCCCCTGCGGCAAAAGACGCTACTCCAGTTCGGAGACACATTCTTCTGTATCGCCGTGCCTCTCCCGGCGGGGTAGTCTTGGTGAGGAGGCACCAGGGGACACCTTGGAATTGAGCACCGACGTGGTCCCGTTTAATTGTCCCACTGCACGGCTGGTGGAAAGCATCCCTCAAAAAGCTCGCAAGACTTCAACCGAGCAGACGGTGGCCTGGAAGGAAGAAGGGAGCTGCAATGGAGAAGATGTTGGTGGGGGCCCCATGGGTAGCGGGGGACTTGGGATTGCCCGCAAAGAAGGGATGGATTATCTGGCTGTGCCATCCCCCTTGTCCTGGTCCAAAGCTCGTCTTGGAGGCCACAGTCCTCTCTTCAGGTATGTGAGGTTCATGTGAGAGAGGAGAACTTCCATTTTTTGTCAAGACATGCAAACTTTGGCAGATTGAATCTTACTAGGCTCAAGGTTGACTCACCTTCCATCCTTCCGAGGTCGGTAAAATGAGGACCCAGATTGTTGGGGGCAAGATGCTGACTCTGTAAACTGCTTAGAGAGGGCTGAAAAGCACTGTTAAGCAGTATATAAGTCTAAGTGCTATTGCTATTCTTTTTGCTATGACCAAAGTTTGTTGAGATACATTTTTAGGGATCTGTCAGGCAGATGCCACGAAGCGAGGCATGATGGGGGAATAACACATTATTGGCTCTATAACTCCAGGGTGTGTTAAACCAACACTGATTGCCCTCCATTTATCAAATACAGGTAGTCTTTGACTTACAACCATTTGTTTAATGACCGTTCAAAGTTAAAACGGCACTGAAAAAAAAGTGACATGACCATTTTTCACACTTACAACCTTTGCAATATCCCCATGTTCACGTGATCAAAATTTGGACACTTGGCAACTGGATCATATTTATGATGGTTGTAGTGTCCCGTGTGATTTTCTTTTGTGACCTTCCGACCAGCAAAGTCAATCCAGATTCACTTAACGACAGTGCCACTCCTTTAACGCCTGCAATGATTCACTTAATAACTGTGGCAAGAAAGGTTGTAAAGGCTGTCTCGCTTAGCAACATAATTTTTGGGCTCAGTTGTGGTCATAAATCAAGGACTACCTGCAATCAAATGCTATTGTGATTGGTCCTCGCCATGACTTAATGACATGATTTATCCCCTTGGTGTCCAGGCATTGTTTCCTTGCATTTAAAGCCGAGTTGCACACTCCTTTCAGAGAAAATCTGCTAAATTCAGCTTGCAGCTGCTGGCATATAACTATTGTACCAGGTATTCTGACCTAGGCTTCCTTAGAAATTAAACAGCACAAACCTAGTCCCTAGAAACCTCTTTAATTCATACGGCTGTAAATTACTTTCATTTACAGTCTGCAAGGCTTGATAAACAGTCTTTCAGAGGAAGTTTATCAACACCCACCTATCTCACCTGGAACGCTGCCAAAGAGCTAATTTCCAGACGCAGGGCAAGGCCAAACTTGGCACACAGTCACATACAGAATTTTCAAATCTTGAATCGGCCAAATGAACTAATTGCTTCCTGCAAAAGCTCACATCCCGTTCGCTTCTCTTTTATGTCTTATGGGAGAGGCCAATCATCTCCAAGCCTTACTCCCAAGTCGACCCTGTTTCCTTAATTGTTCCTGTCTCCTGGCAGCTCTGCGAACAACTCTGGGCCTGTTCCCAGAGCTGTTCCCAGCTCTGGGAACAGGCCCACACTGTTCTTCTGCCTCACTGATGTCAGACTCTGGAGACTCCAGAGGCAGCAAAGAACTACCAGATGGCCTTGGCCCCCTCTCTGCCTCTGACTCAGAGCCATCATCCGAGCCTTCCCCAGACTCCAGGACTGGCCCACGTTCCTCCCCAACCTCCTCACTGTCCGAATCTGCTGCCAGCTTTGCTGGCTGCTGGTGGGCCACAATACCAGGCTGGCATACCTGGAGGGAGGAGCCCACACATTTGTGGCATGCCACCAACATGGGCAAACCCTAGCAATTTAAGTTCTTTTTATTGGACGTGACCACAAGTAATGGAAGAATAACCTGATTTCTTGGGAAGCAAATAAGCCATGATTGGCTGCCAATTCTTTTGCTTTCAGACCTCTTCCACAAAGGGCAAACCCTGATTGGCTCTGTGTGAATTCCATAGATTTGCAAAACAAAACTGTGCTCAGTTTATTAATAACTCTCAAAGCAGCCATGATCAGGAGGACCATTACTTCCCTCTGTCTCCGCCTTATTCCCAAATCCTTTAAAAATTAAAAAAAAGGACTTCTTTTGCTAAACATTTGGCCACCCCTGGTTTATAGGGACAAACTTTGCAAGGAGAAAGTTTTTTGCCTTTCTTCCTGAGCAATAGAAAGTTATAGCCTCTTCAATTAGATTGCACAGGCAGTGGTGGGATTCATCCGGTTCGGGCTAGTTTGGGCCGGTTCAGGTGAACTGGTTGTTAAATTGCTGGTTGGTCCTTCCCCTGTCCTGCCTCTTTTAGGACTCCCCACATGCCCCTTTTGGCTCTCAGATAAGTGCAGGCCAAAAGCGGGGCAGGGGGGAGCGTTGTCCCCCCCCCGTGGCCTGTTTTTGCTCCCAGGAGGCTGCAGGAGGCCAAGTGCTTCCTGTCACACCCCCTGGCCATGCCCACCCAGCCAGTCATTAGGGCAGAGAACCGGTTGTTAAATTATTTGAATACCACCACTGCTCACAGGTCTGTACACTGGTTTCTTTCTGGATTATTTATGTTCCCGATTACAAAAATCAATTTACAAAAGTTCGCTTAATGATTATTTGAAGTTACAACAGCACTGAAAAAAGTGACTTATGATCTGAGGGATCCTTGGTGCTCTCTGAGCTTTCTTGCTTTCTTGCAGACATTTCATTACCCAAACTAGATAACTAGTTATCTAGCTAGCACTAATGATGTCACCAAACTAGGTAACATCATCAGGGTTTGCTAGGTAACTGATGATGTTATCTAGTTTGGATAATGAAAAGTTTTCAAGAAAACAAGCAAGCTCAGAGAGCACCAAGCACCCCTTCAAGTCAATCCTCAGCTATAAATATTCTCCTTTATTAGTGACCATTTCTCATGCTTATGACCGTTGCAGCATCCCCATGATCAAAATTCAGATGCTTGGCCACTCATATTTATGTCCTGGGGGTCAGGTGATCATCTGACAAGCAAAGTCAATGGGGAAGCCAGATTCACTTAGCAACCGTGTTACTAACTCAGGGGTCAGCAACCTGTGGCTCTGGAGCTGCATGTGGCTCTTTCACCCCTCTGCTGCGGATCCCTGTCACCCGCCGGCACACGATTTATTGAGCTTTTCAATAACCATGGATAAATCCAAGAAAAAAAAAGTTTCATAAGAAAACAGAACATTTAATTCAACTACATATGCTTGTTTTCTGGTCGCTCAAAAAATAGTCAGGCACGAGAAAGGTTTTGTGGCTCCCAGTGGTTTCTTTTCTGTGGGAAACAGGTCCAAATGGCTCTTTGAGTGTTTAAGGTTGCAGCCCCCTGTACTAACTTAACAACGGCAGGGATTCATGTTGAGGGTAAAACTGCCCTCTGCAAAGTGGTGCAACGGACCAGACAGTGAATAGATACGTTGCTTAGCAAAAATACACAGATACTCACAAACTCTGAATGTTTAAAGAAAAATAAACAGTCTTTACTTGTAGTAAAAAACAAACAAACTTGGCTTGTCAAAACAAAGCTAACACTTGAAGTAATCACGGTTCAACACAAAAACATAGTTTGCTTACAATTCCAGTTCTCTTCAGGAACACAGACGCAGTTCCTTTCAGCAGTTCAGCCTTCTAGTAGCAGGAGCAGAAGTGAATGAACTTCCTGCCTTCTTTTATGTCTGCTTAGCACAGCCAATTAGTCATCTTGTAGCAGTTAAAGTTACAGAACATAGTTTTCTATATATTTTCTACCCAACCATAGAATAAGCATCCAACAATTCACTTAACCGCTGTGGGAAGAAAGGACGTAAAATAGGGCAAGACTCACTTAACAAAGGTCTTGCTTAGCAATATAAATTTTGGGCTCAATTGTGGTTGTAAATCGAGGACTGCCTGTACCAGGGGTGAAATTCAGCAGTTTCTGACAGGTTCTGGAGAACTGGTAGCAGAAAGTTAGAGTAGTTTGGAGAACCAGCAAATACCACCTCTGGCTGGCCCCAGAGTGGGGTGGGAATAGAGATTTTGCAATATCCTTCCCCCAGGAGTGGGGAGGGAATGGGGATTTTGCAGTATCCTTCCCCTGGAGTGGGGAGGGAATGGGGATTTTGCAATATCCTTCCCCTGGAATGGGGAGGAAATGAGGATTTTGCAATAGCCTTCCCCTGCCATGCCCATCAAGCCATGCCCACCAAGCCACGCTCACAGAACCAGTAGTAAAAAAATTTGTATTCCAACACTCACTTGTACCCATTCTTCAGCATCACAATTGTTAACTTGCTTTTTAAAATCCTCCATCATCCCTACCATTCAGGGGTGGTATTCACTTATCTTCGCTACTGTGAGCGCACGCAGGGCCTTCCACGTATGCGCAGAGCATCAAAAACGTGGACAAATGGGACATGATTATGTCCAGGTGGAGCCACCCGCAACCACCACTACCAGTTTGCCCAAACCGGCTGAATACCACCACTGCTACCCTACCAAGAAACTAGTTAGGCGTGGGACTTTTGTCCAAAAAACTTTTGCCTGATCGTAGCTCTCATTCTCCTCCCCTAATTTTAATTCCTTTGGCTCAGGGCGATGGGGTAAATGGGATACCCAGAATCTCCATTCTTTTAGCTACCTCCAAACTAGCCTTTTGTGGCTCCGCCAGCCTTTTGGTCTGACTGCCAGTGGGTCTGTTGTATAAAACAATCTGTCAAGCCAGCCCAGGCAGAAAAGGCTGATGTCTCCTGTTACACATCCCAGATCCCAGCTCCAGGGCTGTTGAGATGGGTTGCTGGCATAAACAGACCGTGGTTCGTTCCCTGTTAAGGTAAGCAGTTGGATCGGAAGAATTTTGCCTGCGTGGTAGATCAGCCGTCTTCCTTTTGTGCATTCCGCCAGTCCCTTTTTATAATTCTACACTTCAGGGTCAGCTTAATTCTATACTAAACCCCATCAGGTTTTTGTTGTTGATGATGATTTTTGTAAAGAAACGCTGCTTAGAATTTTTAAAGTCTTTTTTGAAATGTATCTGAGTCATCAGAATAACAGAGTTGGAAGGGACTTTGGAGGTCTTCTAGTCTAACCCTCTTCCTAGGCAGGAAACCCTACACCACTTCAAACAAATGGCTATCCAACATCTGTGTAAAAACTTCCAGTGTTGGAGCATTCACAACTTCTGGAGGCAAGTTGTTCCACTGATTAATTGTTCTAACTGTCAGGAAATTTCTCCTTAGTTCTAGGTTGCTTCTCTCCTTGATTAGTTTCCACCCATTGCTTCTTGTCCTACCCTCAAGTGCTTTGGAGAATAGCTTGACTCCCTCTTCTTTGTAGCAGCCCCTGAGATATCGGAACACTGTTATCATGTCACCCCTACTCACAGGTGAAATGCTCCTGGATCGGACCAGATTGCCCAATCCGGTAACGATTTTTCCCTGTGGTTCGGCGATCCGGTAGCAATTGCTGCCTGGGTGTCATTATTTACTGGTTTTAACCAGGAAGTAATGTTTTTTTTACCTTCTGGGCATGCGCAGAAGGTTTTGAGCATGCGCAGAAGGTGTGCGCACTGGTGCTTCCGAACCGGTAAGGAAGGTAAGTAGATTTCACCCCTACCCCTACTCCTTCTTTTCATAAGACTAGACATACCCAGTTCTGGCAACCGTTCTTTCAACTGTTTTAGCCTCCTGTCCCCTAATCATCTTTGTTGCTCTTCTCTACACTCTTTCTAGAGTATCAACATCTTTTTTACATCATGGCGACCAAAACTGGATGCAGTATTCCAAGTGTGGCCTTATCAAAGCATTATAAAGTGGTATTAATACTTCACATGATCTTGACTCTATCCCTCTGTTTATGCAGCCTAGAACTGTGTTGGCTTTTTTGGCAGCTGCTGCACACTGCCGGCTCATATTTAAATGGTTGTCCACTAGGACTCCAAGATTCCTCTCACATTGACTGCATCATTTATAATTAGTGCTTTCTCAGAAGATGAGATAGAGTGAATGTAGGAAGGAAGAAGGAATTTAAAATGAAGATCTGAACTATTTGCTGATAACGGACCTATTGGGAGGACCTGCAACCTCTACTCACCAGTCAATTGGAATCAGAATCAGAATAGAGCTAGAAGGGACTTTGGAGGTCTTCTAGTTCAGGCCCCTACTCAAGCAGGTGATCCTATATCCGTGATGGCAAACCTATGGCACGCATGCCACAGGTGGCACATGGAGCCATATCTGTGAGCATGCGACATCCTGCGGTCATCTGACCACAATTTGCACTGTTTTTAGTGAGTTAGGAAGAATGGGTTTAAACCTATGTTTGTTTGTTCATTTGTTTTATTAAAATTGTATACCGCCCTACTCCCGAAGGACTCAGGGCGGTGAACAGGCACAGGATAAAATACAGAATACAAAAGTTAAAAACAATTTAAAACCAAATTAAATAGTATTGGCCCATGACAATTAAAATCCCAATAAATTTAAAACAAATTAAAATGTCAATTTAAAATTTAAATAATCACAAGGTTCACTTAACAACACTATAAAAATGGTTGTAAAATTGTGTCTGGTGACTTGGGTGCCTCAACTTACAACCCCCCTGACATATGACTAAAACCTGGTCCCAGTTCTGTATTATAAGTTGATGACTTATATAGCTTCATCACATTCTTACACAAATATGCTATTTTTTTAATAATAGTGCACACAGCAAGCCAATACTGTTTTACGTGCAGTTTTCTTTAAGCCTTGTATTTTACATGTGGTTTTTTAAACCTGCATTGCAAAAAAAGAAAGAAAGAAAGAAAGAAATATGGAAAACAAATGAAAATTGCATCCATGCGGTGTGTTCAGAAAATGCAAATGGGGACAGTGGCGTAATTATTATTAAAACACAATGTCATTTCCATCTCCATGGGAAGGTTTTATCCTTGATCCAGTTTCTTTTGAGAACTCTGAACCTTTATATTTTAATTTTGAATTGTAGTGAAGGAAAATCTGCTAGTACTGTTGCTGTTATTATTTGAAAAAGACAACATTGTAGGGTCACTTTTCATTAAGTCCATGAACTGAGCATTTTGAGGTCCCATCTTAAAATGGATACCGTAAAACCAAAAACAACACAGAGCAGGTTATCTGAAATGATCATAGAGATTAAAAGATCTACCGTTAACTTTAGAAATCTAATAATATCAATATTTTCCACATGAGAAAAAAATGCACAAAAAGGACTTCCCTTCCTCTTTCCCCCTTCACTTTAAGCTGAAATGACACTGTGAAATTGATTTAGAAAAAGAGCCCAGAATTGCCGTTACAAAATAGAAAATAACTGTAAAATAAACATACGGAATTCAGTATGGCATTCTATGATGGCCAAGGCTTTGCGCAATTGAACTACTTGCTGAGCTACAATAAAGCCTCCTCGTAGTAACTGTGAGAGGGAGATTGAAGTCCTAGTGGACAACCGTTTACATATGAGCCAGCAGTGTGCAGCAGCTGCCAAAACAGCCAACACAGTTCTAGGTTGCATAAACAGAGGGATAGAATCAAGATCACATGAAGTGTTAATACCACTTTATAATGCCTTGGTAAGGCCACGCTTTGAATACTGCATTCAGTTTTGGTCACCACGATGTAAAAAACATGTTGAGACTCTAGAAAGAGTGCGGAGAAGAGCAACAAAGATGATTAGGGGACTGGAGGCTAAAACATATACAGAACGATTGCTGGAACTGGGTATGTTTAGTTTGATGAAAAGAAGGACTAGGGCTGACACAATAGCAGTGTTCCAATATCTCAGGGGCTGCCACAGAGAAGAGGGGATCAAGCTGTTCTCCAAAGCACCTGAGGGTAGGACAAGAAACAATAGGTGGAAACTAATCAAGAAGAGAAGCAACTTAGAACTAAGGAGAAACTTCCTGACAGTCAGAACAATGAATCAGTGGAACAACTTGCCTCCAGATGTTGTGAATGCTCCAACACTGGAAGTTTTTAAGAAGATGTTGGATAATCATTTGTCTGAAGTGGTGTAGGGTTTCCTGCCTAAGCAGGGGGGTGGACTAGAAGGCCTCCAAGGTCCCTTCCAACTCTTGTTATTCTATTCCATTCCATATAGTCCTGTTCTGTTCTGTTCTGTTCTGTTCTGTTCTGTTCCGTTCCGTTCCGTTCCGTTCCATTCCATTCTATTTTTAGTCAGTATATGCTCAGAATGCAAGGTTCTAAGACCAGAAGTAAACACAAGTAATCCTTGACTGAAAATCAAAATGGAGCCCATAAAGTCTCAGTTGCTAAGTGAGTTTTGCCACATTTTATGAGTTCCTTGTCACGATTGTTAAGTGAATCCAGTTTCCCCATTGACTTTTCTTATCAGAAGGTTATAAAATGTGATTACATGACTCCAGGACACTGCAACAGTCACAAATATGAGTCAGCTATCAAGCATCTAAATTTTGATCACGTGACTATGGGGATGCTGCAATGGTCATAAGTGTGAACAACGGTCATCGATCACTTTTTTCAGTGCCACGGTAACTTCAAACAGTCACTAAACAAATTGGTTGTAAATTGAGGATTAACTGCATTTGTTGTCACTGAATAAAAGTTAGATAAACTTTAGTTCTAAAGAGCAAAGCTCTTCTTGCACTGAAAATCTGACATAAGGGAAGTTGGAATATAATTGGATTTTCCTTCTACTAAGTTAAAATACCTCTCCAGATGAACTCGGATGGTAATCCGATGGGTCTGGATGGGGAGGAACAGGCTCAGGCTCAACCCTTCCAAGACTGAGTGGCTGTGGCTCCGGCATCCTGATATAGTCAGTTGACTCCATCACTGACTATTGAGGGCGAGTCATTGGCCCCCACAGAGAGGGCTCGCAATCTGGGAGTCCTCCTGGATACGCAGCTGTCCTTGGAGGAACATCTGATGGCTGTAACCAGGGGGACCTTTTGTCAGGTTCGCCTGATTTGCCAGTTGCGACCCTTTCTTGATCGGGATTCCCTGTGCACAGTCACTCACGCCCTCGTCACCTCTCACCTTGACTACTGCAACGCTCTCTACATGGGGCTCTCCTTGAGGAGCACCCGGAGGCTCCAGCTGGTCCAGAACGCAGCAGCGCGGGTAGTGACAGGAGCAGCATGGTGCTCCCATGTAACACCGCTCCTGCGCGAGCTGCACTGGCTCCCGGTGGTCTTCCGGGTGCGCTTCAAGGTGCTGGTTATCACCTTCAAAGCGCTCCATGGCATCGGGCCTAGCTATCTTCGAGACCGCCTGCTGCCACCGATGACCTCCCATCGACCCGTGCGCTCCCACAGAGAGGGCCTCCTCAGGGTGCCATCAGCCAAACAATGTAGTCTGGTGACCCCCAGGGGGAGAGCCTTCTCTGTGGGGGCACCTACCCTCTGGAATCAGCTCCCCCCAGAGATAAGGAGAATCCAGGACCTCAGTGCCTTCCGTCGTGCCCTTAAAACCCATTTATTTAAACAAGCCGGGCTGGCTTAAGATGAAATTTTTAAGTGTTTTAAATGTTTTAAACGTTTTAATTGGTAATGAGTTTTAATTGGGCCAAATTTATATACCTTTTAATTGTTTTTTAATATTTGCCTTGCATGTCTTTTTAATTCTGGCTGTACACCGCCCTGAGTCCTCAGGGAGAAGGGCGGTATAGAAATTCAATAATAAATAAATAAATAAATAAATAAATAAATAAATAAATAAATATTTTAAATATTGAAATCTAAATGGTTACAGGAACTGGGCATGGCTAGTCTAGTGAAGAGAAGGACCAGGATAGCAGTGGTCTAATATTTGAGTGGCTTCCACAGAGAGGAGGCAGTCAAGATATTCTCCAAAGCACCTGAAGGCCAGACAAGGAATAATGGATGGAAACTGATCAAGGAGAGATTCAACTTAGAAATAAGGAGAAAGTTTTTGACAGTGAAAACCATCAGTCAATGGAACAGAAGTTGCCTTTGGAAGTTGTGGGGGCTTCATCACTGGAGGCTTTCAAGAAGAGACTGGACTGCCATTTGTCAGAAATGGTATAGGGTCTCCTACTTGAGTGGGGGGTTGGACTAGATGACCCACAAGGTCCCTTCCAACTCCGTTAATTTGTTAAAATACTTGTAATATAAATTCTTCCTTTATTAGCTAGAAGTAGATGTTCTGAATCCAGTAGTTATGAACCCTAGAGGTGGGAAGAAGTTTAAAGACTTGTAGTAGCAGCAGATGTGATGATTTGGGGGAGGGAATATGTTATTGTGCTGGTGTATGGCTTAGATTTTGAACTGAGCCCTAATTTTGTGTTAAAACCCATTGTTGAGCCGCGTCCGTCACATCTGCCGCTCTACACACGAACCGCAACTAATGAGGATTCGGGCGGGCGGCAAAACAAACCTGATACAACGGAGATCAGGGTGGAAGATGAACATACCAGATACGAAGCATGGCGAGGGTACACGGGTATTAGTAGGGACTGTGATACGGACGGTGATGGTAGCATTGGGTGATAAGCAGCTGAAGTTGTTGCTGGCGATCGAAGAAGGATAATGCAGGGAGATGATGTGGACAGGGATAATGAGCTGCTCGGCTGAGCACATTTCCCCCCAACAGCTGTGATAGTTGGCGCAGCGAGACCCTGAGTGATTAGGGGCGTGGACTTGCCTAGAAAATGGGCGCTGAGAGGCGGAAGCTCTCAGCGCCAACTTTAAACCTGCAGAACTCCATTTGTCTTGTAGTCGGCTTGTAGCTGTAATAAACTTGCCTTTGACCAGCATTCCAGCGGGTTCGAGTCTTTTGTGGCACTTCAGCACAAGTGTGGCCAAGCAAGCCGAGACCCATATTTTATGCCGAAAGGAGACCTGGTTCAATTCTCAGCAGCTACCTAAGTGACCAGGTTTTGGGAGAAAAAAGTGCTCTTAATCTGACTGCAGAGATGGGAGCCTTTTGGCTTCCTGAATCTGCTCAATCTTACCTGCCCATTGACCTGACAACTGCCTGTCCCACCTAGTGGAGATGGTCTATCAAGGTCAATCTCAAATGCCTTTCTGCTTTTCTCAACAGATCTTCTGCTCTTCCACCTCTGGACTGGCCTCTCCCCAGTCAGTATGAGCAGTATGAACTGAAGATCGAAGTGCAGCCTCGAACCCATCACCGGGCCCACTATGAGACGGAGGGCAGCAGGGGTGCTGTGAAAGCCACCCCAGGAGGACATCCTGTAGTGAAGGTAACTGAGGAATGAGATGATAAGCATAATTTCTTATTAGCTGCCATGACAGCCTTTTGATCATAATCAGCAATACATTAAAGACAGAGGTGGTATTCAGCCGGATCGGACAGGTTTGGGGGAACCGGTAGCAGAAATTTGGACTGGTTCGCTGAACCAGCAAATACCACCCGCTCACTGCTCGCTGGAGGGACGGCGTCGGAGAGGAGCTACTTGGAAGGCAGCCGGACCGTAGTGTCCTTTTAAGGTACTTTGACACTGGGGGGAGGGGGACCATAAAGGGACAGGCTGCATAAGCTGCCTTTTTGCCTGTTCTGTGGGCGTGGCTTGATAGGCGTGGCTTGGTGTGGATCATGTAACTGAGTGGGCGTGGCCAACTCGGTGTCACTCATAGCAAGGTGCTGCCCCACCAAGCCAAGCCATGCCCAATAAGCCATACCCACAGCACCGGTAGTAGAAAAATTTAAATCCCACCACTGATTAAAGAGCCACTTTGGTCTAGCAGTTAAGGCACTAGGTTAGAAAGCTGTCTATGGAGATTCTCAATCATCCAGGTCATGGTTATCCCAAAGGTGCTTTTTCAAAAGACAACTGGGCTTTCTGGTTTTTGTTTGAAGACATTTCACTTCTCATCCAAGAACTTCCTTCAGTGTTACTTCAAAAAAACAATAGAGGTGGGATATAAATTAATATTTTGGATTATTCGTAATATTTAATATTTAAATATTTAATATTTAAAATATTCAGGAAGGACGCGGTGGCTCAGTAGCTAAGACACTGAGCTTGTCGATTGAAAGGTCGGCAGTTCAGCAGTTTGAATCCCTAGTGCCGCATAACGGAGTGAGCTCCCGTTAATTGTCCCAGCTTCTGCCAACCTAGCAGTTCGAAAGCACATAAAAAATGCAAGTAGAAAAATAGGGACTACCTTTGGTGGGAAGGTAACAGCATTCTCTGCGCCTTTGGCATTTAGTCATGGTGGCCACATGACCATGGAGATGTCTTCAGACAGCGCTGGCTCTTCGGCTTTGAAGCAGAGATGAGCACTGCCCCCTAGAGTTGGGAATGATTAGTGCAAGGGGAACTTTTACCTTTACTATAAATTAATAAAATAAATGGTCCCTCATCAGGGCTCCTACTAAGCCACGATTAAGATAACTACAATTGAGTTCATTTGCATGATGGTTTCCAAATACAGTGGCTGAGTTTGGACAACATTGCTAAACCAAAAATCAAGGAATCACAGATCTCCAGATATCTTAGATTTATACAGGTACTTTATGCTGAAAGAAGCTGAATTTAACAGGAGTTGTCAGATTTCAAGTCCCATCACACTCATTGCTACTAACAAACAATGGACATTGTAGTCCACCTTCTAAAACAGTGCTTTTCACTTGAGATTGTGTGGGACATTCTCACTTTTGAATGCTTTTACAACTCCGTGTTCAGCATCGGAGTCAGAGGTGGTATTCAGCCGGTTCAGACTGATTTGGGAAAACTGGTAGCGGTGACTACCCTGGCGTAATGGTGTCCGATTTAGTCACGTTTTTGAGGCCGGGCGCATGCACAGAAGGTGCGTGCACGAACAAAACACATGCACGGAAGGCCGAACGAACGTGGGGAAAGCGCGTCCGTGTGAAGCGAGTGTGAGCACACGCAGCAAACTGCTGGTAACAATATGTGAAACCCACCACTGACCAGAGTCCATCAGAATTCTACTATCTCAGGATGAAAGGGAAAAGGATACGATTTTTCATCCATCTTTTCCCCTTATGTGCTAGCATGATGTTTCTTAACCTTAGCAACTTTAAGATGTATGAACTTCAACTCCCAGGTTACCTCAGACAGCATACTGACTGGGGTTTCTGGGAGTTGAAATCCACACAGCTTAAAATTGCCAAGGTTGAGAAATACTGTGCCAGGTTTTCTTTCCATTGTTGGCAAGGAACTTGGAACATATATATATATTCATTTTCCTTCAGAAATACATTCTTCAACCACATCTTTCTGTGTCTGTGAGACTGAGGCCAAATTCCAAGTCTTAGATTCGGGTTATATAACCAGAGAGGGATGTTTTATGTACATAAATGCTCTATAAAATACAAGTTGTTTTGTTTAACTTGGATTCACATGTTCTCTCTTCCTTCAGACATACATCAAATTAGAACGTCAACGATTCAAATTTCTCTCTCAATTTAGGCAAATTGTACATATCTCTTCCAGTTTGAGTTATATTTATAGTAGTGGTCAAAATTGTGGAAACCTTTTGGGAAAAGTGTATTTATTAGAAGTGTAAAACTAGCTAATAACACCACTGTTTTGGGGGGAGTAGTACCATAAAATTATATACCAATGGAAAGATAATTTAATCAAGAATGTAATGCAATAACTTTTATGAAGGATTTGCTATTAGAATAGCAGTTACAGTATAAAGAAGAAAAGTGAAACACATAGAAAAAACAAATATGATTATCTTGAAACTCAAAAAAAAAAAAAAAAGTGGTATTATTAGCCATCAAATCTCAAAAATACACTATTCCCAAATGGTTTCCACAATTTTGGCCACTACTGTGGTAGTTAGAAAGAGGCGCACAATTTTCTCTTTATCTTGATTTAACCTTGAACTTAAGGCAAGACTTTTCCTGAGAATGTTCTGATGCTTCTGAAGTCATCCCATACCATATTTTTCGGAGTATAAGATGCATCAGAGTATAAGACGCACCTTAGTTTTTGGGGAGGAAAATAAGGAAAAAGCTGATTGGCAGGTGGATCGGCTTCCTGGAATCCCCCAATCAGCTGTTCCCAGAGGTGAATTTTAGCAACAGGTTTCTTGGTTGTGAGCTCTGTGCCTTGCCTTGCCTTTTTTTTTTTTTTTTGCTTTTTTTTTCTGCCTCTGAAAGCCTCCGAAACAGAGCTTCAGAAATAAAGCCTCTGAAGCTCTGTTTGGGGGCTTCTTTTCTAAAGCTTTATTTTTGGTGCTTTTTTCAGCCTCTGAAACCTCTGTTTGAGAAGCTGGGGATGGCTACATTCGGAGTATAAGACGCACCCAGATTTTCACCCTCTTTTTTGGGGGGGAAAAAGGTGCGTCTTATACTTGGAAAAATACGGTAATTACAATTACATCTTTTTTTTTTACATTACAAACTGTGTTGCCTTTAAGAAAAGTGATTTAACAAGTTATTGCCCTGAATATTTTTTTTTTAATTTTTAAAAACCTTTATTGTTAAAAATGTTTTTGTACATGATGGAAGCGTTTTGGCGATATCTCCGCCATATAAAGTATAACATAAGTCTCTTATGTATTCAATATACATTACTACTTACTAATTATATACACATACTTAACCTTTTATACACGCTTACATTTACATACTATATTACATACTGTATATTGCCTTTTGTTTCAATCTATGCATCCTCATTCTTATTCGTTCTGACTTCTATTCCTTAAGTCTAACCATTGATAAAATCTATTCCAAATCTCATAGTATTCTATCTCTCCTTTGTTTTTCAGTTCAAAGTGTCAATCTATCACATTCACTCTTCCATTGTTGGGCATAAACTATTCTCGCTGCTGTTGTGATATGCAATATTAAATATGTTAACTCTTTACTTAGATCTTCTTTTATAATTCCTAATAGGAATAATTTTGGTTTGAATTCCAATCTCTTCCCGGTCATTTCTTCCAACCACATTCAAATCTTTTGCCAGTATTCTTTTGCTCTTTTACATGTCCACCACATGTGGTAGTAAGTGCCTGGTATTTGGTCACATTTCCAGCATTTAGGTGATAAATTTTGGTACATTTTGGCTAGCATAGCTGGTGGTAGGTGCCACCTATAAAACATTTTATATAAGTTCTCTTTGTACAACGTGGCCCCCTGAAGATTTTTTTTTGTTTTCACCGTTTTATGAATCCCTCTTCATTTCATTTCCAATCTCCAGTAGTTATTTGTTGCTTGTTTGTTTGTGTGCGCATGTGTGTGTGTCTGTGTGGCATGACATTTTCAGACATGGAGTAATCTGCAAAGCAAAGTCAGAGCTCTTGGAGAGGTTTGCGGGAATAGGAATTGGAGGGGGTGGGAAGTCTCGTTGGAAAAGCTTCATCCAGAAATCCCAAAGACGAAAACTATTCCCACTTCAAAGACTTCCCTTGCTGTGTACAAAGCAACAAAACAAAACCGAGCGCAAATGTCACATATTTTTTTTTCCCCTTTCAGAACTTGTGAAATAGATGCCGACTATATTTAGCTTACAGAAACCTTTTCTTTTAAATAGGGGAATGTGTGGGTGATATCTGGCCAGCTTGAGCTCATAATGAGAAGAAAGAAAGATGGAAAAATTGGGTTTTCAGGCTGATGCCCTTTGGGTACACGTGTCTCTCTGGTTATGTTGGACTACAACCCCTGTCATCCACCAGAAAGGGATAGGATGATGGGAATTGTAGTGTTGAATTGGGTATGTCTAGTCTAGTGAAAAGAAGGACTAGGGGTGACATGATAGCAGTGTTCCAATATCTCATGGGCTGCCACAAAGAAGAGGGAGTCAAACTCTTTTCCAAAGCACGTGAGGGCAGGACAAGAAGCAATGGATGAAAACTCATCAAGGAGAGAAGCAATCTAGAACCAAGGAGAAATTTCCTGACAATTAGAACAATTAATCAATGGAACGTCTTTCCTTCAGAAGTTGTGGGTGCTCCAACACTGGAACTATTTAAGAAGAGATTGGACAGCCATTTGCTTGAAATGGTATAGGGTTTCCTGCCTGAGCAGGGGATTGGATTAGAAGACCTCCGAGGTCCCTTCAAACTCTGCTATTCTGTTATACCTTCTGTTATATCTTATACTGCCTGAACTGTTAAAATCATTTTTTTAAAAAATAACCCCCAATGGTATGCATAACATACTCTAACTACAACATTACACCACTGTGATGAACGAAACAAGAGTTAATTACTTACTTAACCAGTGTGTGTGGAATAATTGAGTTTGAGCTGGGAGAAACCGGCTCAAACTCAACCCTTCCAAAACTGAGTGGCTGTGGTTCCCGGCATCCCGATATAGTCAGATGATTCCATCTCTGACTATTGGAGACGAGTCTTTGGCCCCCTCGGAGAGGGCTCACAATCTGGGAGTCCTTCTGGATATGCAGCTGTCCGTGGAGGAACATCTGACGGCTGTGGCCAGGGGGACTTTTTGTCAGGTTTGCCTGAAACGCCAGTTGCGGCCCTTTCTTGATGGGGATTCGCCGCGCACAGTCACTCATGCCCTCGCCTGGATACTGCAATGCTCTCTACATGGGGCTCCCCTTGAGGGGTACCCAGAGGCTCCAACTGGTCCAGAATGCAGCCCTGCAGGTAGTTATGGGAGTTGCATGGCGCTCCCATACAACACTTCTCCTGCGTGAGCTGCACTGGCTCCCAGTGGTTTTCCGGGTGCACTTATCACCTTTAAAGCGCTCCATGGCATAGGACCTAGATATCTTCGAGACCGCCTGCTGCTACCGACGGTCTCCCATTGACCTGTGCGCTCCCACAGAGAGGGCCTCCTCAGGGTGCCATCAGCCAAACAATGTAGGCTGGTGACCCTCAGGGGGAGGGCCTTCTCTGTGGGGGCACCCACCCTCTGGAACCAACTGCCCCCAGAGATAAGGAGAATTCAAGACCTTGGTGCTCTCCGCCGTGCCCTTTAAACTTTCTTTTTTCAGCAAGCCGGACTGGCTTAACACTTTTAAATGTTTTTAACTGGTTTGTCATTGTTTTTTAATTACGGGGCCAAATTTATATATATCTTTTTAATAGTATTTTAATGTTTGTAGTTTATGTTTTTATTTGGCTGTACATCGTCCTGAATCCTCAGGGAGAAGGGCGGTATATAAATTTGTTAAAATAAAATAAAATAAAATAAAATAAAATAAAATAAAATAAAATAAAATAATAAAATAAAATAAAATAAAATAAAATAAAATAAAATAAAATAAAATAAAATAAAATAAAATAAAATAAAATAAAATAAAATAAAATAAAATAAAATAATAAAATAAAATAAAATAAAATAATAAAATAATAAAATAATAAAATAAAATAATAAAATAATAAAATAAAATAAAACAAATAAATAAATAAATAAATATTAATGTATTTAAAATAGGACTAAAACAGGTTGGAATAGAAGACCTCCAAGGCCCCTTCCAACTCTACTATTCTGTTAATCTGCCACATCTAGAAACTGATATGACCATCATGACATTTTCAGTGTATTAGATCCCAGTTTTTCTTCCTCACACATAACAAGATCCATTTTAATCCTTTGAATTTTTTTTTGTTTTTTGTTTGTGACTTTTTTTTTTTCATCCTGGTGAACTGGTCAGAAAGAAAAGAGCGTATTTCTGGCTTTGATCAATTTATCTCCTCACCCTTCTGTTTCAACGTCGCGTTCCTGGGCTGGGCCTGCTTCAATCTCCCCTTCCAGGCCACATCCCTGGGATGTCAAATCTGCCCTTTCCCACGCTCAGATTCCTAAATTGTAGCATTGCTTTCCTCCGTCTGTCCATCTCTCTACGTCACAAGATCATGAGCTGCAGAGAAAGCAAGAGGTGGTAGAAGAGATGGAAAAGCTTGGGCACAAACAAAAGACTTCTTACTCCTGCACTTTTCTGACCAATTCCTCGGTTTTCCAGATTCACTTTTTCTGGAAGGAACAATTCCTGCATTGTTAAGATTTCTGTTTTTTTTTTTAATCAAAGTTTTTTTCCCCTTCCTTTCCATCTTACAGTACCGCTGCAGTTTGCTTGCTTCTAATTTTTCTTCAAACCGCCCCCCATCCCATCCACTTCCAAAGTTGGCAAGCTGCTTCTCTTGAGTTTCCCTCCCTCCAGCCCCCTCCAGCTTTATGGAATGTTCCATCTGCAGTAACGTTTGGGGGTGGGGGGGAGAGAGAAATGTAAAAAGGGAGCGTCTCAAATCGAGTGCAGCTGTGACTGCTTGGCTTCTGATGGAAAACATCTGGCCAACCCCTTGAGGCGAGACCACCGAACTGCTGAAGTCACCAGCTGCGCTGTTGTGGGTTCCTAAGGAAGGGATAGTGGCGGTGACGGCAGGGAATGACTGGTATAGAGAAGGCTTAATTTAAGACAGGGATTTGCCCTCTAGCCTATTTTTAAATTACAGGAATTTAGCCTTCTGGAGAAGCTGAAGGACGCATCACAGCCAGCCCTTCCCTTTCAACTAAATTGTGATAACTAATTCAGGTGCCCCTTTTCTCCTCCTACTGGTTGGAAGTGGTGATGGGTGCCAACTAAATCTGGAATTTTTTAATTTTTTTGCATCCGGAGATTAATTCTGGTCTCTTTCTCTACATGCATGCCCTGAGCACTTTCCCCACCACTGAAATCTTGGCATTTTCAAGGATACGTAATCCGAATAGAGTTGGAAGGGACCTTGGAGATCTTCTAGTCCAATCCCCTGCTCAAGCAGGAGACCCTGTACCATTTCAGACAGGTGGTTGTTCAGTCTTTTCTTAAAAGCCTCCAGTGATGAAGCATCTACAACTTCTGAAGGAAAGCTCTTCCACTAGTTAATTGTCCACACAATTAGGAAATTTCTCCTTAATTTCAGGTTGCTTCTCTCCTTGATTAGTTTAGAGACAGAAGGATGAAAGGCTAAGCAACAAAGATGTTTAGGGGACTGGAGGCTAAAACATATGAAGAACGGTTGCAGGAACTGGGTAGGTCTAGTTTAATGAACAGAAGGACAAGGGGAGACATGATAGCAGTATTCCAATATCTCAGGGGCTGCCACAATGAAGAGGGAGTCAATCTAGTCCCTGAGGGCAGGACAAGATGCAATGGGTGGAAACTAATCAAGGAGAGAAGCAATTTAGAACTAAGGAGAAATTTCCTGACAGTTAGAACAATTAATCAGTGGAACAACTTGCCTCCAGAAGTTGTGAATGCCCCAACATTGGAAAATTTTAGTAAGATGTTGGATAACCATTTGTTTGAAGTGGTGTAGGGTTTGACTAGAAGGCCTCCAAGGTCCCTTCCAACTCTGTTATTCTATTCTATTCTATTCTATTCTATTCTATTCTATTCTATTCTATTCTATTCTACTCTACTCTACTCTACTCTACTCTACTCTACTCTACTCTACTCTAACCTTGAGCCTCGGATTGCCAAACTGCTTGTAGCCGACTCTTGAAGATAACTACAGAACATCTTATGAGCTGCGGTGGTGCAGTGGTTAGAGTGCAATACTGCATGCTACTTCTGCTGCCTGCCAGCTGCCTGAAATTTGGCAGTTCAAATCTCACTAGGCTTAAGGTTGACTCAGCCTTCCATCCTTCTGAGGTCGGTAAAATGAAGACCCAGATTGTTGGGGGCAATAGGCTGACTCTGTAAACTGCTTAGAGAGAGCTGTAAAGCACTGTGAAGTGATATATAAGTCTAAGTGCTATTGCTATTGCTATTGCTGTGACCAAAGTTTGTTGAAAGCCATTTTTAGGGATCAGTCAGGCAGATACCACAAAGTGAGGCATGAAGGGGGACTGTAAAACACTGTAAAGTGCTATATAAGTCTAAATGCTATTGCTATTGCTATCATCTATTAGCCTTGTGTGGTTGGTAGATCACCATGAGAACAAATTGCTGGACTAGATGGTCCAGTGGGTAGGATCCAGCAAGAATTAATTATGCTTTGATAACTCTGGACAGTGTGAAAAAACAAAATCCTCACCACAAAAATATATTAGCATATCCAAATGAGTACAGGCAGTTCTTGACTTACAACTTTCATTTAATGACTGTTTGAAGTTACAACGACATTGAAAAATGTGGCATGACCATTTTTCACACTTACGACCATTGCAGAATTGCTATGGTCATGTGCTCAAAATCCAGGCGCTTGGTAACTGACCCATATTTATGACCGTTGCAATGTCCGGGGGTCATGTGATCAACTTTTGTGACCTGACAAGCAAAGTCAATGAGGGAAGCCAGGTTCACTTAACAACCGTGTTACTAACTCAACAACTGCAGTGATTCACTTAATAACTGTGGCAAGAAAGGTCGTAAAATGGGGCAAAACTCACTTAGTGACTGTCTCACTTAGCAACAGAAAGTTTAGACCTAATTAAATTTCTAAGTCAAGGACTACCTGTATCAAGAACAAAAGGGAATCCCCCCACCCAAAGAAAACCTACCAAATAAAATACCCAAGATAGGCACCGACAGCCAATCAACCAGGAACAAAATCAGATTAAAATTATGTATTTTATAATAGTTGGAATGTCGGATTTAAAAATCTGTTGTCTGAGAATCATTGCCAGATCTTGATGCATTGTCCTCCCCAAATATTTGACGCATCGAAATACAGTAGTGACCAAATTGTGGAAACCTTTTGGGAAAAGTGTATTTTCTAAAACTAGCTAATAAGACCACTTTTTTTTTTTTGAAGTAGTACCATAAAAATTATACATCAATGGAAAGATAATTTAATCAAGAATGTAATGCAATAACTTTTATGAAGGATTTGCTATTAGAATAGCAGTTACAGTATAAAGAAGGAAAGTGAAACAGGTAGAAAAAACGAGATATACAAAAATTATCACCATGTCAGTTAATACTTAGTTGTGTAACCTTTAGCATGAATTAGGGCCTTACAACGTCTTCCCATGGAGTGAACCAAGTCTTTCAGTTCTGCAGCTGTTATAATGTGAAATCAAGATTGAATGATTGGTTCTATTAACTGGGTTTTATAGCTGGGTCGCTTCTGACTAACAAGTTTCGTTAGTCGGCTTCAGTGGTGGGATTCTGCTGGTTCTAGGCGGCTCAGCCGAACCGTTTGTTAAATTGCTGGCTTGCCCCGCCCCTTACCCTGCCCCTCTGCACCACTATTTATTGCCAATAAATAGTGGTGGGCGAGGGACGGGCGAGCCAGCAATTTAACAAATGGCTTGGTGTTTTTTTGTAATTTTATTGGCCCACGGAGCTTCAGCATAGGCTAATTAGCCCGTTGATTAGATCGGCCTCCCGACTCTCAGCTGATTTGCTCTCAGCTGTTTTGCTCAGGGCTCTGCTGCTTGCTTGCAAAGAGTGCTGGAGCAGATTTTTCCCCCCTAGCTATGCTGAAAACTGAAAGTACAGTAAAGCAGGCTGTTGGCTTTGCTGTTTGCTGCAACGTTGGAAAATTAGGCAGGCAGATTTCTTTTCTTTTTCCTCACCAAAAAAGGTAAGTGCAAACAATGGGAAATTTAGGGGGGAAAAAGGAGAGTTCGAGATTTTAAAACACAAAAGAAAAAAAGCTCTATTTAACTAGGGAATTGTAATAATTAAGATACTATTAATTGTATATTGTGTTGAAAGCAGAAATGGATAAGTTGTGGTTTGGAGGAATATATGGGGGAAATTATTTGGTTTATTATTATTGGTAAATATAATAAATTGATTTGTAAGAAATTGGATTGCATGGAAATAATTGGAATATTCATGTTCATATTGATTAATATACAAAAAAGATAGTTATATAACTAATTGATTTATATTAAAATGTTGAATTTATATTAAACAACTGTAATATTACACAATTAACCAATGTGAGGATGGATATAAAAATAGATGACAATGGGAAGAGGTATAATATAGAATAGAAGGGAAAAATTGAATTTGATTAAGATTAGAGATGAAGATGAAGGGTAATATTGGTTTTTTTAAAAAATAGATGAGGAATAAATATGGCAAAAAGGAAATATAGAAATTGTAAATTTAATTGAAATGACTAAACACTGTTTAAATTTGTGAACCGGACAAATACTCTGTTCAAAGAAAATAAATTGTATGTTTGTATGTGTGTTTCTATATTTGTTCTCTTTTATTCTTTAAAGTTTAACAATTCATTCATTATCTTAATATCTTTATATTTGTTTGGGGTTGCCTTTCTTCCATTTCATCTTTTTACTGTACAGCAATTTTTCTCCTCAAACCTACCACCTCTCTCTTTTCTTTCCTTCTTACTTTCTTCCCCCCCCCCCGCTTCTTCTCCTCCCCATTTCCTCTTCCTTTCTCCTTCTCCTCCTCTCTTCCTCTCTCTCTTCCCCTCACTCCTACTCTAATTTATCTTCTCTTCCTTCCTCCCTTCTCTTCCTTCCTTCTCTCTCCTTCTTTCTTCCTTCATCCCTCTCTATTGCTGTATCCTTTTGTGCATATGGATTACTCAGAGGGCTGAAAAAGTTATTTTTGACTGGTCCTCGCACTTTTGACCGCTGTCCTCACATTTTACATTTTTTCGCCCTATCTTGTCACTATGGTGAAGAGAAGCAGTTGTGAAATGAGTGACACGGTTGTTAAGAATGCTACAATGGGCATAAATGATGACCAGTCATAAGGGTGAGGACCGGTCAAAAGTGCGAAGACCTGTCAGAAATCACTTTTTTCAGCCCTCTGGGTAGTCCTTTTGTGCATATGGACTACTCAGAGGGCTGAAAAAGTTATTTTTGACTGGTCCTCGCACTTTTGACCAGTCCTTGAACTTACGACTGTCCTCACATTTTACGTTTTGTGCACTATCTTGTCACCGTGGTGAAGAGAAGCAGTGGTGAAATGACTGACACGGTTGTTAAGAATGCCACAATGGGCATAAATGTGAGGACGGTCATAAGTGCAAGGACTGATCAAAAGTGCGAGGACCAGTCAGAAATGACTTTTTTAAGCCCTCTGAGTAGTCCCTATGCACATAGCCACGCCCACTGGTCACATGACCAACTAGCCACACCCACCCACTCACATGACCAGCTAGCCATGCCCACCCAGTCACATGACCACCAAGCCACACCCCCAACTAAGCCACGCCCACAGAACCGGTTGTTAAAAAAAATGAATCCCACCACTGTTCGGCTTGATAGATTTTCAATTGGGTTAAGGTCTGGGCTATTCCCAGTCCATTCCAGCAGTGGAATATGATTATTTTGAAACTCAAAAAAAAAAAAAAAAAGTGGTGTTATTAGCCATCAGATCTCAAAAATATACTTTTCCCAAATTGTTTCCACAATTTTGGCCAGTACTGTATGTGTCATACTGATACACAGATATTTTTGTTTTATTACAAATAATTTGTGGTTGGGAGTAAAGGGATGAGCTGATGACTTCTTTCTCTTTTCCAATCAAGCTTTTAGGTTACGATGAAAAACCTCTGACATTACAAATGTTCATCGGAACAGCGGATGAGCGAAATCTACGTCCTCACGCTTTCTACCAGGTGCATCGCATCACTGGGAAAATGGTGGCCACCACGAGTTACGAATCTATCATCAGTGGAACCAAAGTTCTTGAGATGTCTCTGCTGCCCGAGAACAACATGGCAGCCAAGTAAGTTGCCTTTAGGCGCAAAAAAGTGGAGAGATGAAGAAAGGACTTCATCTGGGTGATAGTAGTGATGATGATGATGATGATGATGATGATGATGATGATGATGATGATGATATAAAGATAAATAAAGATCTGGTCCTTTCTCAATCTTATGCTTTTGTTTTCCTTCTTAACTTTTTTTTCGATAAGGAGAAAGAGAAGATCCTAACAATATCACCTTCAGTCTATTTCAGATATAAAAAAAGCAAAGATGACCTGAGTTAGCAAGATTAAAAATGGCAAAATGAATATATAAAATATAAATGAAAGAAAGACGAAAAGAAAAAAAAATACATAACCATAGGCTAAAAACCTAAAGGTCATTTGACTGAAGGGCTTGAAAATTCTCTTCTTAACCTTTGTAAACAAATTCAAAGTTGGAAGGGACCTCGTAGGTCATCTAGTCCAACCCCCTGCCCAAGCAGGAGATCCTACAGTGCAGATAGCAGTACCATGACAGATAGCAGTCCAGTCTCTTCTTGAAAGCTTCCAGTGATGAAGCTCCCAGAACTTTTCAATGCAAGCTGTTCCATTGGTTGATTGTTCTCAAATCAGTTCCTCCTGATTTCCAGGTTGAATCCCTCCTTGTTCAGTTTCCATCCATTATTCCTTGTCTGGCCTTCAGGTGCTTTGGAAAATAGCTTGACCCCCTCCTCTCTGTGGCAGCCCCTCAAACATTGGAAGACTACTATCATATCTCCCCTGGTCCTTCTCTTCACTAGACTAGCCATGCCCAGTACCTGCAACCATTCATTGTATGTTTTAGCCTCCAGTCCCCTAATCATCTTGGTTGTTCTTCTCTGCACTCTTTCTAGTCTCAACATCTTTTTTATAGTGTGGTGACCAAAACTGGATGCAGCATTCTAGGTATGGTCTTACTAAGGCTTTATAGAATGGTATTTGTACTTCACTTGATCTTGATTGTATCTTGATTTGTCAGAAAAAAAGCCAGTTAAAACACTGGCAAAACATGTGTAGAATGGAATGGAATGGAATAGAATAGAATAGAATAGAATAGAATAGAATAGAATAGAATAGAATAGAATAGAATAGGAGTTTTTTATTGGCCAAGTGTGATTGGACACACAAGGAATTTGTCTTGGTGCATATGCTCTCAGTCTACATAAAAGAAAAGATACCAATAACCGATGGCTGGCAATTTATTGTGGATTTTCCCTCTTGGCTATCCCTATTTTCCAAGTATCCATAAACCTGTCGAATGTTGATAAATTGAATATAAAAGGGATATAACCTATATGATACCAGTTTTCCATGGTCACGTGATCTCTATTTGCTACCTTCACAACCAGCTTGCAACAGGCAGTCATTGGCAAGAAGTTGCAAGTCGCGGTCATGTGACATCCTACTTAACAACATGCAGTGATTTGCTAATGTCCACCATTGCAACTATTGTTAAATCAGGTTATGACCACATAATGCTTCACTTTACGATGCCACTTAGTGATGGAGTTCCAATGAGGATTGGTGAGAACTCTCTGCATAATAGAATAGCAAAATAGTCTTGGTTTTAGACATTGATTGATTGCATGAATGATTGAATTGATAGTTCGATTCAGTCAGTTGACTCTAAATGGTGTACAGGAACAGCAGCCAGAATCAATTGAACAATAAATTGCAATAGTACCCTATAAAGTCTAATATAACATACAGTTACAGTTCCAACTAATGACGCCAGAATAATAATTCACCTCAGTATCAGTAATTATATCATTGTGCATCTTAAAAAGTTATGTTGTATTCAGTGGTGGGATTCAGCCGGTTCTCTCCGAATCGCGCAAAAAAGTAGTGGTGACTCGAGAGGCTCCAGCCACCTGCCTGGATGTAATGTGCGACTACTGCCGTGTGCACTCACATTTGTGAACCAGTAGGGAAGGTAAGTGAATCCCACCTCTGGTTGTGTTATTTCTAAAAGATTGAAGACAATTTGGTCAATTTGATGTAGTGGTTAAGGTGCTAGGCCAGAAACTAGGAGATTGTGAGTTCTAGTCCTGTTTTAGGCATGAAAATTGGCTGGGTGACTTTGGGCCAATCATTTCCTCTCTCAGCCCAACTCATCTCACAGGGCTGTTGTTGTGGAGAAAATAGGAGGAGGAGGAAGTATTGTGCGTGTTGCCACCTTGAGTTATTTGTAAAAATTAATAAAGGTGAGATAAAAATGAGTAAATAGTTTACCTTTTTTCCAGGCTCCATTCCACTTCATCCTCAATGAATTTATTCATTTGAGAGAAGTGCAATTAAAATATTCCAGTTATCTAAAATGGTCCTTGGTTGATACCACGGCTGATCAGATTTTAAGTTGAAGATACTTCCAATTTCCCTTTTCCATTTATTTTTTCATGGGCTACTTTAGAAGAACTTTTTATGAGCCCTGAAACCAGAGTAAAGAATAATAGAATAAAAGAATTGGAAGGGACCTTGGAGATCTTCTAGACCAACCTCCTGCTCAGGCAGGAAATCCCATTTCAGACAAATGGTTATCCAATCTCTTCTTAAAAACTGTGTTGGAGCATTCACAACTTCTGGAGGCAAATTGTTCCATTGATTAATTGTTCTAACTGTCAGGAAATTGTCAGGAAACTGTCTTGAGTTGTAGGTTGCTTGTCTCCTTGATTAGTTTCCATCTATTGCTTCTTGTTCTACCCTCAGTGGTTTTGGAGAATAGTTTGACTCCCTCTTCTTTGTGACAGCCCCTGAGATATTGGAACATTGCTATCATGTCACCCCTAGTCCTTCTTTTCCTTAAACTAAACATACCCAATTCCACCAACCGTTCTTCTTATGTTTTAGCCTCTGGTCCCCTAATCATCTTTGCTGCCCTTCTCTGCAGTCTTTCTAGAGCCTCAACATCTTTTTTACATTATGGCAACCAAACCTGGATACAGCTTTCCAAACACTCGCAATATGTCATTCTCTTCAGGGATGGGTTCTACTTACCTTTCCTACTGGTTCACAACGAGATTGCACATGCGTGATCCCTTCGCTCGCGTGCACACCTTGTTTCTGCGCATGTGCAGAAGCTTCAGCGCATGCGCAGATCGCCGATGATGACATCCGGGGTGGTGGGTGGGGCCTCCTGCCAGTTTTACTACTGGTACTTGCGAACCGGTCTGAACTGGGGGCAAAGCACCACTGTTCCTCCTCCTATTTTCCCCACAACAACAGTCCTGTGAAATGGGTTGAGAGACAATGATTGGCGCAAAGTCATCCTGGCAGTTTTCATTTCCAAATCAGGACTTAGACTAAGTCTTTGTTGTCACTTTGAAATATACACTAATCGGCATACATTAAAATGAACTAGACTAGAACTCATAAGAGAAACAATGCATCCAGGGATGGTTTCCAATTAGCTTCGCTAC
Source organism: Arizona elegans (assembly GCA_022577455.1). NCBI lineage: Eukaryota > Metazoa > Chordata > Lepidosauria > Squamata > Colubridae > Arizona > Arizona elegans. The sequence goes on from JAKOOJ010000021.1 coordinate 2,505,665, forward strand.
CGGTTCGCAAATGTGAGCGTGTGTGCCTTCCATGCATATGCAGAGCATCAAAAACTGGACGTGATTACATCTGGGTGGGTGAGCAGAACCTCCTGCAGCCGCTGCTACCGGATTGCCCAAACCGGATAGAACCGGTTGAATACCACCACTGAAGGCATCTTCACCGTCCTTTCCTTTAAAAATCAAGATACCTTGGTTCCATTGATCCAGCAGAAGATTGTCATTTGATCATTTCTCTTTTTCTTTGATCTCTTCTGGATCTTTTCCTCCCCACTCCCCAACTCCCTTTTAGCATTGACTGTGCCGGAATCCTAAAACTACGTAATTCAGACATTGAGCTGCGCAAAGGCGAGACAGACATTGGGCGCAAAAACACACGGGTACGGCTGGTATTTCGGGTTCATGTCCCACAAGGAAATGGCAAAGTGGTTTCCATCCAGACGGCTTCTGTGCCCATTGAATGTTGTGAGTATTGGTACTTTAGGGTAACATTTGATGGCTGGGGTCCTCAGGATTTTCCCAAAGGTGAAGAACTTCTTGCATGAGAAGCAAAATGTCTTCAGAAAAAAAACCAGAAAGTCCAATTATCTCAAAAAAAAAAAAAAAAAAAAGCACCTTTGGGACAACCATGACCTAGATCAGAGGTGGGTTTCAGTAGGTTCTGACCAGTTCTGCAGAACTGGTAGCGGAAATTTTGAGTAGTTCGGAGAACCAGTAGTAAAAATTCTGACTGGCCCCGTCCCCATCTATTCTCTGCTTCCCAAGTCTCAGCTGATCGGGAGGAAATGGGGATTTTGCAGTAACCTTCCCCTGCCATGCCCACCAAGCCACATCCACCCAAGCCATGTCATGCCCACCAAACCACACCCACAGAATTGGTAGTAAATTTTTTTGAAACCCACCACTGACCTAGATGACTTAGAATCTCCATAGCCATGTCCTCAAGATTGTCCAAAGGAAATTTGAGGCTGTTGACTCCACATTGTGGGTGATGGGTAGATAGAACTGGAAAGGGGATCTTTCAATGCTCACCCACCATCACCAATCTCACCTATCCATCCATGGTAGCTGCTCCAGCAACTGAGGAGGCCATTCCTGTTGAAAATTTGCCCGGGGATATCTCTCCTTTATCCAGTGCTGAGCTAAAACATCTACAAAAACTCCAGATTTGAGAACGTGAAGAAAAATTGACCATCCATTTGAAGTATTTACTCCAAAATGTGTGCATGTGTACACAGGTAGTCCTCAACTTACGGCCACCATTGAGCCCAAAATATTGCTACCCAAGACATTTCTTAAGTGAGTCTAGCTTCATTTTATGACTTTCCTTGCCACAGTGGGTAAGTGAAACACTGTGGTTGTTCAGACAATAACATACTGTAGTTGTTAAGTGAATCTGGTATTCTCCCTTGACTTGGCTTGTCAGAAAGTCGCAAAAAGTGATCACAGGACCCCAGGACACTGAAACCATCATAAATATGAGCCAGTTGCCCACCGTCCAAATTTTGATCATGTGAACCCTCAGGACTTTGCAACGGTCATATGAAAAATGAGCATGTCACTTTTTCAGCATTGTTGTAACTTTGAATGGTCACTAAATGAATGGATAATGTAAGTTAAGGAACACTTGTATACAAACACACTCATGCATACAAGTACACCTGTGAAAAGGTAAAGATAAAGGTTCCCGTCGCACATACGTGCTAGTCATCCCCGACTCTAGGGGACAGTGCTCATCTCCATTTCTAAGCCAAAGAGCCAACGCTGTCTGATGGCAATTCTGTAGTCATGTGACTACAGCAGGACTAAATGCCGAAGATGCACGGAACGCTGTTACCTTCCCACGGCACTAGGGATTCAAACCACTGAACTGCCGACCTTTTGATCGACAAGCTCAGCTATTATTTATTTATTTATTTATTTATTTGTTTGTTTGTTTGTTTGTTTGTTTGTTTGTCCAATTTATATGCCGCCCTTCTCCATAGACTCAGGGCGGCTTACAATGCATTATAGCAATAGCCTGCATACTTTTTTGTATATACCTGCTTATTAGGGCTTTTGCCCCCCCCCCCCCAAAGCGGTGTTGTTCTATACAAAGTTGGCTTATTTCCCCCACAATCCAAGTCCTCAATTTATCTACCTCGAAAGGATGGAAGGCTGAGTCAACCTTGAGCCTGGTGAGATTCGAACTTGCACTAATTGCAGGCAGCTGGCATCTAAGTGCTAGCACTTAACAGCACTTTAGTCCGCTGCACCACCGAGGCTCCTTGCCACTGAGCCACCGCATCCCTGTTTAGAATGCAGTACTGCAGGCTAATTCTGTCTGCCTGCAGTTCAGCAGTTCGATTCTCATTTGCCAAGGTTGTCTCATCCTTCCGAGGTGGGTAAAATGAGGACCCTGATTATTGGGGGCAATAGGCTGACTCTGTAAACTGCTTAGAAGCGGTATATAAGTCTAGGTGCTATTGCTTTTAGTGACTGTTCGAACTTACAGCAGTACTGAAAAAAGTAACTTATAATAAATAGGTCCTTGAAATTATGAGCACTGTAGCAATGGTTACAGAGTCCCAGGGTCATGTCAATACACCTTGTAACCTTCCCAGCTGGCTTCTGACCAGCAAAGTCAATGGGGGGAGGGTAGCCAGATTCACTTAACAACCAGTTAACTGACATGATTTGCACGTTGTAAAATTGGGTGCATCTCATTACCAAGCTCACACTGTTATGTGGCACTAGGGATTCGAATACTGAACTGCTGACCTTTCGATTGATAAGATCAGCATTTTAGCCACTGAGCCACTGCATCCCCTAAGCACACTCAAATGCACATATATTGAACTTATTTTATTTTTTTAGTAGATCAAAGCTTGTGAGTTTGCCAGAACTCTCCCAAGATTTTATTGAGGGATCCCAAAGGGAAACTGCAAATATCTCACAAGCCTTAAGAAAAATCTGAGTGGGTTTTGTTACATTTTATCTTTTTTTTTAAAAAAAAAAAAAAACCGCTTTGCAATGTCCAGTTATGTCATAGGGCATGACACCTGTTGCCTGGGAAGGGTGCTGTGTTTTGCTCAAAATTGGTTTTGAAAGCATGGAAGAAGAGAAAGTTGGCATTAAGAAAATGTTTCAGGAAGCGATTCTTCCCTACAGGGTGCAGTGGATGAGTTGGCCTGTAATCGCACTCCTCAATTCCGCTGTCAAAGAGCTAAGGCTTTTAGCCTCTGTTCCACTTGTCTCTCTGTTCCCTCTTTGCAGCCCAGCGCTCAGCTCAAGAACTCCCACAAGTAGAGCATTACAGTCTTAGCGCCTGCTCGGTGCACGGTGGTGAAGAGATGGTCATTAGTGGAGCCAACTTTCTGCCAGAATCAAAAGTTGTTTTCATCGAACGAGGGCCTGGTAAGTGAGATTGGGTTCATTTCCTTCTTCCTTTCCTTTCCTTTCCTTTCCTTTCCTTTCCTTTCCTTTCCTTTCCTTTCCTTTCCTTTCCTTTCCTTTCCTTCTTTCTTTTCCTTCCCCTTCCCCTTCCCCTTTTCTTTCTTTCTTTCTTTTTTCTTTCCTTTCTTTCTTTCTTTCTTTCTTTCTTTCTTTCTTTCTTTCTTTTTCTTCCCTCCCTCCCTCCCTTCCCCATCTCTGTTTTCCTTTCTCCGACTCCCTCCCACTCTTTTCTTTATTTCCATCCTTCCTCTCTCTCCTTCGTTCCTTCCTTCCTTCTTTTCTTCCTTCCCCTCTCTCTTTTCCTTCCTTTTTTCCTTTCTCCCACTCCCACACTCTTTTCCTTCCTTTCTTCCTCACTCTCTCTCCTTCCTCCTTTCCTTCCCCCTCTCTCTTTTCCTTCCTTCCTTCTTCCTTCTTCCCCCTTCCTCCCTCTTTCTTTATTTCTTTCTTTCCTTCCTTCTTCCCTCCCTCCCTTCTCCTGTCTCTGTTTTCCTCCCTCCCTCCTTCTTTCCTTTCTCCCACTCCCTCTCTCTCTTTTCCTTCCTCCTTTCCTTTCTTCCACTCCCTCCCTCTCCCTCCTTCCTTTCCCTCTCTTTTCCTTCCTTCCTTCTTTCCTTTCTCCCTCCCTCTCTCCTTCCTTCCTTCCTTCCTTTCCCTCTCTCTCTTCCTTCCTACCTTCCCTTTCTTCCACTCCCTCCTTCTCTTTTCCTTCCTTCTTTCCTTCCTCCCCCTCCCTCTTTCTTTCTTTCTTTCTTTCTTTCTTTCTTTCTTTCTTTCTTTCTTTCCCTGATGCATGGCAGAAAACCAACTAAGCAAAAGAATGGAATTCATAAACCACATTTGCTCAATTGGAGGAGGACTCTTCCAATAATATGCCTGCAAATTGAAGTGGTCGTGTTTGTTGATGAGAATAGAAAAATCAGCTCAAAACAAAGGGATGAACAAGTGGCTGGAAAGGTACCGGGGAGGCGGGGCAATATATGGCAACTGCAGTGACATTATTGCATACTTAGATGTGGAAAGGCTCAATACTACGTACAAGGGAAAAATAGTTGGTAAAGATGATGACATTTGCAGAGATGGTTAAATTGACTTGATTAAAAAAAAGTCAACTTCTATATTCTAAAGTCAACTGGAAATGCCTTGTAGATTTGTTGCCTTGAAAGAGAAAAAAAGAAGGCCTTTATCACTTGGGATATTGATGACTGGAAAAAAAATGGATAATATATAAAAAAGTAAGGCTTTTCTTATTTGTAACCATAGAATAAAAGACATATTCTCTTAAAAACTTTTAATAAAGAGTTATACAAAAGAAAATGTGGAGGATTGTATGGAGGGAGACCAGCGGTGGGTTTCCAATATTCTTCCCACCGGTTTGCCTCGCTTGCACACACTCTCTTCATGCGCACACCTTCCACACATGTGCCTGGCCTTCCGTGCAAGCGCTTTGCTTGCTCACGCCCCTTTCAGGACAGGGCCAGGACAGGTGGGTGGGCCTACCCGCAATCTCCGCTATCAGTTCAGGCGAACCTGTATGAACCGGCTAAATACCATCTCTGAGGAAGACCCTGTGCTGGCAAGAGAAAATGTTCTTTTGCCAAATGCCATTTGGATTTAATCCTGTTTATTTTACATGCCTTTTACACCTGCTATATTTTTGTGATTATCTATTTTATTTGCTCACTATTGAAGGTGATATGTTATGATTTGAAGATGCTTCTGACAGAAATAAATAAAGACACAAACACACACAAACAATTCATCACGCACACACACACACAAATAACACAGAGATCCAGTCATGACCTGGATGGCTGAGATGAGAGAGAGAGAGACAGAAAGAGAGAGAGAGAGACAGAGACAGACAGAGAGAGACAGAGATAGGGAGAGACAGAGACAGGGGGAGAGAGAAACAGAGAGAGAGAGAGACAGTCAGAGAGAGACAGAGACAGGGAGAGAGAGAGAGACAGAGAGAGAGACAGAGAGAGTCAGAGACAGACTGAAAGAGAGAGAGAGAGACACACACACAGAGAGAAAGCATTCTAATGTTGGGTTAAGAAAGCTAGCACAGTATATGATTGTTTTCTAGTCATTTTTTTTTTTTTTGATAGAATTGTCTTAATCTCTGGGGCATTTTTCTCCAGAGTAAATATGATAGTAGTTGTGTTTTAACAGCTAAGCCTACATTGACAGGTTTAAGTGAACCATTAACCACGGGCCACACTGGACACGAATTGTGGGCTGGGATTATTTTTTATCATCTCCTGCTTTTAATCTTCACGAAGGAGTTGGCTGGTTTAAGTGATTCTTTGCCCTGATCCAGAAAACTGCATTTCTTACACCAGCATAAGTGTCTGATCCGTTGGCCTTTTAGTCAACTAGTTTCTTTTCTGGTTTCAGATGGAAAACTCCAGTGGGAAGAGGAAGCAAACGTTAATCGCTTGAAAAGCACAGAGGTGAGAATGAAAATTATACACTATCATCTATGGGGACAACATTGAGAGAATTTTCCTAGCCATGAGGTTGGATTTCTTTTTTTCAATGTAGCAGCAAATGATGGATAGTGATTGAAACAGGGCATTCTATTCCTGGGTTCCTTAATTTGGTTCCACTCTAAGAAGTCCTTAGGTACTTCAGCATGGTCATTGCTGAGAATTCTGGAAAATTGAAATCGTCATATCTAAAGAAAAAAAAAATACCCAGATTGTGGGATTAACTTTCTCTATTGAATTTACTTGAGTAGAGTAGAGTAGAGTGGTGTGGTGTGGTGTGGTGTGGTGTAGTGTAGTGTAGTGTAGAGTAGAGTAGGGTAGAGTAGAGTAGAGTAGAGTAGAATAGAATAGAATAGAATAGAATAGAATAGAATAGAATAGAATAGAATAGAATAGAATAGAATAGAATAGAATAGAATAACAGAGTTGGGAGGGAGCTTGGAGGTCTTCTTGTCCAATTCCCTGCCTAGGCAGGAAACCCTACACTACTTCAGACCAATGGTTATCCAACATCTTCTTAAAAACCTCCAGTGTTGGAGCATTCACAACTTCTGGAGGAAAGTTGTTCCACTGATTCATTGTTCTAACTGTCAGGAAGGGTAACTGTCACTTGCCTTGAATCATTTTCTTCTCCTTCCACAGGCTTTGCTGACCCTCACCGTTCCTGAATACACCAACAAGAGAGTTTCACGGCCCATTCAGACATACTTCTATATTTCCAATGGGCGCCGGAAAAGAAGTCCAGCTCAAGGCTTCAAATATTTGCCTGGTAGGTGGACCTGGAAGGTGGGAGATGAGAGTGGTTGGGTGCTAAAGTGTGCTTGATGATCCCTGCCAACCTTCTCCTCTTCTTCTCTAGTGATTTTCAAAGAAGAACCCCATCCAGATTCCACACCCCATACGTTCCCACACATCACCCCAAATGTTCCCTTTTCACTAGCGCCAGCACAAGGGGCCATGGATTTCTCCCCTTCCAGACCTCCCTTCTCTTACAGTCCTGAGCGCTCCCCACCTTGTTCCCCCTATGGCTCCAACTGGAGCCCTTGCTCTTTCTCAACCCCTCCCCATTACAGTCCGGCCTTCCGTTTCCCTCCCAGCGAGACCTATGGGGGCGTTAATCTCTCTGTACCCCGCCTTGCTCCCCCAAACCTGCCCCACCTTCATGCTTTAGATTGCCACCCTCCACACTTTCAGCCAGCTAGTCCACAATTCAGTCCTCACGCACCAGGACAGAGAGAAACCCACAGCGGGGAGAGGTCACCGGAATGGACAGAACCAGACCTTGGATCCCAGGAGTTTAACCCCAAGGAACTGGAGAAATCGGGATTTAGCAGTGGTTTCCGGGAAAACTTGCCTATCCATGGGATCACACTGGAAGAAGGTAAAGATAGATTTGTGAAGCTTTCCATAAATTTGGTTTCAATTTAAGAAGAATAACAGGATTTTCCTCTTTTTTTTCCCCTATATGCAAAATATGGAAACCCAGCCCTGCCAAAATCAGGTCATAATAACACAGAATAGCAATAGCTATTTCCAATATTCTTACCACTGGTTCACCATACATGCACCTTCCGCGCATGTGCTTTGCTTGCATGGGTTTCCAATATTCTTACCACTGGTTCACCACATGCGCACCTTCCATGCTTGCACCCAGCCTTCCGCTCATGTGCTTTGCTTGCGTGCAGGCCTTCCACGCATGCACCTGTCCTCAAAAATGTGGCTAAATAGGACAGTGTTATATCCACCCCCACCCCACCCCACTCCACCCCACCCCACCCCACCCCACCCACAGTTGCTGCAACCAGTTCACCGGAACCGGTCCAAACCGGCTGAATACCACCTCTGACTTAGAGTTATATACTGTTCCATAGTGTTTTATAGCATTCTCTGTTTACAACATTGGTATATTGCTTCCAACAATCTGGGTCCTCATTTTTATTAACCTCAGAAGGATTTAAAGCTGAGTCAACCTTGAGGCGGTCAGGATTGAACTCCTAGCTGTGGGCAGAGTTAGCCTGCAATACTGCATTCTAACCACTCTGTTACCAGGGCTCATGGTGTGAATGCTTGCCTGGAGCTTTCAGATCAGAGCTGCAGAAATGAAGATTACCCAAGATGGCAGGAGCGAGACACAGAAAATTATCTTGCTTCCATCTAGTGGTCCTCTGGAGCTTTGCAGTCCAGATCTGGTAACCCTTGCCTCTCTTGAAAAAGCTCAGTTGTGTCTTGCTGATAATACTAAATTAGCATAGGTAGGAGAATGAGGTTGGCATTGTGTAATCTGGTGCCACAGGAAAATGACAGGCCACAGATGGCAGATGGCCCAGAATAAATGGCATTTATAGTCTTTCCACTTCCTGTTCATATCAGTGAATGGTTAAGCCAACAGTCATATTCACTTGTTCTCAAGAGACTGGTCAAATGAGACTGAATTTGAAAATAAAGTTCAACGCAAGTGTGTACATAGGACTAACCTTAAGCTTATTTTCAGAGTATTGGGCATTGACTTAAAATTCCGGCTGAGCTCTATCTACCCTTAAATTTTGAATGATGGAGCAATTGGTAGTGGGATATTAGCGGAATTTGATGGAATTATAGATGAAGAAAGCTGGGATTTTCCTGTAGTCTTCCATTCAAGTACAGATCAGTGGTGAAATCCATTTTTTTTAACTGCCAGTTCTGTGGGCATGGCTTGGTGGGGGTGATGTGGCTTGGTGGGCATGGCTTGGTGGGCATGGCTTGGTGGGGGTGGCAGGGGAAGGATACTGCAAAATCTTCATTCCCACCCCACTCCAGGGCCAGCCAGAGGTGGCATTTGCCGGTTCTCCGAACTACTCAAAATTCTCCAGAATCTGTCAGAACCTGCTGGATTTCACCCCTGGTACAGACTCACTCCAGCCCTTTTTAACGTTTTGAAGATTGCTAGCTACTGCCATCAACTCTAGACTTACACAGTGTTAAGCTATACATCATAATTTCCAAGCCTTGATGGTTGGGTTCACAGACCAAACTAAACATTGATGACATTATGAATTTGAGGATTGTTTTGGTCAATTTTTCAGTGCATGTACCTGGAGATACGAGAAGCTAAATCTGAGATCCTGGGCCTGAAAATGGGTGTTTGTGTCAGAGTTTGTTGCAGCACACACAATCAGACACTTCAGCAGGATTCAATTTACATATAAGAAACTTCCTTTATCTACAATACCATACAGCAAAATTCAGCATACAATATCAGGAACACAGAAGCAATATTCATAGAAGCAAGTCATTACAGACTAGAGAGATACAGAGGCTAATATATTGTACAGAGGCTCCCATTACAGAGGCAAAACCAACTCTTATATACAGTTCAACAAATCTAAGCCACGCCCAGACTCCAAATTGTCTCTTATGGCCCCATACAAACTAATACTAACAAATACTATGTTTCAACTATCCAAACATTGGCTGATCTATTCCAGTCTATGAATATTCATACTCTGACAGTGTATTAATTCCCCCTTCAAATCCCTCCAAATTTGAGCATGAAACTTACTGTATTTTTCAGAGTATAAGACGCACCTTCCCCCCCCCCAAAAGGGAAAATCTGGGTGTGTCTTATACTCCGAATGTAGCCCCGCACAGCTTCTCAAACGGAGGTTTCAGAGGCTGAAAAAAGCATCAGAAACGAAGCTTCAGAAAAAAAGCCCCCAAGCAGAGCTTCAGAGGCTTTTTTTCTGAAGCTCTGTTTTGGAGGCTTTCAGAGGCAGGAAAAAAAGCAAAAAAAAAAAAAAAAAAAAAGCAAGGCACAGAGCTCACAACCAAGGAACTTGTTGCTAAAATTCACTTCTGAGAACAGCTGATGGGGGTATTCCGGGAGGCTGATCCATCTTCCAATCAGATTTTTTCTTATTTTCCTCCCCAAAAACTAAGGTGCGTCTTATACTCTGGTGCAGGGGTGAAATCTAAAATTTGTTACTACCGGTTCTGTGGGCGTGGCTTGGTGGGGGTGGTGGAAATGTGACTGGGTGGGCGTGGCCAACTTTTTTTTTTTTTTTACTTTTAAAAGCATTTTTTTACAACCTCTTCGGCCAAAGAGATTGCAGAAAAAAATGCTTTTAAAAGCCTCTGATGATCAGGCAACTCAGCTGGGATCGTCAGAGGCTTTTAAAAGCATTTTTTTCCATACTACTTCTTTGGTGAAGAGATTGCAGGAAAAAAATGCTTTTAGAAGCCTCTGACGATTAGGCAACTCAGTTGGGATCGTCAGAGGCTAAAATGCTTTTAGAAGCCTCTGACAATCCCAACTGAGCCGCGTGATCATCAGAGGCTTTTTTTTACTTTTAAAAGCATTTTTTCGGCTGAAGAGGTTGTAGAAAAAATGCTTTTAAAAGTAAAAAACCCAGCCTCTGATGATCGCGCGGCTCAGCTGGGCATGGGGAGGGGGCGTGCAGGGATTTTTGCTACCGGTTCTCCAAACCACCCGCTGCCATCGCTACCGGATCTGGTGATCCGGTCTGAACTGGGAGCATTTCACCCCTGCTCTGGTGAGTTTTATACTCCGAAAAATACGGTAAATTGCTACCCAATGTTTCTGCCCAGTCTCCTTGTCCTTTGCTCACGAGATGATTGACTTAAGCCAGCAGTGGAGCAACCAACTAGCAGATGAGAATTAGAAGGCCTTTATCCACTCACAGGGGGGCTGCAAGTCACTATCCTTGTTCAAAACAGATCTTGGGAATTATGATTCCAGCACAGTCACTCATAATAAATTTCCCACAATGAGAAGTGTTGCAGACTAAGCCTCAGAAATTTCAGTGGTTTGGTTAAGGCCACCTAATGAGTTCACAAGCTTCTGTATGGTGAACTTTTCCATGCCTGACTAGATGGCTTGTCGATCAGAAAGGTCGGCAGTCGGCAGTTTGGCGGTTCGAAAGGAGACTAGATGACCTCCAAGATCCCTTCCAACTCTGTTACTGTTATAAATTGGCTCTCTCTCTCCCTTTCTTTTTTTTCTGACTATTCTCCCCAGTTACTGAGATCATTGGCAGGGACTTAAGTGACTTTCCGGAGCTATCCTGCAAAGGAGGACAGAGCTGAGAAGCGACCAGAATCATGAAGTTCATAAAGCTTCAAGAAGTCAACCCAGAGAAAGAGAAGATGTCCAAACTACAAACTACAGCTGGGCCAGCTTCTGAGGACTTTGACATTGATGAATTTGAATCTGAGTTTCCTTTTTTTTTTTTTTGTTTAATCTTCTGCCTGTGTTTTCTTTCAGTCTTCGATTAGGGGCCTCCTATAACTCAAGGCAGAGTCTTCAGTAAATCTTCTGTCCACCTGCTCTTTGCAGTCAAGAGGCTTCAAGGAGCTCATACCATCATCACTCCAAGACTGGAGCACCTGTGGTCCTGAAGAAGTTGCTAAATGATCATTCCCAAGCTCTAACATTTACTGTGTTGGGGGGATTGGATATCAGTTGCTTCACCATCTTTCTTCTACTTAGTGTCTGTCCTCTTATCGGTCCATTTATTTATCTGGTACTCCAAGATAAAGAGTTTGGGTAAAAGAGTGAGACTACCTATTGAGTTACCATGCTCTCTGTAATACTTATTCCTTTTATTTATCTGCTCCACATTTACGTTTTGGAGAGCTGAATGTCCTATGATAATTGATTCCATGGACTAATCTATTTTACAGTAATGACCAAAATTGTGGAAAACTTTTGGGAAAAGTGTACTTCTGAGGTTTGATGGCTAATAACACCATTTTTTTTTTTTTTTTTTTGGAGTTTCAAGATAATCCTATTCCATTGCTGGAATGACCTGGGGATAGCCCAGACCTTAACCCAATTGAAAATCTATGGAGCTGACTAAAGAAACTTGTTAGTCAGAAGCGACCCAGCTATAAAACCCAGTTAATAGAAGCAATCATTCAATCTTGGTTTCACATTATAACAGCTGCAGAACTAAAATACTTGGTTCATTTCATGGGAAGATGTTGTAAGGCCGTAATTCATGCTAAAAGTTACCCGACTAAGTATTAACTGACATGGTGATAGTTTTTGTATATCTCATTTTTTTCTATGGTGATCATTTTTGTATATCTTATTTTTTCCACGTGTTTCACTTTTCTTCTTTATACTGTAATTGCTATTCTAATAGCAAATCCTTCATAAAAGTTATTGCATTACGTTCTTGATTAAATTATCTTTCCATTGATACATAATTTTATGGTACTACTCCCTCCAAAAGTGGTGTCATTAGCTAGTTTTAGAAAATACACTTTTCCCAAAAAGTTTCCACAATTTTGGCCACTACTGTATATGGCTATCTAAGTAAGAACCTCAGTTTCCCAGGATGTTATGTCTATCCTACACATCTGTCCAGAGTTTTCTGTCATGTCCATCCTGTTTGTTTCCTCAAAACCAGCAAGAGGGTTGCCATGCTACCCATTTCACCTTCTATCTACCTCTCATCCTTTCTCTAACAGAGAAAGGCTTCAGACTTATTCTCTGCCCAACCCCATCCTACTATAGAGGAATGATGATAATAGGAGATGCTTCTCTAACCATGACTGTTGTGGTCCACCAGCAGCCTGCGGAGCTGGCAGTGGAGTCGGACAGCCATGTGGCTGAGGACACATGGGCCAGTCCTGAAGGCTGGGGAAGGTCAGGATGAGGGCTCTGCATCAGAGGCAGAGATGGGGCCAGGGCCACTGGGGAGTGATGTGTGGACTTCGGAGCCTCCAGAGGCTGACAGTAGAGAGGCAGAGGAACAGGAGGAGCCTGTTCCTAGTGCATGTATGAGAAGAGCTGCCAGAAGGCAGGAGCAGCTAAAGCAGAGAGGACGACTCGGGAGTAGGGCCAAGAGATTATTGTCCCCTCCCATAAGGCTTAAAAGGCCAGCAACGGCTCTTGGCCTCTTTGCTGGAAAACAACCGTTGAGAGAATTGCTTCTTGTTTGGCTTCTTCTGTTCCTGAACTGTTGCCAAGAAAATCCTTTGGCAGTTTGCCTAATTATCCCAAGGTCAGAGATAAACTAAAGACATGTTTTAAGGACTTTGTTTTCATTTCATTTAGAATACACTGAGAATGAGTTAATTCTCAGATGTCTTAATAAAATCTGTTTGTTTTTTGGAACTGTTTTGCATTTAATATCAACTACGTGGGCCTGGATCACAACAATGACATTCAAAACAGTGTTTGGTGACAACAGGTCTTTGTGCATCCCCATTGTAGGATTCCACAATGAAATGTGATCAATAAAAAAGATAACTGTCCCTAAAATTCTTGATCTTTGTATATCCTCTGGAACATGGGCCTCCAACCTTGGCAACTTTAAGACTTGTGGACTTCGACTCCCAGGAATTCTGGGAGTCGAAGTCCACAAGTCTTAAAGTTGCCAAGGTTGGAGACCCCTGCTCTGGGAAAACACATCTGGTTGATACAGAGGAACAAATCAAAAGAGGATGGATATGTGTAGATTTCATCCCATTTCTGCCTGTTCCCCTAACTCTGTTCTGCTCCTTTGAAGATGTTCAAGAAATAAGACTAGGGTTTAAGTAAACAAATAAAGTTTTTAAAAAAATACTTGGTGACCGTCCGGAAAGCTGAATTACTTGGGTTTGTCAAAGGAAGCATTGATCCTGCATATATCGTAGGAAGGTTCTTTCAACTGCATTTGTTGATGTCACTGAAAAGAGGCTTATGTTGTAAACTTCTCGGTTGTCTCCTCACAACGCAAGGTGAACGGGGGGGGAGGAGCTTATTTTATTACATGAAATATGAAGCATGCGCAAGATGGCGGTCGCGTGGTGAAGCGCTGCGGTGAGATGGAGGATTTTTCGGGGCCTTAGGGGGTACTACAGGGGAGCTTGACCATCAGCAATCCCTGGTTTAGTCAGATGGGTCCGGGGCGAGGGTTTTGAGACCTTCCTCGCCCCTGGACGTTCCTGGAGTCGGAAGCGGCAAGGGAGAGTGGAAATTGTGCCGCTCCGACGCTGCCGACGCTGCTGAGAGAGCCGAGAGCTGAGAGCTGAGAGCCAAGAGTGGAGGCCCTGCTGGAGGGGAGCAGAGAGCGGAGCCGAAAGCTGAGGCATGGTGGCTTATTGGGCGAGAACCGAGAGAGGAGAACTGAGAATGGAGTGAAGAAGGGTGAGAAAAGAGAGCAGAGCAGCGCAGAGAGTGGAGATATGGTGGCTTATCATTGCGGCGGCGGGCTCAGTCAGTGGAGCTCGGGGCGAGGGTTTTTTAAGACCTCCCTCCCCCTGGATAAGCCCAGAGGCATTGGCAGAGAAGATGAAGGAGGAAGAATGGCTTTGGGGCAGCGAGTGGTGGCAGCCCGTTGAATTTCCACCTAACCCACTCAGAAACTGAGAGGAGTATAAACGGGTCTTGGGATTGGAGAAGAGAGACCACCCCCCTCGGAATATCCTGGTGGCTGCAGAGGACCTGGAGGCCTCCTGTGACATTTAATGGAGGCTGGGGTCTGGAAGAACTGAGGAAAATAGGGTTGGTGGGTGATAGAGGGTTTTCCCTCGTATGGATACCAGCCCTTTTTCCTCCCCGTCCCGGGTACTGTGTCCGCCTAAACGGGCTCATTATTTGCCCTGAGTGAGTTCTCTCCCCCCCCCTTTCTTCCCCTTTTCCCTTCTTCCCCCTCCTTTCTTCCCCCCCTTTTTTTTTTCATCGGGACTTACTCGGATGTGATCTTGAGTATAAGACTATGCCAAGGATTTTCCATCTTTGCCCCTGAAGTGACTCACTGATAGACTGATAAACTCTTCCTCTGACCATGGGTCAGACAATTAATGCAACTGTTGAGGGGTCCTCTATTACATCATGAGTCTCGTCTGTCGGAGAAGTTTTTTTGATCTACGGCCCCTTGGGGGCCCTGCCGTGAAAGGGCAGGCTGGAGGCCGTTCCCATTGGATGAGATAATCAGGACCCTCCTACTGTGGAGGACAGTAGAGATACCAATAGTACATCAATGAACAAATGGCTGTGTTACATCTTTTGTGAAGTCCCCTGTTTGAGCTCCGTGCCTCCATCGCTGTATCTTGGAGATGTACACGACTGCGGATCTTCTTGCACTGCGAGATTCCCCCCTCTCGCAGATGTGGCCCTCATCGTTATCGAGGGCCCACCTCAATGACGGGCTTTGGGACCCAGAGAGGTGGCATGTGAAAACTAGGGGGTTGAGGGCTTTTTTATCAAAATTTTTAGTTAAATTTTTAAGGGGTCCCAGGGAGGGGGAGGGTCAAATTAGAACTCAGGTTGTGGGTTTGGGGGAAAACCCACAAGGGGGAGGGTTGGGGTCGGGTCTGGCCATGAAGCACGGTGGGGGTGGGTGGGCCCGGGATCGAGGGGGGGTTAGAGCTCATCCGGATAGTGTTTTGAATATCAACACTTGTTGTGGCCCCACCCTCTGAGCCTATCCCATCAGAGGAAGAAAGCTCCGAGCCTGAGGAAGAGGAGTCAGCCAGGCCTCCCTCTCCAGGCCTCTCCCCTCTGGCACTGTCTCAGGTGCCGGCCGAGGGAGAGGAGATTAGCAGGGAGACAGGTGTCTCGGATGAGAGTGAAGGAGAGACATCATTCCTGGACTCACGCCTCCGAAGGCATGATAAACGATTGCAGCAGCTCAGGAGGCGTGCTTGGGATTAGAACTGAGTCACTGGACCACACCCCAGAGACTATATAATAGAGGGTGGTGGCCAGTGATCCCTGTGACGAACAAAAATAAACCTTGGATAGTCACTAAAGCCTCATCCGAAACTGCTGAGAGGAATGTTTATTTTTGTTGGACTCTTGTATGCTGAGTATATTATCTTTCTGTTTCTGTGGAAATAAAGCACTTGGCAGACGGTGTGTATATCATTGCCAAGTTGGAGATAAAGACCTGGGTGTGTGCCAAGTGCTTCCTTAACCCTCGGCTGGCTGTGTTTGTGTGTGTGTGTGGACGGGGACAGATCAATACTGTGGGTGGGAGAGGTAGATATGGCGGTAGCAGGGGGCCATATCATGTTAGGGGAGCGCGCACTTGCTGTTTACGAGCAATGGCGTGCTCCGGCCCCCAAAGCTCCACCCGTCTCCCAGGTTGCATAGACCCTCAGGGCCCGGGCCTTCGGCTGATGCTGTGCAATGCCAGGTCCGTAGTAAATAAAGCCCCCCTCATTTGTGATCTTATTCAGGAGGGAAGTGCGGACCTGGCAGGTGTTACGGAGACCTGGTTGGGCCTGGAGGGGGGGTTTCCCCTCATTGAAATGTGCCCTCCAAGTTTCCTTGCTTTCCATCAGCCGAGGTCACAGGGGAGGGGAGGGGGGGTAGCGGTTATCATTAAGGAAGGTCTGAAACCAAGGGAGGCCACTGTCCCTCAGACGACCGGCTGTGAATCCCTCCTTGTGAAATGGGGCCATGGGGTTCAGATGAGTTTGCTGATCACATACCTGGCTCCCTGCCATGTGGCAGCAGCCCTGCCCGAGCTACTCAACGTCATCGCCGCAGTGGCGGTTGATATCCCCAGGCTTATGGTCATGGGGGATTTCAACCTACCGTCCGTGGGCGAGGTGTCTGAGGTGGCTCGGGAGTTCATGGCTTCCATGACAGCTATGAACCTGACCCAGTTAATTCATGGCCCTACCCACACGGGGGGAAACACGCTGGATCTGGTTTTTGTCTCTGGACAGTGGGTTGAGTGATCTCGAGATAGGGGATATAGTCACCGAGCCCTTGTCATGGTCTGATCACTCTCTCCTTCGTCTCGACCTTCAAATTGCTACACCCTGCCGCAGGGAGGCGGAACCGGTAAGATGGTTCCGCCCCAGGCGCCTGATGCAACCTGATAGGTTCCAGATGGAGCTTGGGCCATTCCCTGAGGCTCTGGCACATGCCTCGACTGGAGACCCAGTGGCCGCCTGGGATAGGGCGGCCGCTGGAGCTCTGGACCGGGTCGTGCCTTTGCGGCCTCTGACCCAGCGCCGATCTCATTTAGCTCCTTGGTTTACTGAGGAGCTGAGGGAGTTGAAGCGCCAGAAAAGACGCCTAGAGAGTAGTTGGAGGGCCAGTCGCTCTGAATCTGACCGGACAGATTCTGACCGGTAAGATCTCATATTAGGAATTACCTAGTGGCGATAAAAGCAACGAAATGTAGTTATTTTGCTGCTCTTATTGCGTCATCAGATAATCGCCCGGCGGCCCTGTTTAGGGTGACCCGCTCCCTGCTCCACCAGGAAGCACGGGAGGACCCCTTGGAGGGTAGAGCCGAGGATTTTGTTCAATATCTGTATGACAAAATCACTCAGATTCGGGAAGATCTGGACTCTGACTGGGTAGTCTCAGGGGGAGGGACTGGGGCAGGTCTTTAGAATGTTATCTGGGATGAGTTTGATCCTGTGTCCCCTGAGGACATGGACAGGATTCTGGGTAGACTGAATGCAACCACTTGTTTAATTGGACCCGTGTCCCTCCTGGTTAGTGCTGGCTTCTCGGGAGGTGACACGAGGCTGGTTCCAGGGGATTATAAATGCTTCGTTGGGTGAGGGTGTCTTTCCTGCTGCCTTGAAAGAGGCGGTGGTGAGGCCTCTCCTCAAGAAGCCTTCCCTGGACCCGGCAATGTTGGTAAATTATCGTCCGGTCTCCAACCTTCATTTTGTGGCGAAGGTTGTTGAGAGTGTGGTCGCGCAACAGCTCCCCCAGCACCTGGATGAAACGACGTATCTGGATCCGTTCCAGTTGGGCTTCAGGCCTGGGTACAGCACGGAAACGGCATTGGTCGCGTTGGTTGATGATCTCTGGAGGGCTCGGGACAGGGGGTGCTCCTCTGTCCTGGTCCTGTTAGATCTCTCAGCGGCTTTTGATACCATCGACCATGGTATCATGCTGCACCGGTTAGAAGAGTTAGGGGTGGGAGGCACTGTGTTGCGGTGGTTCTCCTCCTTTCTCTCTAACCAGTCGCAGTCTGTGTTGACAGGGGGACAGAGGTCGACCCCGAGGCCCCTCATATGTGAGGTGCCGCAGGGGTCGGTCCTCTCGTCTCTCCTGTTCAACATTTATGTGAAGCCGCTGGGCGAGATCATCCGTGGTTTCGGGGTGGAGTACCATCAGTACGCTGACGACACCCAGCTGTATATCTCCACCCCGGATCACCCCAACGATGCCCTTGAAGTGATGTCCCGGTGCCTGGAGGCCGAACGGATCTGGATGGGGAGGAACAGGCTCAGGCTCAACCCATCCAAGACCGAGTGGCTGTGGTTTCCGACGTCCCGATATAGTCAGTTGATGCCATCACTGACTATTGGGGGCAAATCATTGGCCCCCAAGGAGAGGGCTCGCAACTTGGGCATCCTCCTGGATTCACGGCTGTCTTTAGAAGAGCACCTGACGGCCGTGACTGGGAGGATTTTTTATCAGGTTCGCCTGATTTGCCAGTTGCATCCCTTTCTGGATCGGGACTCGTTACGCACGGTCACTCATGCCCTCGTCACCTCCCGCCTGGACTATTGTAATGCTCTCTACATGGGGCTCCCCTTGAGGAGCACCCGGAGGCTCCAACTGGCAAAGAGTGCGGCCGCGCGGGTGGTAATGGGAGCGTCATGGCGCTCCCATGTGACACCTCTCCTGTGCGAGCTGCACTGGCTCCCGGTGGTCTTCCGGGTGCGCTTCAAGGTTTTGGTTACCACCTTCAAAGCGCTCCATGTTTTAGGACTTGGTTATCTACGGGACAGCCTACTACCACCAATAGCCTCCCACCGGCCAGTACGCTGTCATAGAGAGGGACTCCTCCGGGTGCCGTCAGCCAAACAGTGTCGGCTGGCGACCCCTAGGGGAGAGCCTTCTCTATGGGGGCACCTACCGTCTGGAATGAGCTCCCTCCAGAGATACGGAGGATTCCGGATCTCCGCACCTTCCGCCACACTGTGAAGACCTTTTTATTCCATCAAGCGGGCTTGGCCTAATCTCCTCCCTCTTTTAATATGTAAATTTTAATCTGTTTTTAAATTATTGGGGTGTTTTAATCTGTCTGGGCCAAAATGATTTAATTTGATTTTATCTGGTTTTAAATTTTTTGTATTTATGTATTTTATTGCTTGGCTGTTCACCGCCCTGAGTCCTTCGGGAGTAGGGCGGTATACAAATCAAATAAACTAAACTAAACTAAACAGCACATACCTTTAATTGTTGTTGTTAGTCGTGAAGTCATGTCCAACTCAGGAGTGGTATTCACTTACCTTCGCTACTGGTTCACAAATTTGAGCGCCTACCTCCGCGTGTGCCCAGAGCGTCAAAAATGTGGATAAATGGGATGTGATGACATCTGGGCGAGTGGGCGGAGCTTCCTGCAGCCGCCGCTATTGGTTCGCCTGAACCAGATAGAACCAGCTGAATACCACCACTGGTCCAACCCATTGCAACCTCATGGACAATGTTCCTCCCAGCCTTTCTCTCCCATCCCCCGGAGACCATTTAAGCTCACACCAACTGCTTCAGTGACTCCATCCAGCCACCTCATTTTCTGCTGTCCTTTTCTTCTTTTGCCCTCAATCGTTCCCAGCATTAGGCTCTTCTCCAATGAGTCCTTCCTTTAATAAATGTAAATAAATTAATGTGGCCCAAAAGATCCATGAGGAGCCCTGATGACATCAAAGCACATATGATGTTATTTCCTCCTCCTCCTCTGTAGATTGGGGTGTCAAACTCATGTTGTCATGGTGTCATCAGATGACATATTTTGACTTTCCCCCCTCTGCTAAACTGGGTGGTGGGTGTGGCCAGCACGTGACACATCTGGCCCACGGCCCACGAGTTTGACCGCCCTTCTGTAGATGCTAGTAATTAATTATTTTGAACTTGCTTCTGAGGGGAATAGATAAAAGTCATTGTGGCAAACTCCTACTATTCATACTAAAAGAGCCCCAAATTTCTACTCTTGGAAGGGCTTTGCGTTGTGAAATATAACAACAACAACAACAACAACAAGACAAAGCCAGTGGTTGAATATTATAAAAATTACACAAGTATTTCCAAGTGATGAAACTGGGATCTTGATATTTCTATACGACAGGAAAAAATCCTGAATTTGTGTATGTTTTAAAAAAATGCAAGTCCTCATGAACTCACTCCTCTCAAAGGAACAAATAAAGTGGAGGAAAGGTTTTTTGGAGATCTCTATAATGAATTGAAGTTGCTGATCATAAGAAAATACAGGGCTTTAGCTATCAGTACCTGTGTGTTTAGTTCAGTCATATGCCTGTATGAATCTTGTTGTCATGCATTTGCCTGCCACTAATGTTAAAATCTTATCTCCCAGATGTTTCTGCATACTGCAGGCATAACTGAATTGGTGTGATATCTTTGTTCTGATTATGGTATAAGTAAATATATTCACAAATCGGTAAATAACTTTAACCCCAATCCATTTTGCAGGACAAAAATAGCTACTCTGTTTTCCCCAAAATAAGACATCCCCTAATAATAAGCCCAATCAGGCTTTTGAGTGCATGGCAATAAGGCCAAGCACTTATTTCAGGATTAAAAAAATATAAGACAGGCTCTTATTTTCGGGGAAACACGGTAGATGGCCAAAATAAACGGACATAACCTATCAGTGTGCAAAAAAGGAACAAGAGTAATCTGCCTTTCTCAAGCTGAGCAGGAAACACAACATTAATGATCATGCACAATCATTATTTCAGCTTTCATTTTATATTACATATGTTCCTTTCATGGTCATCTCAGCCTTGGCTTTTAAGAAATCAAAATCTAATCTCAGCAAACATAGCTGGATTAAAATTAAAGGTTGGGAAAAGGGGATGCAGATATTTCTCCTCATTCTTCAGTCCCAACTGTCTGCCTTTACTTGTAACAAAACATTACAATCTTGGAGTCCTAGTCGACAACCATTTAGATATGAGCCAGCAGTGTGCAGCAGCTGCCAAAAAAGCCAGCACAGTTCTGGGTTGCATAAACAGAGGGATAGAATCAAGATCACGTGAAGTGTTAATATCACTTTATAATGCTTTGGCAAGGCCACACTTGGAATGTTGCATCCAGTTTTGGTCGCCATGATGTAAAAAAGATGTTGAGACTCTAGAAAGAGTGCAGAGAAGAGCAACAAAGATGAGTAGGGGACTGGAAGCTAAAACATATGAAGAACGGTTGCAGGAACTGGGTATGTCTAGTTTAATGAAGAGAAGGACAAGGGGAGACATGATAGCAGTGTTCCAATATCTCAGGGGCTGCCACAAAGAAGAGGGAGTCAAATTATTCTCCAGACCACCTGAAGGTAGAACAAGAAGCAATGGGTGGAAAGGAGAGAAGCAACTTAGAACCAAGGAGAAATTTCCTGACAGTTAGAACAATTAATCAGTGGAACAACTTGCCTGCAGAAGTTGTGAATGCTCCAACACTGGACATTTTTAAGAAGATGTTGGATAACCGTTTGTCTGAAGTGGTGTAGGGTTTCCTGCCTAAGCAGGGTGTTAGATTAGAAGATCTCCAAGGTCCCTTCCAACTCTGTTATTCTATTCTACTCTATTAATATAATTTAATAAAACAAAATAAGTCAGAAGCTGAAACCTGTCTCAGTAATGTTGTCCATATTCCAGAATTTAGGTCAGGTAAGAAAGTCTGGATTTGCGGAATAGATTCCCAGTATTTCAAACTCCTAACTCTTCATTTAGTTAAAGTAGAAGGTCGCTTTAACAATACAAGGATATATTAGCACATTAAGCCTCCAAATTATGGTTCCTTAGATGCTTATTCAGAAGATGTTAAGTGTGAGAATATTTTGCTTAATATAAGGTGCACACACACACACACACACACACACACACACACACACACACGTGTTACCCTGTTTTCCCCAAAATAAGACATCCCCTGATAATAAGCCCAATTGGGCTTTTGAGTGCATGGCAATAAGGTCAAGCGTTTATTTCAGGGTTCAAAAAAATATAAGACAGGGTCTTATTTTTGGGGAAACACGGTAGATAGATAGATACACACAAACGCATATACATACACACACACACACAAACACACACACAAACACACACACACACACAGACAGACAGATACACATACACACATACCTCTATATGAGATTTGGAGGACTGCTAGAGTGGTTTTGTAATTATATGTGGTTTTTTTAGAACAAAATACGCAAAGGAAATAGTTGCATTTCTTGTGCAACTGCCTCTCTATTCTTTCTGGTCAGGAGAGAGCTCAAAAGAAAAGGAAGTTGTAGCGTGCTCCAAAGAAGCTGAAAGAAAATGTGGAAGTTATTTCTGAGTCGGTCAGCCGACTCCATCCGCAGAACAGGGAGGTGATGGTAGATTTCTGAAATCATGTACGGCAAACATTTGGGATGGGGGAGAGGAAAGTTTTCTCAACTGAATGCAAAAAGGGGAAGGAGTAAGTTGACAACATATGGCTGAGGAAAAGGAAAGATGGACTTGGATGGATCAGCGAGAAACCCAATTTGGGTTGGACTTTCTGGCAAATCCCAATCTGTTTAGTTTCCTTTAGCTCACGTGCTTCACTTAATCTTTGGCTTGTCCCTTAATTTTCCTTTGATTGGATATTTGTCTTTTCCAGTTTCTTGGCAGACTTGAACACTGGGCCCTCTCTAACAAAATGAAATTCAATGCAGAGAAAAGTAATGTCTTACATTTAGGCAAGAAAAATAAAAAGTACACATATAGATTGGGTGAAATCAGGCTTCATAGCAGTAACTTTTTTTAAGAAGATGTTGGATAACCATTTGTCTGAAGTGGTGTAGGGTTTCCTGCCTGGGCAGGGGGTTGGATTAGAAGACCTCTAAGGTCCCTTCCAACTCTGTTATTCTATTCTATTCTAACTGTGAGAGGGATCTTGGAGTCTTAGTGGACAACCATTTCAATATGAGCCAACAATGTGTGGTGGCAACCAAAAAAGCCAATGCAATCCTAAATTGCATTAAGAAAGGGATACAATCAAGATTAAGTGAGGTACTAATACCACTCTATAAAACCTTAGTAAGACCACACCTAGAATACTAAATCCAGTTTTGGTCACCACACTATAAAAAAGATGTTGAGACTCTAGAAAAAGTGCAGAGAAGAGCAATCAAGATGATTAGGGGACTGGACGGTTGCAAACAAACGGTTTCAAGAACTGGGCATGGCTAGTCTAGCAAAGAGAAGAACCAGGGGAGACATGAAAGCAGTGTTCCAATAATTGAGGGGCTGCCACAGAGAGGAGGGGTTATTTTCCAAAGCACCCGGAGGCCAAACAAGGAATAATGGATGAAAACTGATCAAGGAGAGATTCAACCTAGAAATAAAGAGAAATTTTCTCACAGTGAGAACAATCAACCAGTGGAACAGCTTGTCTTCGGAAATTGTGAGAGCTTTATCACTGGAAGCTTTCAAGAAGGGACTGGACTACCATTTGTCAGAAATGGTGTCAGGTCTCCTGCTTGGGCAGGGGATTGGACTAGATGACCTACGAGGTCTCTTCCAACTCTGTTAGTCTGTTAATCTCTTAAAGTTGTGAGTTTATGGGTGAGGATGGAAGGCTAGTCACAGATTGAGAGCTTGGGATTCAGAGGTTGCATTCAGCAGGTTCTGACCAATTCTGGAGAGGAAATTTTGAGTAGTTCGGAAAACCAGTAAATACCACCTCTGACTGGCCATGCCCCCATCTATTCTTTGTCTCCCGAGTCCCAGCTGATCTGGAGGAAATGGGGATTTTGCAGTAACCTTCCCCTGGAGTGGGGAGGGAATGGAGATTTTACAGTATCCTTCCCATGTCATGCCCACCAAGCCAAGCCACGCCACCAAGCCACGCCCACAGAACCAGTAGTAAAAAATTTTGAATCCCACCATGTTGGAAACCACTTATATCAGACTTCTCAAACTTTGTGGAAAATGGAAAAGGTATTTGTTCAACTGTTTGTCAAAAATTTGCTACAAAACTGAGTGAGCTTTATGAATGATTTCCCTCTGCAAACCTGATCACTTATTGTTATTTTTTTTTAAAAAAAAATATGGATCCCCCAAATTCCAATGTCCCAAGAATGTCCCAAACCTACAGTTTGAGAACCTCTTGTCTTCTTCATATAAAACTTTGTCACCCTTCAGAGTTCTTCCTGTTTTCTCCAGCAATATTCAGTCACTAATGCTATGGGTTTATCTGCTGCTGCAACACGGAATATTCAGAAATATTCTAATTTCTAGAGGAGAGCAAGACTTCATCAAGTATTATAAAGCAAGATACATTTTGTCTTTGCATTCATTGCTATCAGGTTGACCCTAGCAGGTATACAATTTATTTCCCAGTTCATGGTATGTTAATTGTTCATGTTCATTCTTCATGCGATTTGGTTTTGGAGTCACATAATCATTCACCTGGTAAGGAATGTAGTTGCGGGAGCAATCTTGAACACTCCAAAAACTATACCATACTAGCTGGATACATGTGCTTCACTATTTATGACCATTTTTCACATTTATGACCATTGTAGCATCCCCATGGTCTTGACAGACTTTCACTGTCATCATCACCAACAAAGTATATCTGGAGAAATGAAGGCTGCTGCTGAGGCACCACCATGATACTCCCTATCCTGTGGTAGACCTGCCCCTACACTTTGAATGTTGGCATAAAATTTTCCTCTTTCACCTCTCTGGCTCCAAAAGATGTCATTTTGAAGCATCCGTTGTACTTCCAGGCAGTAGAAAGACAGTCTTTTCCCTTTAACTGGTGTTACAGTAAAAAGAACAGATTCATCTGAACTGAGGAGGTCAGGGTAATAAGTGAGTTGGGTCTGGGACACTATGCAGGAGAAATTCAGTTCACAATCCGTTGGCTCAGTGGTGGTCGGTGATTGAAACACATAAGGGAATATCTCTCTCACTGCCTTGAGTCCGGAATCAGTTCCAAAGGTGGAAGGCATAGACATTTTGTTGAGGTAGCAACGTTTAGTATTATAAGGAGCCCCAGGCCGCTCCTGAGCGAAGGAGTGGAACGTCTGCCAGTTTGAACGGAGGGAACGGAATGTGAGGCAAGTGGCAGTTGGAACTTTTCAGGTGGGGAAGGGGAGTAGAACGTCTAACTCCTTAGCAACAGAGCATTGTCTGTGAATATACTGTATATGAAATACTAATGACCTGATGGTCATTTTGAAAAATCCTTTCTTAGCGAGCACCTAGAAGCCAAGAGGAACATGCGTGCCAAATTTCAAGTTTGTAGGCTTTACAGTTCTGGAGATTTCATGATGAGTGAGTGGATTTGGCTTTTATATAGATAGATAGAATCTATGCTGTGAGAGCTGCATTGGGTGCCAGTTTGCTTCCAGGTCCAATTCAAAGTGTTGATTATGACTTTTAAAGCCCTACATATCACGGGGCCAGGTTATCAATGGAACCGTCCAGTGGTGAGTTGCTCCCAGTTCTGTCCAGTTCTATAGAACCGGTAGTAAAACTGGCAGGAGGCTCCGCCCACCTGCCACGACATCATCCTGGATGATCTGCGCATGCACAGAAGTGCATGCGAGCGAGCGCACATGCTCCCGCTGCGAACCAGTAGTAAAGGTAAGTAGAACGCAACCCTAGAACCAACTTCGGCCCAATATATCAATCCCTCCCACCCAGTCAGTGAAAGGATTCTGATTGGTGGGATCCAGGAAGAAAGGCTTCTCTCCTGTTGCCTCCGCTCTTTGAAATATAGTCCCACAAAAATAGAGGCAGCCACCAATCTAGTCTTTTAGAAATGTTTGCAAACATAGGGCTGATTGGTGTCCTGAGGGGCCTCCCCTTGCCTTTTAATTAACTTTTAATGTTGAGTTTTAATTATCATTGCCTCTTACTTAAATTTTATATACACTTGTAATGTTTTAATATTTTATTTGTACACCATCAAGAGTCTCTTCCAACTCTGTTATTCTGTTATCCCTCTCTGGGCAGTTTCTAATTTGATAATTAGTTAGTGTTGGAAGAAATGTCCATCTGGGTTCAGTTCCAAGTGGGGAGAAAGACACTGGAAAAATGGAGACTGCTTGAAAAGATAGTTTAATGGTGGACAGGACCATATGGTTTTGAGGACCTGGGCAAAAAAGCACATGGGTGTGTGTGAGAGAGATTTATACCCTCTGTTGGGCTTTGAATTTGAGCTTGTATTCTGATTGGTTGTCAGACTCCCATGGGGCCATACAGGTGTAACTTTGTAGGTTGTCTTTTGAGTCCCAAGCTTGGTTGAAACTTGCTGGGTGAGGTAATCTCCCCAGGTGCATGTGATGAGTTCTGCTGCTAGATGGGTAATCCTACCATTTTTGGATCTTGGGTAAGGATATTTGCTAATGAATAGACCTAGCTATCTCTTTATCTTTTAAATGCTGACATCTGCTGTGGGCTATTGAGGAGTGTGGGGGCTATTAAGAGTGAGTCTGCTTCCTGATTAAAAAACATGTTTCTCCATTTCTCATCCAGGGAGGTATAATATTCTGCCTTTTTAATATTTCCTAGAATATTTTATTCTTCTAGGAGATGGGTGGGTGCTAACTTCCTACAATAGCTAACTAATAGATGGAGATGGAGAAAGGAAGGGAATGGTTAGAATGGAATTCAAATCCTTATAAAATCCACTTTGCTTTTCTTCACATTATTATTTTTTTTTGTAAGAAAGAAACAGTCTTCTGTCTTTTTTAAAAAAATAGGTTAATCCCCCTCTTTAATTAAGAAATACAGAGAAAGGGAGACTCATCAAAAACATATTTGGAAGAAAGGTTTTAGATGCCTTGATAATTTATTTAGGAAATTTATAAGCTAATGCATGTCCTTCCACTTTGCATGTGAGCAGGCATGAGGTCAGATGAGTTGTTCAAACCCAAGTCTTCATTAGGTTGGGAAGACAAACCAATCCTTGATGGTTTATTGTTATAAATGCTCCAACACTGGAAGTTTTTAAGAAGAGATTGTATAATCATTTATCTGAAATAATATAGGGTTTCCTGCCTAAGCAGGGGGTTGGACTAGAAGACCTCCAAGGTCCCTTCCATCTCTTGTCATTCTATTCTATTCTATTCTATTCTATTCTATTCTATTCTATTCTATTCTATTCTATTTTGTTCTATTTTGTTCTATTCTGTTTTCTGTATTAAAGAAAAACAATTTCCCTGGTGAGCTATACATCGATGTTCCTTCCATGGTCCAAAACTAAACACTGGTTTTAAATTAAGTCATTTTCCACTCCTCTATTTTCTAACAACCAAGAAGCAGATTTGGTTCAGGACTGTTCCATAGCTCTATTCCAACCTTCCAGTTCCAACCATCCCCTGTTGAGTATCTTCCAAACCTTTTGGTCTACAGCATGTCCCCAGCCATTATGGTTATTGGCTGTCCTCATGTGCTTCTTATAAGAGATGTATGCAGTGGTGGGGTTCACATTATGTTACTACCGGTTCGCCATGCGCACGCATGCTTGTTCCGTGTTTGCACACGCCTGGTTCTTGTGCGTGCCTGCCTTCTGCTCATGCACCCGGCCTTCCATACATGTGCTTTGCTCACACGTGTGCCTTCCATGCATGCACCCAGTCTCAAAATGTGCCTTAATAGGATGGCATATTGCTGAGGCAGGTGGGTTGGTGGGCAGGTCCACCCATGATTTCTGCTACCGGTTCAGGTGAACCAGTCTGAACCGGCTGAATACCAACTCTGGATGCATGCTATGGCTTTTCAGTCTTTTTTTTTCCTTACATAGCTCTATCTGGAAACTGAATAAGGAGAAATTTAACTTGGAAATAAGGAGAAATTTTCTGACAGTGAGAACAATCAACCAGTGGAACAGCTTACCTTCATCATTGGAAGCTTTCAAGAAGAGACTGGACTGCCATCTGTCAGAAATGGTGTAGGGTCTGCTTGGACAGGGAGCTGGACTAGATGACCTACAAGGTCCCTTCCAACTCTGTTAATCTGTATCTCTAAGCCATAGTTTACACCTGATACAAGCTTTTGCTTGTAAACATTAGGAAGCCTCCAAACTCATTCCTCATGCCAAGGTTGAAGTCCTCTGCCCTACTGTCATCATCAATGAATCAGTGAAACGAGTTCTATTCGGGACCTTTGAAAGGGTTGCTCTCTATGGTTCTGTGGAGGTCTGGGAAGAGAAGAACCTCAGAAGACACAAAGAGGTTGTGAAAGAGAAAGTATGTGCGGAGGGAGGGGGGAGGAGGGAAGCCTTGAGAAGGAGGACTTTCTTGACAGGAAGAGAAGAGGAATTAAACCAGAGATGTCGGTGAAGGCCTGAAGTTAGACCTCTCCAAACAGAAAGAAGTCGACAAGGACTGAGAAAGGTACCCAAGTTTAGGGAGCGTTCTGGGTGGGCAGTCCAAAAAAGGAAGTGAACTTTCTCTATGCATTGTGCCTCTCATCCCAGATCTACTCTGGTATTCACTGGAGGAAAAAAGTCCATTCTGTCCATGGGTGTTGAAGAGTGTCAAAATGGGTGACTTTAGGCCTACCTTAGGTGGTCTAGTGGTTACATTCAGTGCCATGGGGTTCAAGTCACTCTTTCAAGTTTCCCCAAAGTGGGAGGAAGTCAGGTGGGGGGATCTCCTGCCCTTTCACTCCTCCCTTTTTGTCTACCCCACCCCATCCCCAATTACATTTCACTGGCCCATTGGGCCAGTAGAAAGTAGAAGAGGACAAGTGGGTGGTGTCTAAATGGTGCAGTGAACATGCCATGATTTGATCCAAGAAGACTAGAAAGGAGCTTCTACTGGGGTGGAAAAGCTACTTGCCTTGATCATCAAAACTGTCAGCAGGAGGGACTGAGGCAGTGAGGGGTAACATGCTAATATCTCTGACCTCCCCCCAAAATGTTTGTTGCCTGCAAACTCTGCTTTATTTCTATCATTTTGCCCTGGTGAGGTGCTTTTCTGAAAAGTTCTCAAGATCTTTCAGAAGATGGACTTCTTAATTCAAAAGATGTTCATCTCTCACTTTAGGTGCCTACATTAATTCTAGTAATATTTGTAGTAGAGACAAAGGAACTTGGCTTTTTTACAGAGTTGGGCATATTTAACATAAGAACCTTCCATCTCCAGAATCACATTTCTGGCTAACCCAAAGAACTCCGGAAGGCGCAAATCATTGAACAAACAATTCTTTTCTAATTATTCCTCATCTGACCCATGACTTGTTTAGTTGTATAGTTTATTGCAAAGTTCAGCAACGTCTTCAGGTAGAGACAACAATTGTACAATTGTGTGTGTACGTGCATGCATGTGTGTGCATGTGTGTGTGTGTGTGTGTATGTGTGTGTGTGTATGTGTGTGTGTGTATTTAAGGCTGAATTCTCATGAGGCAACCCTAAAAATCTAAAGAGAACTAGAGAAAGTGACATCTGAGGTGCTTTCTCAAATTCCATTCCTGTTTGGGTGCAGATTTCCTGACCATTACCTTCGCTGAGGTTACCTGACCATTACCATGCTGAGGTTCTTCCGACTCTTCTTCATTACACTTGCCATTTCTAGTTCCCACCTGACAATAAGAATTGTCTGCTCCAAACTTGTGTTCCTTAGCATTATAACAGGCCTGCTCCAATCTAGATGCACTGAAACTACAACTCCCAGAATCCCCCAGTCAGAAGAGTGACTAGGAATTCTGAGAGTTCCAATCCCAGCACTTTTGAACAACATTAGGCTGGGAACTGGCCACAACCATCATGTCCTCCTTGCTGTCCTGAGTTTTGCACCTAGATCAGAGATGTTCAACTGGGAACATCTGGGCTTGGTGTAGGCCCCAATAGCCTCAGGTGTGATCCCCAGATCCCTTCTGACATGAATTTGCAGAAGGAAGAGAACATATGGGAGAAATCACAACTTTTTCTTTACTTTAATTTTTATTGAATGTAATGATGCATTCAATTAAACCTGAAGTCATATTTGCCCTGGCCCTGACCACATTCTTCTCCTGGCCCCTGGTTGAAGTGTAGTACCCAGCATAGCACTTCAAAGCCAACCCTGGTCCTACTTAGAAGCTACATTTTTATCTTACTGTCTCTAGAAAACAGCCATTAATATGCCGGACTACTGAGGCGCAGCCATTGGTGGCCGATGAAGATTTGAGAAGAATGGCTGTTCCCAATGAGTTCTATGAGCAGATTGGTGAGGATCACCTGAAGAATTTCTCCTTCATTGGCCGAGGATCTTTTGGGGACATATTCCGAGCTCGCCACCAGAATTGGGGGACTGATGTTGCAATCAAGTTTCTGAACCGGTAATTGTGGTTGTTTGGAAGTTGTTTGAGTGCAAAGATAGAAAGTGAGATCTTTTCTTTCTCTTGCCTGACAAAAATGTATAATCTGTAGCTCCCACAATCATGTGTGAACTTTGGATATGGCCCTAGAGATCTTCAAACATTGTCCACACATTATAAGTTTGAATGGGACAGAGGGGAAAATGACTAAATATAGGATTTAACAAGAATTTGACTACAGTAGATTAAAACATGAAGCACGGCTGCAGGATTTCAGTTTGGCTCAGTCTAAAGAATAGAACAATTAGGGGTGTCTTGATAGCAGTATTCCAGTATTTGAGGGGCTGCCCTCAAAAACTGGAATACTCAAATACAAAGAAGAGGGGGTCAATTTATTTTAGAAAACACGAGAGGGCAGGACAAGAAACAATGGTTGGAAACTAATCAAAGAGAGGAGCAATCTGGAATTAAGGAGAAACTTCCTGACAGTAAGGACAATTAACCAATGGAACAGCTTGCTTCCAGAAATCATGGGTGCTCCCCAGTGGTGGGTTTCTACCGGTTCACCCTGGTTTGTGTGAACTGGTAGTGGTGGCCGTAGGAGGCTCCGCCCACCCACCCGGACATCATCATGGATGCTCTGTGCATGCGCAGAAGGTTCTGTGCATGAGTGGAAGCACCGCACATGAGCTCACAGTTCCGAACCAGTAGCGAAGGTAAGTGAAAACCACTACTGGTGCTCCCTCACTGGATGTTTTTAAGAAGATTCTAGACAGTCACTCATCTGAAACAGTATAGGTTCTCCTGCTTGAGCAGAAGGCTAGATTAGAAGACCTTCAAGGTCCCTTCCAGCTCATTCATTCTAAAAGATTAGTTTAGCACGGGTAGATTAGATTAGATGATTTGGAATGACTAGATGATTTACAGTAGATTAGATGATTTAGAACAGTAGATTAGATGACTTTGATGCCTTCTCCAAGGGGCTCAAAAAGAGGACAGTTGTCCCAGTAATAAATGCTATCAGGGTGCTATCAGCAATCAGAAT
The DNA here is from genome assembly GCA_022577455.1 of Arizona elegans. Classification (NCBI taxonomy): domain Eukaryota; kingdom Metazoa; phylum Chordata; class Lepidosauria; order Squamata; family Colubridae; genus Arizona; species Arizona elegans. Next base: position 2,536,850 of record JAKOOJ010000021.1, read on the forward strand.
TCCAGGTTTCCCAATTTGGCATTTTAATTATTACTTCTTTATGAACCCCATCTCATATAAAGGAATATAGCCGGAAGGGATGAGTTAAGGGGACAAGGAAGGACCAAACTTTGATAGGAGGCCTTACCAGGGGTGAAATGCTTCCGGTTCAGACCGGATCACCCAATCTAGTAGTGATGGAAGCGGGTAGTTCGGAGAACTTGTAGCAAAAATCCCTGCCCCCCCCCATTGCCCAGCTGAGCCGCACAATCATCAGAGGCTTTTAAAAAAAATTTAAAAGCATTTTTTCTACAACCTCTTTGGCCGAAAAAATGCTTTTAAAAGTAAAAAAAAAAAAGCCTCTGATGATCGCGCAGCTCAGCTGGGATCATCAGAGGCTTTTAAAAGTATTTTTTCTACAATCTCTTCGGCTGAAGAGGTTATAGAAAAAATGTTTTTAAAAGGAAAAAAAGCCTCTGCCGATCAGGCAAGTGAGCTGGGATCATCAGAGGCTTTAAAAAAAGAAGAAGAAGAAAGCCTCTGCCAATCAGGAAAGTCAGCTGGGATCGTCAGAGGCTTTAAAAGCACTTTTTTTTACAACCTCTTCAGCCGAAGAGGTTGTAGAAAAAATGCTTTTAAAAGTTAAAAAAAAAAAAAGTTGGCCATGCCCACTCAGCCATATTAACCTCCCCCCCAACAAGCCATGCCCACAGAATTGGTAGTAACAAATTTTACATTTCACCAATGGGCCTTACAGAAAAGATGTAAGGCCTGAGAATGAAGGGAATGTGAGGGGAAAAAAAACCCAACTTGATTTTGATTAGTAGTAAAATGGGATAGAGAAAAAATTGTGGCTATTTCAAGATTCTATTACTGAACAACAACAAACGTTGGTCACCATATTACAAAAAAGATGTTGATGCTTTGGAAAAAGTTCAGAGAAGAGCAACTAAGATGATCAAAGGCCTGGAGACTAAAACATATGAAGAAAGGCTGTAATGATTTGGGTTTGGCTGGTCTAAAGAAAAGAAGAATTAGGGGTGACATGATAGCAGTAGTCCAGTATTTGAGAGGCTGCCACAAAGAAGAAGGGGTCAAAATATCCTCCAAAGCACCAGAGGGCAGGACAAGAAACAATTGTTGGAAATTAATCAAAGAGAGAAGCAACCTGGAATTAAGAAGAAACTTCCTAACAGTGAGGACAATTAATCAGAGGAAAAACTTGACTTTAGAAATTGTGGGCGTCCATCACTGGATGTTTTTACGAAGAATCTAGATAGTCAGTTATCTGAAATGGTAGGTTCTCCTGTTTGAGCAGAGGGCTGGACTAGAAGACCTCCAAGGTCCCTTCCAGCTCATTCTATTCTATATTCGAAATAACATTATTGGAGTTCCTACTGCACCTGCTTCTCAACCCGGCCTACACTGGAGAGCTGATTTCCATCTTGAAATCTTTTCTGCAAGTCCTCAATTAATAAGTAACTCAATTAATAGCTAACTTAACTCTGCTACCCTGTTTCCCTGAAAATAAGACCCAACAGGAAAATAAGTCCTAGCATGATTTTTCAGAATGCTCGTAATATAAGATCTACCCCCAAAATAAGTCCCAGTTAAGATTGTCAGCCAGATGGATGCATTTAGTACCGTATTTTCCCCAAAATAAGACCTAACCAGAAAAAAAGCCCTAATGTGTCTTTTAGAGCAAAAATTAATATAAGCCCCGGTCTTATTTTTGGGGAAACATAGTATTCCTTAGCATCACCCTGTTTTCATTACACCCACAATTATCCTCCAACAGAATTGAAATTGCTATACCTCCTGCAGGAATTCTTCCTTCACTCGAGAGGAACTTTTGAATGAAGCCCGAGCCATGGACAAAGCCCGCTTCAACTACATCCTACGACTCTACGGCCTCTTTGTAGGCAAAATGCAGACAGATGCTGCCTTGGTGTCAGGCACAGTGCCCAGCTTGGGCTTGGTGATGGAATACATGGAGAACGGTAACTTGTCCAATTTAATCTGTCAGGTTCCCTCCATGCCTTGGGCCCTGCGTTTCCGCATCCTGTACGAGATAGCCCTGGCTATGAATTTCTTGCATAATCTCAATCCTCCATTGTTACATCTGGATCTCAAGCCTAGCAACATCTTACTTGATGGGGAACTGCATGTCCGGGTGAGTTTTCCCACTTCTCTTTATTATTCTAAAGCTGTTAGCTCCCCCAGAATTGCACAGTGACAGAATTTGTATTTGGAATTATTCCAATGGGAATCATTGCCCATTTTAAGAATCTATTACAGGTCAGTAGTGGGTTTCACTTACCTTCGCTACCAGTTCGGAACTGTGAATGGTATGTGTGCTCACTTTGCTCATGCGTGGCACTTCTACACATGTGCAGGACCCTCTGCGCATGCACAGTGTCCGTGATGACATCCGGGTGGGTGGGCAGAGCCTCCCACCACCGCTGTTACAGGTTCGCCCGAACTGGGGCAAACTGGTAGAAACCCACCACTGCTACAGGTAGTCCTTGACTTACAAACTGTTGGAAGGAAAATCCATCTGGTTCAGTTCCAAACCGGAGAAACAAAATGGAGGCTGGAGGCTGATTCGAAAGAAGGTCCATTTATTGATGAAACAGAACCACCAAGGTTTGTAGTTTTGGGTAGCTGACAAAATGGAGTTGAGAGTGGGTGGGTTTTATATCTTCTTTGGGCTTTGCATTTGAGCTTCCTGTTCTTACGCAAGAACATGTCCTTTAATATTCTATTGGCTGTTGTCAGATTTCTATGGGCTCATGTAGGGGTCATAGTTGGCTCTATAGGCAAAAGAGGAAATGCAAATCCTAGATACTTGCTGAGCTAATTTTGTCAGTCTTTTGTTCGTTGCTTATCTGAGTTTTTGTCCTGATTTAGTCTTTTTTTTTTTTCCAGTCTTTCTGAATGGATTACCAAATCTGCATTTCTAAAAGCTGGCCTCCTCAGTTTCTGCTTAGGGCAGGGAAACTGGGGCTGGTTTCTGTCTCCCTTAAGATTTTGTATTTCTCCTTTAGGGGAAATATTTTATCTTGCCTTTTTAATATTTCCCAAAACATTTCATTCTCCTAGAAGGGGTGGGGAGGCTTCCTACAAAATAATTCATTTAGTGACAGTTCAAAGTTACAACAACACTGAAAAAAAGTGATTTATGACCGTTCTTCACACTTACAACCGTTGCAGCATCTGCACGATCATTCAGTAAATATGTACCAGCATCTTCATTTAGTGGCTCGTTAGTATTATGTTGATTGAAAATGTACATCCATAGCTTTTAAATCAGCAGATGGCTGGAGAAAAATAGAAGACTGTTCCAAGCTGTGTGATGATGATTTAACTTTGTTTGTAACTCGTATGCATGGCATTTGCTGACTGCTTCTTATGTCCCATCCCCACTTCTGGCTCAGGTATCGGATTTTGGCTTATCCAAGTTCAGGCGAGGAACGACCCAGCAATATAACCTCAGTTCTGGGGAAGAGGACACCTGTGGTGGGACCCTGGAATTCATGCCTCCTGAATCCTTTGTCGATTTCCATTACAAGCCAGCCCCCAGCACGGATGTCTACAGGTGAGCTGGATTGCCTCTAGGCAGTGGTGGGATTCAAATAATTTAACAATTAGTTCTGACCCGCTGGGTGGGCATGGCCATGGTGGCCATGGCCAGGGGATGTAACAGGCAGCATTCAGCTTCCTGAACCCATCTGAAAGGCCATGGGGGGGGGACATGCCACCCCCACACCCCATTTTGGGCCTAGTAGGCCTCCCTGAGGCCTCCTGGTAGAGAAAACAGACTGTAGGAGGGCACACCACAAACCCCTGGACCCTGTTTTGGACCTAGGAGGCCTCCCTGCACTTACCTGGGGGCCAAAATGGGGCACGTGGGGACTCCTGGAAGGGAGGGCCAGCCAGCAATTCACCTGAACTGGCCCAAACTGGCTGAATCCAGGGGTGAAGTTCAGCAGGTTCTGACAGTTTCTGGAGAACTGGTAGTAGAAATTTGGAGTAGTTCAGAGAATACCACCTCTGGCTGGCCCCAGAGTGGTGTGGGAATGGAGATTTTGCAATATCCTTCCCCCAGGAGTGGGGAGGGAATGGGGATTTTGCAGTATCCTTCACCTGGAGTGGAGTGGGAATGGAGATTTTGCAGTATCCTTCCCCTGCCATGCCCACCAAGCCACACCCACCAAGCCACACCACGCCCACCAAGCCACGCCCACAGAAGTGATAGTAAAAAAAAATGAATTTCACCACTGGCTGAATCCCACCACTGCTTCTAGGGTCAAATAAGGGATGCTAAATCCATGTGCACACCTTGGAGCTAAGGTTGGTTTGGAATTGATTCCCATTTGAAAGCAGAAAATCTTGCTGAGATCCATTCCTGTGTCTCCATTTTATTTTCCTAAAACTGGCTTTCTGTAACCTGGAAGTTTTTCTTTTTATAATCAGCCCATTTATTATATTTTCTTCCATTCTTTTGGCTGAATATAAAGTTCAACTAATAGAGAAAAGAACACCTACCCTGTTTCCCCAAAAGACATCCCGTGATAATAAACCCAATTGGGCTTTTGAGTGCATGGCAATAAGGCCAAGCGCTTATTTTGAGGTTCAAAAAAAATATAAGATGGTCTTATTTTTGGGGAAACACGATAGACAAACTGAATGGACAATATGGACTCAACTGTCATTAATTCTTGGACGGGAGACCACCAGGAAATCTGATCTACTTCCTTTTACTTTTCAGTTATGGAATCCTGATGTGGTCAGTGTTAAGTAACCAAGAACCTTACCACAGTAAGTCATGCTTCGCTTTGCTTTCTGTTTATGCAAAATTTCACATGTATAGCACTAGCACTTAGACTTATATACTGCTTCACAGTGCTTTACAACCCTCTCTAAGCGGTTTACAGAGTCATTTTATTGCCCCCAACAATCTGAGTCCTCATTTTACTGACCTCGGAAGAATGGAAGGCTGAGTCAATTTTGAGCTGGTGAGATTTGAACTACTGAACTGCAGCTAGCAGTCAACTGAAGAAGCCTGCAGTACTGTACTCTAACCACTGTGCCACCTCAGCTCTTTTAATCTTTCATAGGTAGACCAGATATGAAAGAGATCAGATGGCTATGTTGTGGTCTGCAGCAGCCCAGAGCTGGCAGCTGAGTTGGACAGTGAGGAGGCTGGGGCAGAACATGGGCCAGTCCTGGAGTCTGGGGAAGGCCCGGACAAGGACTTTGCATTGGAGGCAGAGATGGGGCCAGGGCCATCTGGGAATGATGCACGGACTCTGGAGCCTCCGGAGTCGGACAGCAGAGAGGCAGAGGAACAGGAGGAGACTGTTCCTAGTGCATGCATGTGCAGAGCTGCTAGAAGGCACAAACAGTTAAAACAAAAGGGACAACTCAGGAGTAAGGTCTGGAGATGATTGGTCCCTCCCATAAGGCTTAAAAGAGGAGCAAAGGCACGTGGGCCCTTTGCAGGAAAGCAACATTGTTAATTCTGTTCCCAGTCAGCATCTCTGTTTGATTCTGGACTCCGTGTGGCTTTGCCAAGTAGATCTTTGGCAGTATTTCAAGGGAGAGAAAGGTTGGTGATTATCCCAAAGGACTTCTTCTGAAGGACTTTTTGCAACTAATTGGGACTCAGCTGTGAATGAACATAATTCACAGCTGTTGCAATAAAAGAGGTTTTTGGGACTACTCGTGTGTTTTAATGACTAGGTCACAACAGGGTATTCCTGTGTCATTGTAAGGCTACAGTAACCAAATCCTGCCAATCTGATAGTACAAATCTACCACTATCTCTTTTATAGCTTGAGAAGTTAGGGAAGGTCATTTCTGAGTTACTTTCTCTGCTCATTATGCAGCTGAGGCCTCGCCCCTCTCCTTATCTGATTGTTCCCTTCATAGTATTTCTTCCCTGTTTTCCAAAGTCATTCTCACATGCCATTAAAGCATGATTATAAGAAGTAGTATTCATGTTATTCAATTTGTCCAACAATGATAAGGAAATAGGCGGATGCTCTGGCTAGGTCAAACAGCATTATTTAGGATTGAGATCCACAAAATATAGCATCTCAGCTATGGCAACAAAGCCCTTTTAAAAATTACCAACCTTTACCAGCAATAACAATTACCGACATTCAACATATTTGAATGCTTAATGTGACGTAAGGGGAAAGCTATTGGACTTGGGAAGCAACCATATTTTCTTTAATTAAGTTTAAATTTTAAAAAATGGATTTTCAACAGAGTAGAGTATAGTAGAGTAGAGTAGAGATAGAGGAGAGGAGGAGAGGAGAGGAGAGGAGAGGAGAGGAGAGGAGAGGAGAGGAGAGGAGAGGAGAGGAGTGAGTGGAATAGAATAGAATAGAATAGAATAGAATAGAATAGAATAGAATAGAATAGAATAGAATAGAATAGAATAGGTCTTTATTGACCAAGTATGATTGGACACATAAGGAATCTGTGCCTAAGCTCTCAGTATACATACAAACAACAAGATATGTAGCAGTGATGGGTTTCTACTGGTTTGCCCCAGTTCGGGTGAATTGTTTTTTTTTAATAAAAAGTTTTACATAAGGTTTACATATTCCCTACCTTCCCTACCATCCCCACCCCTCCCCTCCCTTCCCCCCACCACCCTTCCCCCCACCCCTTCCCCTTCCCATCTGCCCACGTCCCCCCCTCTCTTCCCAGAACAAATTACAGGGTATAACATTCAACAAACATAATCCATCTTAATCTAAATAATTATAACATTCAGCATCTCTTATTCCTTCAATTCCGTAATTACTCTGCTAACTTAATTACCTAAAAACACACCAAATATCTACATATTTATTCATAACCTATCTGCAACTTCTTATTCCGGTGTTTGCTTTGGATATAATCTATCCATCTTCTCCAGTCCCTTAAGTATCTTTCATTTGAATGTGCCTTCAAGTACACCGAGACTTTTGCCATCTCCGCTAGGTTTGATACTTTCATTGTCCATTCTTGGATTGTAGGTAGATCTTGCTTCTTCCAATATTGTGCCACCAACAATCTTGCTACAGTTATTAAATTCAAAATCAAATTAGTCTCTATAACCGTACAATCCGTAACTATACCCAGCAGAAACAACTGTGGTGTAAATTTTAACCTCTTTTTAAGAATGTTTTGTAAAATCCACCAAATTTTTATCCAGAACACTTTAACCTTTTTACATGTCCACCAAATATGGAAGTATGTAGCATCCTCACAATCACATCTCCAACATTTTGGTTGTACATTCGGGTACATACAAGATAGTTTTTTGGGATCTAAATGCCATCTATAAAACATTTTATAAAAATTCTCCCTTAAGTTTTGCGCTTGTGTAAATTTCATATTTCTTACCCATATTTTTTCCCATGTTTCCATCATTATTGGTTGTTCAAAATTCTGCGCCCATTTTATCATACAATCTTTAACTAGCTCTGTTTCCGAGTCTATCTCTATCAATATATTATACAATCTTTTTATACGCAATGAACTTTGGTCTCTAGTTTGTTTTATTAAATTTTCATCGCTTTGTATAATACCAATTTTCTGATCTTTTCTCCATCTGGCTTGAAGTTGCACATACTGAAACCAAGTTTGAATTATTTTCTCCTCTTTCAACACATTCAAAGGTTTTAATTTTAATATACCTCCCTCCATATTAAGTATAACTGTGTATGTAATTACATCCTGTCTGCTTTCTATACTCATGTTCTCTATTGCGTGCCTGGATACTGTTCATATAGGCATCTTTTCATTTAATTTATATTGATATTTCTTCCAGACACGCAGTAAAGCATTCCTCAATATATGGCTCTTAAATGCTCTATCCACCTTTTTATCATACACTAAGTAAGCATGCCAACCGTAAACCAAATCATGCCCTTCAATGTTCAGAATTCTTCCATTTGTTAAATTAATCCAATCACTAATTGCTGATAAGACAGCTGCTTCATAATATAATTTTAAATTGGGCATTTTCAGACCCCCTCTTTCTCGTATATCCTGCATTATTTTCAATTTTATCCTTGCCATACGAACTTATTAATACCTTTCTGCCATTCTTCCAGGTTGGCATCCTTTTTTAGTATTGATATCATTTGAAAGAGGAATAAAAACTTAGGTAAAACATTCATTTTTATAACTGCTATTCTACCTAACAAGGACAATTGTAATTTTTTCCATTTATCCATTTCAATTTGTATTTTATGCCATAACAACTCATAATTATATTTATACAGTTTCCCATTAGAAGGTGCAATATGAACACCTAGGTATTTAACTTTTTTAACTATTTCACATCCCATTACCCTTTGTAGCTCCTCTTTTTGCTTTATTGTCATATTTTTAACTTTGTTTTTCATCTTTGTTTTTCCAACGTTTATTTTAAACCCAGACACTTGACCATACTGTTTAATTATATCCATCAGAACCTTTGCTGATTCTACTGGTTGAGTTATAGTCACAACCAAATCGTCTGCAAATGCCCGTACTTTATATTCATAATCTCTAACATTAATTCCCTCTATCTCATTTATATTACGTATTCTATTCAACAACAGTTCTAAAGTTAATATAAATAATAATGGCGATAAGGGGCATCCCTGCCTCGTACCTTTTTCAATTTTGAAAGTTTCTGTTAAACTGCCATTAACAATTATCTGAGCTGTCTGTTCTTGATATATTGCTTTTATAGATTGCATAAAGCAATTCCCCAATTGCATCCTGTGAACTACTATCAATAAAAATTGCCAATCCAATCAATCAAAAGCTTTTTCCGCATCTAAAAATATAAGCACTGCAGGGATTTGGTTGTTCCTTTCCAAATATTCCAATATATCAACAATTTGTCTTACATTATTTTTCATTTGCCTCCCTTGTATAAAACCAGATTGATCAGCATGAATCATTTTTTGCATTACTGACTTAACCTATTGGCCAATATCTTAGCAAATATCTTATAATCTGTATTCAATAATGATATAGGTCTATAATTCTTTGGGTGTGTCAAATCTTGATCTTTGGAATCCATTTTGGAATTAATGAAATAAAGGCTGTTTTCCAGGTGGTACCCCTTCTCCCAACTGTATTCTGTTAAATAATTCTTTAAGAGGTACAACCATTTCCAGTTGTAGATATTTATAATACACAGCCGTTAATCCATCCGTACCAGGAGCCTTGCCAGTTTTTAATTGTTTAATTGCTAAGAGGATCTCCTCCTCTGTTATTAATTGGTTCAACCGTTCTCTTTGTTCCTCTGTGACTATAGGAATATTCTGTCTATCCAAATATCTCTCTATATCTACACCTTGTATTTTATCTGCAGTATACAATCTTGTGTAAAATTCTAAAAATGCCTTTTTAATCATATATTGGTGATAAACCTCTTTACCTTTATAATCTATTTTCTCTATGGTACGAGATTTTTGTTTTTTCTTCAACATATATGCCAACCAACTACCTAGTTTATTTGCATTACAAAAGGTATTGTGTTTAGCATATTGTTAATTAGTTGCCACTTGATCTGAGAGCATCATATTAAACTGCCTTCGTAATAGGGTAATCTCCTCTTTAGTTTTCTTATCTCCTGGGTTATGTATTAACACCTTTTCTTTTTTCTTAATCTCTTCTTCTAATTCCCTCCTTTTTTCCATCTGTCTACGCCTATATGCATTGTTCATATTTATCAAAACTCCTCTCATGTATGCTTTACTAGCATCCCATCCCATATCCATAGATATTCCCTTATTCATATTGAAAAGAAAAAAATCCTTCATTAATTTTTTACATTCTATTACATTTTTCTCATATCTAAAAAGATTTTCATTTAACTGCCAAGATCTCCTAGACCTTTCCCCACACTCCAGTTCCATCCAAACTGGACTATGATCCCTTAAAGTTCTGGGGCAAATCTTTGTCTTCTTTACCTTGGAAAAAAAAATCATTTGTAATTAATATAAAATCAATTCTTGAAAAAGATTGATGTCTATCTGAAAAAAATGTAAAATCTTGTTCTTTGTGATTCCGTTCATGCCAAATATTTCTTAATTCCATATCCTCCATCATATTGAAAAAAGATTTAGGCAGTCTCGCTCGCAATTTAGTAGATTGTAAAAGTTTTTTCTTATCAATATTGGGGTCTATTACTCCATTCCAATCCCCCATCAGCATGCATGAATTATAGTCCCAGTGTAATAATTTTGTATGTATCAATTTATAAAACTTTTCTTGTTGTTGGTTGGGTGCATATATCCCCATTAAAAGTGTCTTCTTCCCTTCTATCAGTAACTCAATTGCCAAATATCTTCCTTGTTGCTTCAACTAATTTAGCCGTCAAGTCTCTTTTCAGATAGATCACTATTCCATTCTTTTTTTCTGGGGCAGACACAACAAAATGTGTTCCCAATTTTGCATTTATTAAATATTTTTGATCAGTTATCCTTACATGTGTTTCCTGCAGGCATATTATATCATTTTTAAATTGTCTCAGATGGTGAAATATTTTCTTCCTTTTTTGTGGTGAATTTAAACCATTGACATTCCAGGTTAAAAACCTAGAAGCCATCTTCAGAGTCTCGAAGCTTGGCAAGAGCCGCTTGGTAATCTTCTTGGAATTTCTTTTTCGGTCTTGCCCCTCCCACAGCTTCTGTACCAGTATTCACATTTTCTTGTAATAAAGCCTGCGCTTGTAACATTTTTAATTCTTGTTCTTTACGTTTAGTAACTGCTCTGTTTGTCTTTGATCTTTAAATTCTTCTTGTTTTTCAACTATATCCCATGCTTGGACAGCACTTGAAAGTTGCAGTGATTCATCCTGCATACTCATAGCTCCACCTTCTGCTTGCTTCTGCAGATCCTCTTTCCTCCCTTCTGTTACATCTCTTATTTTTTTAACTCCCACAGATGGTGGGTATCCAGCCTTTAGTATGTTAGTGTAGAAATCTCTTGCTTTCCAAGTTGTATTAAGGCGATATCGCTCTCCTGCATAGTTCACCACTAATCCGACTGGAACTTCCCATCTGTATTCTATCTGTCGATTTCGAAATTCATCTGCCAGAAATGCATACTCTTTCTTGGATTTCAAAATTTTAGGTGGTATTTCTTTGAATACTGCCACTTCTTGTCCTGCCACTTGTAACTTGTTTTTGTAGGAGGCTTGTAAGATCTCATTTCTAATCCTTCTGGTAACAAAATAGATTACAACATCTCTTGGTAATTTCCTTTGTCTGGCTATCCATGAGTTAACGCGATAGGTCTGATCAATTTGCCATTCAAGTTCTCCTCTGGACTCTCCTGTAAACTGTGCCAGGGCTTCCACAAAGATCTATTTCAAGTTCTCTTTAGGATCTTCTTTCAAGCCTCTTATTCTTACAGCAAATTCCATCATTTTATATTGTGTCAACATCACTTCAGCTTCTGTTATATCAATCTTGATTTGTGTTTCCTCAAATTTACCATCCAGAATCTCATTAGCTTGAGCAATCTCTTCAACTCTATCCTCTACATAATTAACATGCTTTGCCAGTCCCTGGAGTGCAACAACTGTCTTCCCTTATATGTTTATTTCTTGTCTTAATTATGTCCTTCATTTCTTCCATTTGATCTGAAACTCCTTTAAATGCACATGCAATATCTTCTTTAAATCCTTTTTTAATTTCTTTCATGGCTTCCTGAAACATCTCGAGTCTTAATGTTTGTGCTTGTGATTATGGTTGTGATTGAGCTTGTGTATCCGCTGGGGGCAATAAAGCTTGCAGCTTGGTAGTCTGGGCGGGGGAACTTCCCGCACTCCCTGCTTTAGGCAACCAAGATTTTATCTGCTTTGAAGCCATTTTAAAATCACACAGTCTCAGAATCAATTCATAAAGCCAGTGAAGAAAATCCAGAAAATCTTTAAATTTTTAATCCTAAAGTCTAAAATACAGAATTAAGTCCAAAATTTTTTTTGAGTGGGGCTGGTAGCTAAAAGGCACTAATGAATTAACGAGTCAGTAAAAACTTTCTTCTTCACTTTCACTTTCATCTCTTTGTGTTAACAAGCCAGCGCCATCTCCCCCCCCTTCCGCTTCAGCTCCGCTCTTGTAGGCTTGGAAAGAAACAATGTTCAATGGAATTGAGGTATAAATACTTGCAATTATGTAGCCTCCTGTCTCTGTTCTGCTTGCTTCAATTCTCAATTTGTTTCAATTTCATAGCAGGGGCAGTCGCGGCATTTTGTTCTGCCTTTTGGGAGAGGCTTTGGAGCTTTCCCAGGCTCCTGGGGATCTCTCACCTTTCGAGCCCCGGAATTAATTCTAGGGCTCTTAGGAAGCTCTACCCTATGCCTGGCTGCTCACTTCCCCCTCTTCTCCCGGGGGGGAAGGTTCTTCGCCGCTAGACAGCTGTTTTTTTGCTGTTCTGGCGGCTAACAAAGTCGTGGAGCTAACGCCCAACAAAGGAGCATCTGCAACGTCCTGTGGAGCTGCCGGAAGTCCGGTTCAGGTGAATTTTTTTTTTTATTGAAAAAGTTTTTCAAATACAGATTTTTCCCCCTTTTTTCCCCTCCTCCTTCCTACCTCCCTCACCCTCCCCACCCCCCATGGCTTCTCCAAAAATAAAATCCAGATTGATATCAAATTCTATAATACTTTACCATCCTTTTACACCACCCCCCACATGCTAACCATTTCTTTCTAACATTGTTATTATATCCCCCCTATACTATACATTTCAAAGCAACCTTCAGCTATAAAACTATATAATAAATCCTAATTTGACATTTATTCAGCTCATAATCTATCCATTTCCTCCCCGATGCATATATCTCCTAATTCAAATCTTTTACATATATTTATATCTAAACATAACATCCCTTTTCCTAAATTAAACAATCAGTATCCTAACCCATTTCCACCCATTTTCCTACAGGTCTACCATACATAATATTTTTAATATCTTTGTTCTTCTGCCCACACCACACAACTAAAAAAATATTTCCATATATGAATAAAATCCTCAAATGACTTTAAATTTATAATCCATATAGTGTCTTCTGTAACGTCTTTCAACTAGATTATTAATTCCATCGCCCATGTTAGGGCAACATCAGGTTCAGCTTCCAACAGTATATTCAGTATCTTCCATTACCATCTGCCCCCATCAATAATAAATATTTTCGTATATAAAAATCATCCGGATGACTTTATATTTATATTCCATATGGTATCTTCTGTAGTGTCTTTTATCTAGATTGTTAATTCCAACCACCACATTGGGGTAACAACCAGATCTTCTGCATGCCCCAATCCCATAGTTCTCTTGCCTGATAACTCAGCATATACATAATCCTTTTTTCAAAGAGTCCAAAATAGAAAGTTCCAGTCCACTCAATCAGAGGCCATCTTCCACATCCCAAAAACACTAGCACTGCAGAGATCTGTTATTCTTCTCAAAATAGTCTAAGTCAATAATTTGCCTCAGCTATATTTTCATGTTTCAGCCATCTATAAATCCTGCTTATTATATTTAATCATCTCTTAAGTAACTGGCATTAGACTGTTGTTTAGTTTAAATTTTTTAAGTTTTGTAGGACCTGCTTCTTCTTTTCTTAACTTTTTGTGGTTTAGATCTCCATCCTAGTTGCCTTTCTAGGACTTGTATATCAGCTGATTGAATTCCATGCTGGTCTGTAACTTGATAAGACATCACATTAAAATCCAAAGCCGCCTCTCTTATATTTATAGGTAATCCAGCTATAACCTCTGAAGGAGAATCCAAAAGTGGCTCGTCCAAAAGGGCCTCTGTAACTTGTTGTTTTTCCATTACCTCCATCTCCATCTGCTTAGCCTGAGTTTTAATCTCTTGTTCATTTTGCTTTTCTTTATTCCCCTCCTGTGTTCTTAACACTGAAGACATACGTGAAGATGTTGGATCCATTTTAAGAACCTTGTAATAAAATTCTTCCGCTTTTTCAACAGTATTTAGTTGATATCTTTCTCCTTGATATCTCAATATTATACCAACTGGAACATCCCACCTAAATGGGATGTTTTGTTTCTTTAGCTCAGTCACCAAAAATCCAAATTCCTTTCTATCTTTTAACATCTTAGGCGGCAGTTCTTTATATATCCAAATCTTCCTTCCGTTCATTTTTAGAGTGGAGTTAAAAGACTTTTGCACAATATCATTTCTTATTCCTTTATCAGTAAAGTAAATCACCACATCTCTAGACAACTGCTTTTGCTTTGCCACCCAGGAATTTACTCTGTAGGCCTCATCAATCTTACAGGATACCTCTTCAGGACTAACCTTTAAAATCACAGCCAGAACTTCAGCAGACATCTTTCTCAAATCATCTCTGTTATTTTCCTATAGTCCCCTCATTCTGACCGCAAATTCCATGGACCTGTATTGCATCATTGTAACTTCTTTTTCAATCCTTTGTTTTATATTATCTGCATTGTCAGCTTCCTTTATTTTAGACTTTACTTCTGAGCTATTGTCTTGAATATTTATCAAATCATTTTCAATTCTTTGTATTTTATTGTCCAAATTATAAATCTTATCATCAGCTTCCTTCATTTTAGACTCTAATAAATTGGTACCTTTATCCATCTTTAGAACTATTTCTGAAAAAGTTTTGAAAGCTGTTACAATCTGTTGTTTCAGATTATCATACTTTCGTTGTACCAACTCTTTAATTTCCTGCCTGAATTTTTCAAGATTCTGGTTCACAATCTCATCATGTCTTGCCATCTCCTCCAAAACAAATTCCTTTAGGTCTGAACCATTCTTCTGAATCTGCAAGTTCAAAACTTGCTCATATGATTTGTAAATGGGGGAAACCCCCCCACACACACATCACAGCTTGGTTGTCTGGCTTTGTCTGTTTTAACGCCATCCTGCCTCACAAACAAACTCTTTTTTAAAAAAAAAGAAAAAAAGACTTTTCTCCAAACAATATCAATATCAAGTCTCCAGGAAGAAAGAAACTTAAAATAGAAATTTTTCTCTTCAATTGTAGCCAGTGCTATTGTTTCAGATACTTTGTAGCATATCAAGCTATTCAAACGGAAGGACTTTTGCTTTCAGCTTTCTTCTTCTCAAGCCTCAGCCAGTCGCCATTTTAAAAACTTTCTTTCTTCACTTTTAAAATCACTCATAGAATTTGTTAGAAATACTTGCGATTTAGGGTCCCAAGTCCAGATTTCATCCTATTTGTTCAAACAATCTGTTAGATTTTGTTGATTGGATTGGTCCCATCACCTGGCTCTGCAAGAAGCAGAGTTCTCCCGACGCCCGGAGCAGCGGCGAGCTGTATAGGGAGACACATTCTGCTTCCTTCCCAAGAGTAAAAAAAAAAACTCTGGGCAGTTCTCAGAGGGCTCTACCTGTCCTCGCAGGCTCTATCTCATGTCTCCTTAAGGAGACGGAGTTTTTTGAGCCGTCTCTCAGCTGTAGAGACGGCTCTTTACAGGCGGCGAGGCTGGCGGTCCCGAAAGACCGTCCGGCGGCGGCCGAAACCAAACCGGAAGCCCGGTTCGGGTGAATTGTTAATGGCAACAGCAGGAGGCTCCACCCACCTGCCCGGATGTCATCACAGATGCTCTGTGCATGTGCGCGCTCATAGTTCCGAACCAGTAGCGAAGGTAAGTGGAACCCACTACTGGTATGTAGATCATGGATCTATCTTAGATAGGTCATAGATCATAAATCAGTTACAACCATTAATCATCAGATACAAACCACAAGTTATAAATCATAAGATACCAGTAGGAGAATGTGGTAGGAAAGATGAGAAGATGGGAAGGATAATAACAATAAAGCTCTTCTACATGGGTGAAAATCTTTAGGTCAAAGACAGTGCTGTAGAAATTTGGTGTTCAGCAGAATTATGGCACGGGGAGGTGGGGGGAAACTATCTTTGTGTCTAGTTGTTTTGGCATGCAATGCCCTTTAACCTCACACACTGGTAATTCTTGTCTGAAAGGAAAGACCAATGAAGCATATTCATGATCTCCAAAGTTAAGTTTGCTTAATTTCACTTAAACTCCCATAGAATCCTCAAAAAAATATTCAGAATGATAATTTGTTGGGAATGTAGTTTGATTTCCTGGTTTTCTTCACCAAAAAGGACAATTCTGTGAAATGAAGGATGGAAGGAAGTTTAAGTTGGTTTATATTAGCAGCACAGCATATATATTGTTTAAATTTTCTGAGGAGTATTGCATGGTTATGTCTACTTTCTTGACTTTTTTTTTGACCCTCCCTGCAGACACATCACATCACCAGTCTGCACAGATAGAAAGCAATAGAGAGAATTGATGGAAGGGTGATGCTATAGAAGAAATATGTCATTTCCTTTCATCTCCGCTCTTCCATTTCTTTTGTCTGTCCCTGTTGTTTAATGAATCTGTATGGATACCAGAACTTGTGTGATGTTCCATTTCAAAAAAATATATATATCATTAACAGCTTCCATTTCCATTCCCTGTTCAGATCTCCCCCATGCCAACTTGAGTTCCTTGATCAAGATGCACATCCCCCGAGGTCAAAGGCCACGGACTGAAGATCTGGAGAAGCAGGTTGATCAAGTACTGAAGCTGGGAAACTTGATTGACCTCATGAGAAGATGTTGGTCTACTGAGAAGGACCAGAGGCCGAGCTTCCGGGGTAAATGAGATGCATAGTAGCTTCCCTCGCACATAATCCAAGAAACACCCCTTATTAAGAAGTGGCAGGATACTCAACAGCAGAGATGCATCCACTATCTTTCCCTTGGCTGGACTTTGGCTTGGGCTCACCATTAAAGTGGACTGCATTTTAATAGCTGTAATGAATAACAAAATAAGAGAATAGCAGAATAACAGAGTTGGAAGGGACCTTGGAGGTCTTCTAGTCTCATTCCCTGCACAAACAGGAGATCCTATACCAGTCTGAACAAATGGCTGGACAAATTGACCTCGGGGGACCGGGCAGGCATGGCGGGCTGGGTAGGCATGGCCAACTGGGTGGGCATGGCCAGTTTGACGACACTCACTGGGCGTGGCTGACTGGGTAGGCGTGGCCAGCTTAATGCCACTCCCCAAACTGCTGGCATATTTCCTCTTCGCATTGGGTAGACAGGCCGAAGCAACATTTTCCAAGATGACTCTGCAGGCCAGATCCAACCACATCACAGGCCACATCTGGCTAGAGGTGGGTTTCAGCAGTTTCTGGAGAACCGGTAGAGGACATTTTGAGTAGTTTGGAGAATACCACCTCTGACTGGCCCTGCACTCATCTATTCTCTGCCTCCCAAGAGCCAGTTGTTCAGGAAGAAATGGGGATTTTGCAGTAACCTTTCCCTGGAGTGGGGAGAGAATGGAGATTTTACACTATCCTTCCCCTGCCACACCCACCAAGCCATGCCCACCAAGTACGGCCACCAAGCCATGCCACACCCACCAAGCCACACCCACAGAACCGACAGTAAAAAAATTTGAAACCCATCACTGCATCCGGCCCACGGACCTTGTGTTTGACACCCTGGTTTACAGTATTTTGCAATTTTGAAGTTTGCTTTGTGTGCCTTTATTATTTGATTGGTTTCACAAAGGCTCGTGATGGGTCTTAATTATCAGCTTGTATAAATGTATAATTGATTTTATCCTGTGATCTATTGCCTCTAGCCTGCCTTTCTTCATGGACCAATTTTCTCAATGAATGGGGTTAAGGTCATGTCCTGTCCTTAATCCCATCAACTGGAGATGAAGGTGTTTTGTTTGTGAATAGGTTGGCCCAGTCTTTTCTTAATGAAATAAAATCTCCATCTGTTAAGATTTCAGGCATCTGCTGGAGGCTGTTTTACTATGCAGGAAATTGGGGCTGCTTTCTGTCTCTAAGAGCATGTTTCTCCATTTCTGTCTCTTTTAAGATTCCCCAAAATATTTCATTCTTTGGGTGGGGGATGGGGGCTTCCCACATTCCTTTACTCATTCTTGTTTTTCCTCCATTTCTCAGATTGCAGAGAAGAAATGGAAGTTGTGTATTGCTGTTACAAGTGGAAGATTAGGTCAGCTGTCAGTGAAGTCCAAGATATTTTGGTAAAGAATACATTTTTAAATATGCGTTCTTATGATCAGCCTCCAGAGGGCACCAGAGCTCCAGTTTGCCATGCAAAGTATTTCCATGCAAACATGATAATTTTTTCTTTTTTTTTTAATGCCATCGTATTTCCTGGATGGTAATTTTGCTACATAGGCAATCATTCTGTCTCCTACGCACCAAGTACAGCTAGTCCTCGACATATGACTACAATTGAGCCCCAAATTTCTGTCGCTAAGTGAGACATTTTGTCAAGTGAGTTTTGCCCCATTTTACGATCTTTCTGCCTAGAGTTCTTAAGCAAATCACTGCAGTTGTTAAGTTAGTAACATGGTTGCTAAGTGAATCTCCATTGACTTTGCTTGTCAGAAAGTTGCAAAAGGGTATCACATGACCCCGGGGAACTGCAACCGTCATAAATGAGAGTCAGTTGTGAAGCGTCTGAATTTATATCATGTGACCATGGGGATGCTGCAATGGCCATGTGAAAAATGGTCATAAGCCACTTTCTTCATTTATATGGTATCATAAACAGTCACTAAATGAACTGTTGTAAATTGAGGACTACTTTTAAATTGCCATCAGGCAGGGGATATATTCCCTGGTTTTACTAAGCATGAGAGATAAGGTACAGGCAGGGGTGAAATCCAGCAGGTTCTGACAGGTTCTGGAGAACCGATAGCGGAAATTTTGAATAGTTCAGACAACCAGCAAATACCACCTCTGACTGGCCCCAGAGTGGTGTGGGAATAGAGATTTTGCAGTATCCTTCTCCTGCCACACCCACCAAGCCACACCATGCCCACAGAACCGGTAGTAAAAAAAAATTAGATTTCACCATTGGGTAAAGGGAATCCTTAATTTAAAACCATTATGAGCCGTGGTGTCGCAGTGGTTAGAATGCAGTAAAAGATAAAGGTAAAAGTTCCCCTCGCACATACGTGCTAGTTGTTCTCGACTCTACGGGGTGGTGCTCATCTCCCTTTCAAAGCTGAAGAGCCAGCGCTGTCCGAAGACGTCTCCGTGGTCCTGTGGCCGGCATGACTCAATGCCAAAGGCGCACGGAACGCTGTTACCTTCCCACCAAAGGTGGTCCCTATTTTCCTACTTGCATTGTTTACATGCTTTTGAACAGCTAGGTTGGCAGAAGCTGGGACAAGTAACAGGAGTTCACCCCATTATGCAGCACTAGGGATTCAAACCGCTAAACTGCTGAACTTTTGATTGACAAGCTCAGCATCTTGGCCACTGAGACACCGCGTCTCTGTTTAGAATGCAGTACTGCAGGCTAATTCTGTCTGCCTGCAGTTCAGCAGTTCGATTCTCACTGGCCAAGGTTGACTCATCCTTCCGAGGTGGGTAAAATGAGGACCCTGATTATTGGGGGCAATAGGCTGACTCTGTAAACTGCTTAGAAGTGGTATATAAGTCTAAGTGCTATTGCTTTTAGTGATTGTTCGAACTTACAACAGTACTGAAAAAAGTGACGTATAATAGGTCCTTGAAATTATGAGCACTGCAGCAAACCCACAGGCACACGATCAAAATGTAGGTACATATTTATAATGATTACAGAGTCCCAGGGTCATGTGAATACTCTTTGCGACCTCCCCAGCTGGCTTCTGACCAGCAAAGTCAATGGGGGGAGGGGCAGATTCACTTAACAACCAGTTAACTGACATGATTTGCACGTTGTAAAATTGGGTGCATCTCATTACCAACCTCCTTGTTTAGCAACAGAAATTGTGGCTCCAACTGGGATTATAAATCAAGGATTACCTGTGAAAATTTCTTGACTTGGGATAATCAGTGAGAAAGTTTTATCCTTTTTTTTTGGGGGGGGGGGCACGGACCACAGATGAGTTTTGAGTTGTACAACAGGGACTGTCTTTCCACTTCTCCCCAAAATCTCAGGAGTTTAAAACAGGCAGTGGCAAAAATATCGTTTAAATTTAATTTACCTTGTTAAAATGAATTACCAATATTACAAATATTGGTAAATGATTGGTAAATGAATGATGGCAGAGTTCCAATATTT
Source organism: Arizona elegans (assembly GCA_022577455.1). Classification (NCBI taxonomy): domain Eukaryota; kingdom Metazoa; phylum Chordata; class Lepidosauria; order Squamata; family Colubridae; genus Arizona; species Arizona elegans. The sequence continues at coordinate 2,556,978 of JAKOOJ010000021.1, forward strand.
GAGGGGCTGCCACAAAGAGGAGGGAGTCAACTTATTTTTCAAAGCACCTGAAGGCAGGAAGTCCAGTTGCCTTTTAGGAAAAGCACTTTTGGGACTTAATCTAGAGCAGGGGTGTCAAACTCGATTTCACTGAGAGCCACATCAGAGTTGTGTTTGACCTTGGGGATGGGGATGGCCAGGGTGGGGATGGCCAGCTCGACATCACTTGGCTTGAGCGCTCTGCCAGTGAAAACAGGCTCCCGAGCTCCATTTTTGGCTCCAATGGCCTCCTGCAACCCTCTGCCGCCGAAAACTGAGCTTGGGAATGCTGCCCCTTGTCCTCACGAGCTCAATTTTCAGCTGTGACCGCCTTTTGCAGCCCTCTGCCAGTGAAAATTTGGGATGCTGCACACAGCCTTTCTGAGCTCCATTTTCACTGGTAGAGGCACTGCGGGCCGGTCCGCTGTTTCCTGGGCAACCCCACGGGCTAGATGTAAGTACCCTACAGGCCAGATTCAGCCCCCGGGCCTTGAGTTTGACACCCCTGATCTAGAGGGATTTTATCTTCTTCCTCCATTCAAGATCACTTTAGTTGGGTGCTCTCCTCTTCCCACCTAGCCAATTTGTCTTCTTTTCACTTCCAAAAGATGCAGAATTCTTCTAGAACAGAAGCCAAGGTCCCTTCCGACTTGAGTTCCAAGGAAGCGATGAGGTCTGAGGACTACCGAGCATTCTCTCGTCCTACCTATGGCTTGGAAGATCATTTTCAAACTCTCCACCTGGAAGAAACGCCATCAGTGCAAAATGGCAAGTGCAATGTGAAAAAGGGTGGTGGGTCATGCAGCTTTTCCTACTTTTCTGGAGTTAATTAACTGGAAATTGATCTGAAGGCTAAAAAGCCTTATTTTTAAAAATCTGAGTGATCAAAATTGAATGCTTAAGGATTAATTACAGTAGCATTTAGCAATAGCAATAGCACTTAGACTTATATACCACTTCATAGTGCTTTACAGTTTTATGAGCCAAGGTGGCACAGTGGTTAGAGTGCAGTACTGCAGGCTACTCCAGTTGACTGCTAGCTGCAGTTCGGCAGTTCAAATCTCGTTGGCTCGAGGTTGACTCAGCCATCCATCTTCTGAGGTGGGTAAAATGAGGACCCAGATTGTTGGGGGCAATAGGCTGACTCTGTAAACTGCTTAGAGAGGGCTGTAAAAGCATTATGAAGCAGTATATAGGTCTAAATGCTATTGCTATATAAGCGGTTTACAGAGTCTGCGCACTGCCTCCAACAATCTGGGTCCTCATTTTACCGACCATGGAAAGATGGAAGTCTGAGTCAACCTTGAGCTGGTCAGGATTGAGTTAGCCTGCAATGCTGCATTCTAACCACTGACCCTCACTGTTCATGTAGGCTTATATACTGCCCCATACCATTTTATAGAACTCTCTAGGCAGTTTACAATGTCAAACATTATTTACATATTGTGCCCAACAATCTGGGTCCTCCTTTTCCCAATCTCGGAAGGATGGAAGGCTAAGTCAACCTTGAGCCCCATCAGGATCAAACACCAGACTATGAGCTGAGTTTGCCTGCAATACTGCACTTTAACCATTTTACCACCAGGGTTCTTAAGAACATTCCCTCTTTGTTTTTCCCATTTTTGATCCCACCTTTTCCTATTTCACTAGCTAGACCAAGATTTATAAGCCACCACATGTCTGTAGAGATTCTCAGTCATTCAAGTCACGGTTGTCCCAAAGGTGCTTTTTCAGGAGGCAACTGGATTTTCTTGTTTTTTTTCTTTTGAAGACATTTTACTTCTCACCCACAAAGCTTCTTCAGCTCTGACCGAAGAAGCTGTCAGAGCTGAAGAAGCTTCTTGGATGAGAAGTGAAACGTCTTCAAAAGAAAACAAACCAAGAAAGTCCAGTTGCTTCCTGAAAAAGTACCTTTGGAACAACCTACCACATGTATTATTCCAAGTTTTGTAGCTTCTTTCTCCCCCTCAAACCAAGATTGCATGGCCAACATTTGGCCTCCAAATCATGGGTTTTACCCCAAATCCTTCCTACAAATACCCCAATGTAGAGTAACCAATAATATTTGGTTTGAATTCTGAACACATCCCCATCTCATACTTTGCAGTTCCTATAGGATAGTGCTCTTTGTAGCCTCTGTCCCAAAAGCATCCAACTTGGCTATAAGCCAGTCTCAGAAATTTCCACATCATCCTATAAACACTTGCTCTTCCAATCTCTTGAATTTAAATTATTCACAGGCCTTCCTGGATTGGAATGACGAGAAGTGATGTCCAACAGAAGTGAAAAGCTCCAATTATAGAAGACTGATCTGGAATTCAAGCATACACCCTAATTTATGTTTAATTGCACAATGGGAAGATGTTTCCCGAAAGGTTCCCTTTGCTCAATGTTTCCAACCATTTTGCCCAAATGTCCTCGTCATTTCACATCTGAATGTTAATTAACGAAAGTGATTGCTCAGTTACTGCCGACTCTTGTGGTTCAATAGACATCTTTTTGCTAGAATCGTCTCCTAGTAACTAATTGAAGTTCTGTAAGCAACTGCTTATGTCATCAGCAATAGCATCCAGTCACCTACATTTCCTCATTAGTAAAGTAGATTTGGGCTGCAAAAATTAGTAGCACCTCTAGATGGCAGCATTTAGATTTTTGTAGCCTAATATGGTTGCCATGGACTATGTTTGCCATTTGATTATGTGTGTATGCATGTGTGTATGTTTGTGACTGCCCATCAACTTCTTCTTTGCTTCTTGGAGCAACTTTTGCCTATACCATTGGAGACCATGATTAGCTGGCTTGTCTGTTGCCTTCAGTTTTTGAAAGCAGCAATGCTTTCCATGATGTGCTAAAATCAAAGGTGAGGAACAATGATTTTATGATTTGTAGACATGGCTGCCTCAGGAATTCTAGGAATTGCAGTCCACAAGTCATAAAAGGGCCATCATTCCTCATCCTTGGGCTAAATCAAGAAGGGGCTATAAGGCCTAGAACTCTTTGGGCTAATGTCAAGAGACCACTGGAATTATTTCTCATTCTGTTCCTCTTTTTGTTACCATTTTTTCTGCAGTAAATAATAATAATAATAAAAAAGGAAGTATTAGTGAAAAAAGGATGGAAAGCAGTGAAGTCTGGATCCCACAATAAAATTATGTGGAGAACAATAGGCATTTTTTCAGTGAAAATCCTATTTGGAAGACCTAGGTTCATTCCAGGGGTGTAATTTTTTCAAAATAATTTATACAATGGGGCAGATTCAGGCAGCCTGTAAAGTAGAATGGGATTTCCTTCATTTGTCTTAGATATGTAAACTATTGCTTATCTCGACAAAAGGATTCAGTAATTATGACTAACACTGCAAACCAAAGCACATCGCTACTTAAATGAAAAAAAAGAAAAACTGAAGTGAAAGCTGTCAGCCTATAAATCTACAAAGACAATCCAGTGAATGTGAATAAATGTTACTAAGCCAGTTACTTTAATATTTCAGAATCAAGAATATCTAAAAACCATTTGACTAAGCCTGAAAAATACCCAGGTACTTCTCATAGGCTGGATTCACATATTACCCAAAGCCATAACGAGTTTCCTTTGGTTTGCCTTAGGAAAATGTGTGAATCAAGCCATCTTGGTTAATTCGAGTCATGTTTTGTGAATTCTACCATTATGAACTATGGTGGCGCAGTGGTTAGAGTGCAGTACTGCAAGCTACTTCTGCTGCCTGCCGGCTGCCTGCAGTTTGGCAGTTAAAATACCACCAGGCTCAAGGTTGATTCAGCCTTCCATCCTTCCAAGATGGGTAAAATGAGGACTCAGATTGTTGGAGGCAATATGATGACTCTGTAAACTGCTTAGAGAGGGCTGTAAAAGCACTGTAAAGTGGTATACAAGTCTAAGTGCTATTGCTATTATGTTTTACAAATCATATATAATTGCTATAGCTAGTTCATGGTATTTTTTTAATTGACTGTGTGCCGACAAGCCATAGATTTTTCTCAGTGATAGTATATGGAATCATGACTAAAAAAAATCTATAGTTAAATCTACTGTGATAAGACCAATGCTGTAATTTATAGATTAGCATATTGTGTGACTTTAATTATTGTGGTTTGTAATCCATGATTTTTGTCTTAAGGCGATATAGGGAGCCAACCAGTGGTGGGATTCAATTTTTTTAACAACCGGTTCTGTGGGCGTGGCTTAGTTGGGGTGTGTGGCTTGGTGGTCATATGACTGGGTGGGCATGGGTAGTTGGTCATGTGACCAGGTGGGTGGCTAGCTGGTCATGTGACCGAGTGGCGTGGCTAGCTGGTCATGTGACCGGGTAGGCGTGGCTATCTGCATAGGGACTACTCAGAGGGCTGAAAAAAGTCATTTCTGACTGGTCCTCACACTTTTGACCAGTCCTCGCACTTATGACCGCCCTCACATTTATGCCTGTTGCGGCATTCTTAACAACCGTGTCACTCATTTCACAACTGCTTGTCTTCACCATGGTGACAAGATAAGGCAAAAACGTAAAATGTGAGGACAGTCATAAGTTCGAGGACTGGTCAAAAGTGCGAGGACCAGTCAAAAATAATTTTTTCAGCCCCCTGACTAGTCCATATGCATAAAACGATACAGCAATAGAGAGGGATGAAGGAAGGGAAATTAGAGTAGGAGGGAGGAAGAGAGGAGGAGAAGGAGAAAGGAAGAGGAAGTAGGGAAGAGAAAAAGAGGGGAGGAAGAGAAAGTAAGAAAGGAAAGAAAAGAGAGAGGTGGTAGGTTTGAGGAGAAAGATCATCTATTTTTATATCCATCCTCACATTGGTTAATTATGTAATTAATACAGTTGTTTAATACAAATTCAACATTTTAATATAAATCTATTAGTTATATAACTATCTTTTTTGTATATTAATCAATATGAACATGAATATTCCAATTATTTCCATGCAATCCAATTTCTTACAAATCAATTAATTATATTTACCAATAATAATAAACCAAATAATTTCCCCCATATATTCCTCCAAACCACAACTTAACCATTTCTGCTTTCAGCACAATATACAATTAATAGTATCTCAATTATTACAATTCCCTAGTTAAATAGAGCTTTTTTCTTTTGTGTTTTAAAATCTTGAACTCTCCTCTTTTGCCCTAAATTTCCCATTGTTTGCAGTTTTGCACCTACCTTTTTTGGTGAGGAAAAAGAAAAAGAAATCTCTCTCTGCCTCCTTTTGTCACGTTGAAGCAAAGACCCTGCTTTACTTTCAGTTTCGCTTTTTCAGCATAGCTAGGGGGGAAAAATCTGCTCCAGCACTCTTTGCAGATAGCAACAGAGCCCTGGAAAAACAGCTGAGAGCAAATCAGCTGAGAGTCAGGAGGCCGATCTAATCAACTTGTGCTAATTAACAGATGCTGAAGTTGAAGGGGCTATTTTTTCTTGCTGTTTGCTTGCAAGGAGGTAAGTGCTGCGAGGCACAGGCCAAAGGGTGGGGGCCACCCTCCTTGCCACTTAGCCCCCCCTGCTGCCCCCCTTGTCTCTTACCGCCCCCTAAGGCATTCCACCGCTCCCCAGGGGGTGGTACCGCCCACTTTGGCAGCCACTGGCTTAACTACTGAACTACTTAACAACCGGTTCCACGGAAGTAGAATCCCACCACTAGGTCTACCCATTTATTTTTGCAGGCGTAGATCTACTCATTTGTTTTCTTTTAACACTGATCAGCTGTAGGGCGGCCCTTTGAAGCCCCGCGGCAGCTGCGAGGCCAATAAAATTATAAAAAAACACCGAACTGTTTGTGAAATTGCTGGCTCACCCACCCCTCGCCCAGTGGTGCGGAGGGGTGGGGCAAGGGGCGGGGCAAGCCAGCAATTTAACAAACGGTTCAGCCGAACCACCTAGAACCGGCAGAATCCCACCACTGGAGCCAACCATTGTGATTAATCCAAGAAACCATGGCTAAAACAAATAATGGATAAGTGGGTGTATAATCATGGCTTTTTCCCCCCTTTCAGAAGCTCTACCACCAAAAGTTGTTTTAAGGAACAAATCTTCTGGGACCCTTCACCGAAGTAAAAGCATGTGTATCAGGAATGTAAGAACGTAACTATCAATTTACTCTTTTGTGCCAGTTAGAATGAGTTAGTCATTCATAGGAAAAAGAGAGCATTCCAGTTAGTGACAAACTTAGCAGGAAATCCTTGATCAGAATTGGTATGGAAAATGATGAGTGACTAATGTCCCATGAACCACTACCAAGAGGGCCCAGCTTTAAAGGAACATGTGCTGAAGCTCTTGTTCAATCACATATCACCATCCAATCTTGCCCCCTATGCCTGGGCTGTGTCAAGCCTATTTGATCTAATCCAAGATGGTGGCTGTGATTAGAGAACACTATGGAAGACTAGTGCTCTCACAACAAGCCTTCTTGGCAAAGAGTGCCTGTAAGAGCAATGTTCATTGGCTAGAAACCAGGAAAGGAAGCTATTACTTCCATTGACGGAAGAAGCATAAACCTGAACAGGTCTTCTGTAGGGGGCTGACATGGACATCTTGAACACAGGATCACCTTTTAATTAACCTGATGCTTTGTTTTTCAAGAAATCTGAAAGGACAGAGCAGGAAAATCCTCATCCGTCGGAAGTCCAAACTCTGCAACAGCGCACACTCAGAGGTATTTTTTTTCCCTGTCTTGTTTGGGGAGATCAATTCATCTGAAACCAGGCATGCTACTCTTGCACCGCGAGACCATCATGGAACTATTATCACCTGTGGACTTGCTTACAGAGTTCTTTATATAACAGGACTTGTTCTATGGCAGGAAGAATGAACAAATGACACCCATGTATTTGTGGGTGTGGGTGCATAGCCAGGGGTTGGCTCCTGGGGGTTCGGCAGGGTTCGGGCAATCCTCTAGCCAAGGATTGCTGGGGTTTGACAAACCCCCAAATTCCACCCCTGGATGGCCAAAGCTGCCCTACCCCTCCTACCCTGCCCCTCCACTCCCAGGAGTCTCCACACAGCCTGTTCATCATTCCAGGTAAGTGCAGGGGCTGTGCGGAGTGTCTGGGAGGGGGAAAAAATGGGACTACCAGAGGTTCTGGAAGTCTGGAAACAGGCCTGTTTCCAGCCTCCAGAGGGCCTCCAGAGCCCTGGGGAAGCAGTTTTCGCCTTCCCGGAGGCTCGAGGATAGCCTCTGGAGCCTGGGGAGGGCAAAAAACACCTCCCACACACACTTTGCCTCATGTCTTGCCTTCTGGTGCTTTGGAGAATAAGTTGATCCCTTTGTGGCAGCTCAGTGGTGGAAATCAATTTTTTTTACTACTGGTTCTATGGGTGTGGCTTGGTGGCCGTGGTGTGGCTTGGTGGGCGTGGCTTGGTGGGCATGGCAGGAGAAGGATACTGCAAAATCTCCTTTCCCACCCAACTCCAGGGGAAGGATACTGCAAAATCTCCATTCCCTCCCCCACTCTGGGGGAAGGATATTGCAAAATCTCCATTCCCACCCTATTCTGAGGCCAGTCAGAGGTGGTATTTGCCGGTTCTCGAAACTACTCAAAATTTCTGCTACTGGTTCTCCAGAACCTGTCAGAACCTGCTGAATAGCAACTCTGTGTCAGCTCTTCAAATATTGCAATACTGATATCATGTCCCCCCCCACCCTTTTTTTAAAACAGGTGCTAAGCAACGACCCCGTTCAGATACATTTGCTTCTCCATTATATCCAAATTATCCTGCATATGTACATTATCCGCCGGTAAGTAAATGAGAAATACTAGGAACAAGATTGGGAAAATATGAAGAGAAACATCCTTAAGAGTTCTTCTGTGAATCTCTCTTGCTTACTTACACTAAGGTAAAGGTAAAGGTTCCCCTTGCACATACGTGCTAGTCATTACCGACTCTAGGGGGTGGTGCTGATCTCTGTTTCTAAGCCAAAGAGCCCGTGCTATCTGATGACGATTCAGTGGTCATGTGGCCGACATGACTAAACGCCAAAGGTGCACAGAACGCTGTTACCTTCCCACCAAAGGTGGTCTCTATTTTTCTACTTGCATTTTTTATGTGCTTTCGAACTGCTAGGTTGACAGAAGCTGGGACAATTAACAGGAGCTCACTCCGTTATGCGGCACTAGGGATTCAAACCGCCAAACTGCCCACCTTTCTAATCAACAAGCTCAACGCTGAGCCACCGCGTCCCCTTTTATTTCCACTATGGTTTTATGAATTTGATTCCCCCCAACTTTTTCTTTCAAAAATAGGAGCATAGAACATTGGCAGTGATATTGTAAGAAGAGCTCTGTTGGATCTAAGTTTCATAGTTCAGTGTCCAGTTTCCACAGTGGTCAAACAGAGACTTTGTGAAACTTTCCCTCATCAGGGAAAACAGTCCATAGCTTTGTCCAATCAGAAACATTGGGACAATTGTGCTCCCAAAGGTTCACAAACAAATACACACAAATGTAGCCATGCACAATTACTTCATTCTTTCGCCCAAGGAATTTCCCTGCAAAACTTGCAGTTCATTTTTTTCCCCAAAAAACGTTAATCTTTGCTCTTTGGTTTACACATGACATGAAAGGAAAATGAACGGGGAGGGCAAAGAAGAAAAAAAAACAGTTTACCACTTTATATTTCTTATAAGGGCCACTTGGCATTGAAACAGTTTAGGCTGCCAGAGGGAATGACATATAAATTACTGGAAGGGGATCCAGTAAGAATCTATGGCTTTAAGATTCCTTAATCCTTCGGGTTCCAAACCAGATCCCTAGTGATTAACAGTTTCTTTTATTGGCAAACTAGATAATTCAGTCATCTGTCTGTTCATCCATCCACCACCCATCCATTCAGGGGTGGGCTTCAAAAATTTTAGCAAGGGGTTCTCTTCCTGGTTGCTGGCTGGGTGTGGACAGGGTGGGCATGGCCTAATCAGCCTCCTGCACCACGGTGGGTGGGGGGGGCAACATTTTGCCCTCCCTGGGCTCCGGAGGCTTTCCTTGAGCCTCCGAGAGAGTGAAAACAGCCTCCTCAGGCTCCGGAGGCCCTTGGAGGCCGGAAACAAGCCCATTTCCAGCCTTCCTGAAGTTCTGGTAGGCCCATTTTTCACCCTCCCAGAGCCTCCCCTGCACTTATCTGCATTCAAAATGGGCCATGTGGGAGGGGTGGGATGGGTGGGGCCAGCCAGGAGTGGGATTTGGGGGTTCTCCGAACTGCACATAATCTTAGCTAGAGGTTCTCCAAACCCCTGCGAACCCCCAGCAGCCCACCCCTCCATCCATCCATCCATCCATCCATTATTTGCTCTATCCAAACAAACTCTCTGTGGGTACAAGTTATAACACAATAAAGGGAAAACAGAGTAGGAAAAAAAATCATATTTTTTAAAAAATATATCAGTGAAGGTCTAACAGTTCATGTGCTATTATGGTGTAATCATCTGAAGGAATGGGAGCCTTGTAGGGTGAGTAAAAAGACATTACAGCTTGGAGCTAGTTTTGGAGTAGGGGAACATCTGAAATCAAACTCTTAGGTCTATATCTGCCATTTCCCAAAGGAAGGCAGACAGTCTAGTGATATTTTTGTAGTATAGGTGGTCAGCAATAAAGAAATCTACTTGGGCCATTCACAGAGTGGTTCTGGCTGCTTGCACCTGACAGCTATTTAATTATATGAACCAAAGGGTCAAACACCTATTGGAACAATCTTTCTTTGGCTAGGTTTCAAAATACCTGTAGACTTGGGGGCCATCTGTACCTTTGGGGAATGGATGAGAGAGTATGTCGCACGAAATGGCATTGGGTGATAAACAAGGGATCCCATAAATTCAATTGTCTTTGTTTATAAGTGATGCATATTATAGGTTTCCAAACTCAGATTTCACTGTTAAACTGAATGGTATAATTCTTCTCTCATTTTGGAGGCCCACACATTACACGGGGTCAGAAAATTGAGTGATTCTTTAGGATAAATGTTGCACTGAATGCGCCATCATTTATGACCATAAAGATTGCCACAGTTTAGCAGTTTTGGAACTAGGGGAGATCAATGGTTGGTGGCAGGGAGGATTCTGTGTTCCTTGAAAGACCAGCTTTAAAAGGAAGATTGCTTGCTACTCTTTTTGGGCTCCCAAAGATCCAGAAGAAAGTTATTATTATAGTGTATTTCAATAGAATTCATTTAGACGCAGCACACACCTCTAGTGCAGCAGCAACCCTCCTTGATGGAACTGCAATCCTCTGTAAAAGCCTTGGTGGCACAGTGGTGAGAGTGCATTACTGCAGGCTACTTCTGCTGACTGCCGGTTGTCTGCAATTTGGCAGTTCAAATCCTACCAGGTTCAAGGTTGATTCAGCCTTCCATCCTTCCGAGGTGGGTAAAACGAGGATAGGGTTGCCAAGTCTGCTTCCAAAAAATAGCGGACAAGTGGGGGGGTGGGGGGGTTAAGTAGTAAAAAAATTAAAAAAAATACAATTAAATTATATATTTTCGTACAAATATTTTAACACGCCATTTTAGGTCAGTCGACACAAGCTACAATACATTTTAAAAATGTGAACTGTACATAAGTTTATAATATATTTTTATTTTAATCTCATCATTAATTTTTTCGGAGAATCGAGTTCAATGGATATTCGATCTTTGTCTCATTCTAACTTATGAAAAAAAAGACAAAATGCGATTCTCCTATCCTTATTCTCTTAGACTGTACAGCTTTAGATTATGTACCATTTCATCATAAAGCTTTTGAATAAAAAAAAATGTCCACTATTTTGTGAAAAAAAATAGTGAACATAATGTGAAAAAAGCGGACTGTCCGCTCGAATAGTGGACACCTGGCAACCCTAAGATGAGTACCTAAATTATTGGGGGTAATATGCTGACTCTGTAAACCACTTAGAGAGGGCTGTAAAAACACTGTATAGCAGTATATAAGTCTAAGTGCTATTGCTATTGCTAAAAAGTAAATTAAAGAAGGGCTGAAATCACATCTAAGGTTACCCATGTTTATGGGATCCTTGAGTCCCCACATGAGATTTCAAGAAGTTTTAAATAAGGTCATCCACAATTTGAAAGAGAGTATGTGAGATCTTACAAAGGTAGAGCAGTGAGATTACTTAGCATGTTGCATGAACTCAATCCTTTGTGGTTTGTCAAATAAACACCATCATTGAGCAACTCATGGCTGAATCAGATTTGATCTGAGTTTTTAGTCCATTTTAAACTGGGTCATCAAGGTGATATAAGTGTATAGGTGATCTCAATTGTCACCTTTTCTGTTCCCATGCACACTCATCCATTTATTTTTCCATTTTTTTTCCATCTGAATATTTTTTTTTCCAGCCTTTTTATGGCCCCTACCAAGGAGATATTGGATTTGCCCATCAGAACCAGTCATTCCTCTGGCGTTCTGCACCTACAGCTTCCTGTGAGTAAAAATGCAAACGTGTTGTGGTCTGCCAGCAGCCTGAGGAGCTGAGTCGGACAGTGAGAAGGCTGGGGAGGAACATGGAGTCTGGGGAAGGCTTGGACAAGGGCTTTGCATTGGAGGCAGAGATGGGGCCAGGGCCATCTGGGAGTTATGTGCAGACTCTGGAGCTTCCAGAGTTGGACATCAGAGAGGCAGAGAAACAGGGGAAACTTGTTCCTAGTGTGCACATGCGCAGAGATGCCAGAAGGCAAGAACAGTTAAAACAAAAGGGATGACTCAGGAGTAAGGCTTGGAGATGATTGCCCCTTCCCATAAGACATAAAGGAAGAGCACAGGCATGTGGGCCTTTGCAGGAAGCAATGTTGTGGATGGTGTCGGTTTGTACTTTGAAACTCCGTTTTTGACTCTGTGTTATCTTGCCAAGCTAATTACCAATTAGGTCTTTGGCAGCGTGTCAAAGAAGATAAAGGTGGGTGTTTACCAGCCTTATCTGAAGGACTGTGGCAGACTTCTGTTGGACTGTTTATAAACTCTTGGTGATTCAGCACACACTGTGAATAAAAGGAATTCATAGCCGTTAAAATTAAAAAAGGGGGGTTTGGGGATTAATTGTGTGCTTTTTACTATATCAAGAAGCCTAGGTCAGAACAAAACGTTCCCAAAATATAACCAACCCATCCCTATAAGATGTCTCTGTACTTAACCTGATTTTTAACAAAGATGATTCTTTTCTTGACCTCCAGATGGCGGAGTTCAAATCAGTGGCAACAGCATCACAGGAATTCAGATTGGAGGTGGCAACCACATGCATGTTGAACAAGCTCCTCAGACAAGAAAAAGCAGTAAACAATGAATGCTGATAGAAAATGGACAATTTCATCCCTGTGCTTGGGAGCATTCCAGCCAACTCCACATGCCTTCTCAATTGTCCCTGACTTTTCTGCGCATCCAGCTATTTCCTAGAAAGATAGAATCACAGAACAGAAAGGATGGAAGTGACTCAGGAAATCATCTATTCCAGGAATCTCCAAATTTGGCAACTTTAAGACTGGTAGATTTTAACTGCCAGAATTCCCCTGCTAGCATGGCTGGCTGGGGAATTCTGGGAGTCATCTAGTCCAACCCCCTGCCCAAGCAGGAGACTTTACAACATTTCTGACAAATAGGAGTCCAATCTCTTCTTGAAAGTCTCAAGTGATGAAGCTCCCACAACTTCCAAAGGCAAGCTTCCATTGGTTGATTGTTCTTACTGTCAGAAAACATCTCCTTATTTTTAGACTGAATCTCTTCTTGTTCAGTTTCCATCCATTATTCCTTGTCTGGCTTTCAGGTGCTTTGAAAAATAGCTTGACCCCTTCCTCTCTGTGGCAGCCCCTCAAATATTGGAACACTGATATCATGTCTCCCCAGTCCTTCTCTTCAGTAGACTAGCCATGCCCAGTCTCTGCAACTGTTCTTCATATGTTTTAGCCTCCAGTCCCCTAATCATCCTGGTTGCTCTTCTGTGCATTTTTTCTAATTGAACAACATTGCCAAAAAGGCATTAAGAGTTGTTAACCTAATCTTGCATAGCTTCTTCTCTGGTAATATTGTACTACTAACTAGAGCATACAAAACATTTGCTAGACAAATTATTGAATACAGCTCATCTGTCTGGAACCCGCACTGCATATCGGACATAAAATATAATTGAGAGAGTCCAGAGATATTTTATGAGAAGAGTCCTCCATTCTTCTAACTGCAATAAAATACCTTATGCCACCAGACTCTAAATTTTGGCCTTAGACAAGTTAAAACTACGCCGACTTCAGTCTGACCTAAGCATAGTACATACAATTATTTGCCACAATGTCCTGTCAATGACTACTTCAGCTTCAACCACAACAATACACGAGCAAATAATAAATACAAACTCAAGGTAAACCGTTCCAAACTCAATTGCAGAAAATATGACTTCAGTAACAGAGTGGTCAATGCCTGGAATGCACTACCTGACTCTTTAGTTTCTTCCTCAAACCCCCAAAACTTTAACCTTAAACTGTCTACTGTTGATCTCACCCCATTCCTAAGAGGTCTGTAAAGGGCGTGCATAAGTGCACCAGCGTGCCTACCATCCCTGTCCTAATATTCCTTTTTACTTACTCTTTTCATGTATTCAAATTATGTTTATACTTTTACCTGTTATCTTACATATGCTTGACGAATAAACTTATGATTATGATGACTATGATTATGAAGTCCACCAGTCTTAAACTTGCCAAATTTGGAGACTCTTGATCTAATTCAACTGCATGTCTGCTCTACTGCTTCAGCATCCTGCATGGATAGCCATCCAGCCTCTCTTAAAACATCTCTAATGAAGGAGTGCCCACTACACCCCAGGCTGTCTGCTTTTGTTCTTGGACAGCTTTTACTGTAAAACATCTCCTGGTGTAACGCCCAACAAAATTCACTTCTTATAATTTTAACCTGTTATTTTTTGACCTCACCCTTAGAACCACACTGAATAATCATCTCCCATTTTGTACAGGATTTAAATACTTGAGGGGAGCTACTATGTCTTTTAACAGTCTTCTCCTTCCTGATCTTCCTACAAATGTGCATGGTTAATAGTCAGCTCTGATGGGAAGCTGGATTCCTTCCGTCATGCACTTGATCCAGAGGTGGGATTCAGCCAGTTTTGTCCGGTTCAGGCGAACCAGTAGTGGTGACTGCGGGAGGCTCTGCCCACCCATCTTGACATAATGCGTGAGCAAAGAGCATGCACAGAATGGCATGCTCATGTGCAGAGGAGGCACATCCAACCGAAGCGAGTGATTGCGCGCACATTTGCGAATCAGTAGGGAAAGTAAGTGAATCCCACCAGTGGTGGGTTTCAAATTTTTTTTACTACCAATTTTGTGGGTGTGGCTTGGTGGGCGTGGCAGGGAAAGATACTGTAAAATCTTCATTCCCTCCCCACTCTAGGGGAAGGATACTGCAAAATCCCTGTTTCCTCCTGAACAGCTGGGACTTGGGAGGCAGAGAATGGATGGGGGCAGGGCCAGTCAGAATTTTTACTACTGGTTCTCTGTACTTCTCAAAATTTCCACCATTGGTTCTCCAGAACTGGTCAGAACCTACTGAAACCCACCTCTAACCTGATCCCTACTTTCCCATCCCGGCCCATAGAATTCCGACATGGTGCTTTCCCCATCTTTCTGTCAGTTGTTGGAATTGGCTGGCCTGAGATAAATGTTTTTTTTCTTCTTGTAACAATAATCGAATGGAGCCATTCTAACAATCTCTACCAATGGCTTCAAAACAAAACAGGGTGAAAGCTTAAACGAGAAATAATAATAAATTTGGGGAAAGAAAGGAGCGCCATCCAAAGATTCAATGATAAAAGCACTGAAGCACTTGAAGAGTTTATGGCAGGAACTTCTGGTGGCACCGCAGGCGTCGGCGGCAGCTCCTTTGGGAGCGCTAACCCCCGCGATCTCGTAAAGCCGCTAGAGCAGCGAAAATCAGCTTTTCTAGCTGCTCGGAACTTTCCCCTCGGGAGAAGAGGGGAAGGCGAGCAGACAGGTGTGGGTAGAGCTCCCCAAGACCTCTAGGATCAATCCTGGGGTGCGGAGGGTGAGAGCTCCCCAAGCACCTGAAGAAGCTCCGGATCCGGGACGTTTCTGTTTCAAACAGAACAAGGCGCTGCGACCACCCCTGCAAACTAAATGATTTTATACTGATTGGATTTTAAAGCAGGCACAGCAAAGACAGGAGAAATCACAACTGCAAGTACTAAACTTTAACTCTAATAAATTACTACTTCCTTCAGAGCTTGAGATGGGAGAAAGTTTAAAAAAGATGGTGCTGAGTTGCTTAAGGGCGTGAAAATGAAAGTTAAAAGAGAAAGTGCTTGTTAATGCTCATTAACGCTTGTTAACGCTGTCAGTACCTTTTAAAAGACCTTGTTGGGGAATTTTGAGGATTGGAAATTAAAGAATACAATATTGACTTATCAATAAGCCATAATAATTATTAAAGACTGAGATTAAGAAGACTTGTTGGTTCTGCTGACTGGATGGTGGGAAAGTGTAGTCTGGAGATGGCTGCGAAGCAAATAAAAACTGTTGTGACTAAAAGTGTGGGGACTTCTCCAGCTCAAACATCAAAAATGCAGTATTTGTTAGCCCCACCAGAAACACAAACATTGACTCTAGAAGTTCTTCAGGGAGCTTTAAAGAAACTGTCCACTGATTTGGAAGAACAAATCACACTCCGTTTTGAGGAAAAAATTAAAGAAGTGTCTGAGGAACTGCTTGAAATTAAAGAAACTATTCAAACTCAAAATGATGCAATAAGAGAAGATATTGTTGAAGCATTTAAAGGACTGGTGGGTCATGTCACATCATTGGAAGAAAGGGTGGATGAAATTAATCAGTTTAATTTGAATGTGGAAGTTAAATTGGGAGAGGCTCAAAATAAAATGGAAAAGGCGGAAACAGAACTCATAATGACACAATACAGAGCGATGGAATGGGCAGTGAGGGTTAGAGGCTTGAAAGAAAATAACTAGGAAAATCTCAGAGAGATTTTTGCAGAAGCCCTTGCTCAGTTTACTGGAGAATCTAAAGCAGAGTGTGACTGGCAAATAGACAAAATTTATCGCGTTAATTCATGGATTGCCAGACAGAGACAACTACCAAGAGATATTGTGATCTACTTTGTTACAAGGAGAACAAGAAATGGAGTTTTACAAGTTTCCTATAAGAAGAAACTTCAAGTGGCAGGACAGGAGGTTTCAGTAATGAAGGAAATTCCCCCCAAAATGTTGAGATCTCGAAAGGACTATGCATTTTTAGTTGATGAACTTAGAAGGTGTCAGTTGCAGTATAGATGGGAAGCTCCAGCTGGATTAGTGGTGAATTATTTGGGTGAGAGACATCGTCTCAACTCAGTTTGGAAGGCAAGAGATTTTTACACTATCATACTAAAGGCTGGAAACCCACCATCTCCAGAAGCCAGAAGAAGGAAAGAAGCAGGAGAGACCAGAAAGGGGGAAAAGGAAATTATGCAGGCACAAGCTCAAGGAGGTATTTTGACTACTCAACAAGATCCAGCCCCGAGATTTCGTTAGCCACTAGAACAGCAAAAAACAGCTGTCTAGCGGCTCAAAACTCTCCCCTGGGGGAAAAGGGGGAGAGAAGAACAGAAGGGTTTGGGTAGAGCTCCCCTACATCCCCATGCTTTCTTTTTTTTAAGCCTGGGGGTTGCAGGGTGAGAGCTCCCTGGAAGCCCTTCAGTGCTCCAATCCAGGACGTATCTGCCTCAGGCAGAATGGGGCGTCGCGACCACATCAGCAGCAAAAGATTAAAGATTTAAAGATTTCTTCCTTGAGATTTAAAGACACTTTAAATCTGGATGCTGGCAGAGCAGAATCAGGAGAGCAGAACATGCAAGTATAAAAGCTTTAACTCCATTCAAAAAGTGGGGGAAATGGCACTGAAGAAAATGAAACTTATCAGTGAAAGTGCTTGTTAATGCCTGCAACATTGTTAAAGGTATTGGATTATATAGAGAAGAAAAAGAAAAAGATTTAAAGTGGAAGTGGAATGGAAAAGACAATGGTATGGACCTTTTGTTAAAGTGTGTGGAAAATAACTGGATTTACTGATCTGATAGCTGAATAAATATAAAGTTAAAACTGAAATATGGCTGCCATTAAGGAAGAAGGATATGAGTCAGCAAATTCACAAGTTTTGACTGTAAAAGTTTTACAAGAACTTTTAAATGATTTTACTTCTGATATACTGGATTCAGCTAAAAAGATTATTCAAGATTGTAAATTGGAGTATTACAATGATTTGCTGGCTGGAAAAGAGGAAGAAATCAAGCAGGCTAATGTGATTTTGGAGGACAAAGAAGAGGCTGACAGGATTAAGATGGCATTTAGCACACTGGAAACAGAGGTTTTGGTGGAGGCTTCCACACAATTAACTGGAAAGTATCAAAGAGATTTATCACTGCAGATTGAAAAATATTTTGACAAATTTTGGCTTTACAGATAGAGTTAGTTCTTAAAGAATGAAGTGACTGATTATACAAGCAGGAAGAGCAGAGATGGGGGCTCCAAAGTGAAAGAGATAATATTGAAAGGAGAACGAATTTCTAAAACACATCAATTACAAATCCAATTTCAAAAATTTTTGAAAATAAAAGCAGGGGGACGAGCAATACCGAAGAAGAAAGTGTTAATGAAGAAGAAGGACTGGAAAAAATACAGAAAGAAAGGAAGAATGCGAGGTTAACTTTTTGAAGGGATATTTGGAAGACTATTGATGTCTAATTAAAATGTTTAACTAAAAATGGATAGCTCTTTAACAGTTTCTGAGGTATTAAAAGGGTCAATCAAAAATTTAAGGGGTAGCTTTTTGAAAGTTTTGGAATCTATGTAATAATACTTTTAGGGTTATCTTTGAACAATGCTTTATTGTTTGTTATTGTTTATAATCATGGGGCCAAATTTATATATATCTTTTTAATTGTATTTTAATGTTTGTAGTTTATCTTTTTATTTGGCTGTTCACCGCCCTGAGTCCTCAGAGAGAAGGTCGGTATACAAATTTAAAAATAAATAAATAAATAAATAGAAACAAAATGTTTAATTAAAGTTGGATAGCTTTTTGAAATGTATTGCAGTTTTAAAGTGGTTAACCTAAAACTTAATGGATAGTTTGTTTGTTTTTTTTCAAAAGTCTGGAAATTTAGATTATGAAGAATGTCTTACTGAAACATGAGGAAGTATTAAGATATTTTAAAATGTTTAACTTGAGATTATAGAAGTTTTAAAAGGCATATATAATTAAATGTTTATGTTTGATGTTACTGAATATTGAAGAATTTTAAAAGGGGAGTTAAAGAGTGGGAGGGATTTTTGAATTTAATAGTAAGTTAGTATATGTTAGCTTAGGTTTGCTAAATGTTATATCCTGTTTTTGCCCTGGGAAGTTGGGGGGTGGTGGTGAGGGGAGGAGGGGTTGAGGGGTGCTGGGGATAAAATTGTTTTATGATTTTTAATAAAATAAAAAGAAAGGCAAATGTATTAATAGAGAAGTAAGAAGAAGAAGATATAAAAGATGTATTAGATGATATATTCAATGATTGATTATGTATTGTTTGTATGTTTGATTATAAAAATAAAAAACTTTTGTATTAAAAAAAAAAAGAATTATTGCAACTTTCAGAGGATGTTCAACTTTTGGATTTATTTGAAAAAATGCAAGACCCCAAGGATCAAAGTCAAACTAGAGCAGCAACCAAACGTAAAGAACAAGAATTAAAGAGGCAATATGGTCAAGTGTCAGGGTTTAAAATAAATACAGAGAAAACAAAGATGATAGTTAAGAATATGAATACATATCAAAAAGAAGAACTGGAAAGAGTAACAGGATGCCAGATAGTGAAAAAGGTTAAGTACTTAGGAATCTTTATTACAACGTCAAATGAGAAATTATACAAGTATAATTATGAATTGTTATGGCATAAAATACAGATAGAGATGGATAAATGAAAAAATTACAATTGTCTTTGTTGGGATGGATAGCAGTAGTTAAAATGAATGTTCTGCCCAAGTTTCTATTTCTCTTTCAAATGATACCAATACTTAAAAAGGATGCAAATTTGCAGGAATGGCAGAAAGGCATTAATAACTTTGTTTGGGCAGGGAAGAGACCGAGAGTTAAATTAAAAATAATGCAGGATACACGTGAAAGAGGAGGTTTGAAATTGCCCAATCTAAAATTGTACTATGAAGCAGCTGCTTTGTCAGCAACTAGTGACTGGATTAATTTAACAGATGAAAGAATATTGAATATTGAAGGGTATGATTTGTTATATGGTTGGCATGCCTACTTAGTTTATGAGAAGAAGGTGGATAGGACATTTAAAAGTCACATATTAAGGAATGCTCTGATGCATGTTTGGAAAAAATACCAATATAAACTGAATGGCAAGATACCCATGTGGGTAGTACCCAGACATGCGATAGAAAATATAAGTATAGAACAAAGACAGGATGTAATTACTTATAATGAACTTCTGATTACAGAAAGAAATGTACTACAGTTAAAGCCTTTGAATGTATTAAGAGAGGAAAGGGCAATTCAAACCTGGTTTCAGTATGTACAGCTGCAGAATAGATGGAAAAAAGATCAGAAAATTGGTATTACACAAAGTGAAGAAAACTTGATGAAACAAATTAGGGAAGAAGGAAGATTTACCTACTATTCAAGAATGGACATTAAAAGTAGTAAATTTAGCAGAAATGGCGAAAATTTCAGCATATCTAAAGGACCATTCAAATGAGAAATATATGTTAGAATGGAGAAGATGGATTGATTATCTTCAAGGCAAATATTGGACTAAAAAATTTCAAATAGTTTACGAATGATCAAAGAGATTTTATAAAGTACTTAAATTTAATTTAGTAAAAGGGGAGTTAAAAGTTCAAGAGGGGGATAGGGGACTATAGATAATAAGCTTATGTTAGCTTATGATTGTCAAATGTTATACCCTGTATTTTGCTCTGGGAAGCGGGGTGGGGAGGGTGGGGAAGGGGAGGGTTGGAAGGGGAGGGGGGAGGGGGAAGGGAAAATGTTTGTAAAACTTTTTAAAACTTTTCAATTAAAAAAAAAAGAGTTTATGGCAACATTTTTCCCCGAATAAATCTCTAACATATTGCTAAAAGTCACAGTCCTCGCTATTTTTCAGAAAATCATTGTGTTCAAGAAACGGGTGCTCATACTGGGTATATGCAAAGCATGAGGGATCTCTGAGCTTGGCTGTTTTCTTGTGGACATTTCATTACCAAACTATGTAACATAATCAGTCGAAAGCAAACTGGATTTGTGTGTGTGTATTACTCAGGTAGGCTTTCAGAAGACTCAGCTTCCAAGCTGGATGTTTTCACAGAATCTTCATCCAGTCAAAAGTTATATGGATATTACATATTCAACATGGCCGACGCATCCACATGCTATCTTATCAAAGCACCTGATTAAACTTTTGTCATGGATGTAAGTGAATCACTGCAGTTGCTAAGTGAATCATGACATTGTTTCTGCTAGTTAATAAAATTATTTGAATTTGAATCCATGCAGTTAAGTGAGTCTTGCTTCTCCCATTGATTTTGCCTGTTGAAAGCTGGCTGAGAAGATCATGACCACATCAGAAAATTAAAACTAAGGGTTGCGATTTTAGGCAGGAAAGAGTCTTTCCCTTTGTACTTTATTTCTAATCCAATTTAGCCCTTTGTCCATCTGTACGTGTTCCAAATTGGTACAGATCCTCAATTTTATGAACTTGTCAAACTGGGTTTCTCCTTTTCTAATTTGTATGTTCAGTTTTCTCCAAAGACCCCTATTTGTTCATGGTTCCATGAAATATTCTAATCCTAAATGTGTGTTACTATTTAATTGACAATTAAGCATTACATAGTTCAGATGGTGACAATGAGATTCATTGAAATATACTTCAGAATTCAGTTTGAAAATGTAATACAAGATTCACTGAAATATACTTCAGAGTTGGGTTTGAAAGTATGATATAAGATTCACCGAAATTTACTTCAGAGCTGGGTTTGAAAATGTGTTATAAGATTCATTGAAATTTACTTCAGAGTTGGGTTTTGAAAGTATAAGATTTACTGAAATTTACTTCAGAGCTGGGTTTGAAAATGTGATATAAGATTCACAGAAATTTACTTCAGAGCTGGGTTTTAAAATATGATATGAGTCCCTATTCAATTGTGAAGTAAATATTAAAACTTGGGTGGATTTGCTGAGAGCAGTGAGCAACAAATGTGCTTGTTAAATCACAGGTGACAATGTGGCATTCAGTAATAGCCGGTGTCCTTAGAACTCCCCAATTAAAAAGAATATTTTAAATGGGTAAAATATAAATGCAAGACGTTGAGGTGGGGGGAGAGACTGTCAAAACATATGACAGTGAATTCATAATATTTCAGTCATTTAAAAAAATGGACCTTCATTGTCCAGATTTCCAAAAGATCACATCACATCACTGCTGACCTATTGTGAAAGTGTGTAACTGTAGCAACCCTTTTTTTCTTAATCAAGAGAAAATTTTCTCTCAGTATGACACATGCGGGTTGGTGGATAGTGGTCTCAGGCAAACATAGATTTGCAAAATGGAATCTCTACAAGGGGATTTATGTATTTATATGTTTAGTCCCTGTTGTTGTTAGTTGCGAAGTCATGTCCAACCCATCATGACTCCATCGATAATGTTCCTCCAGGCCTTTCTGTCATCTACATCCCCCAGAGTCCATTTAAGCTCACATGAACTGTTTCAGTGACTCCATCCAGCCACCTCATTCTCTGCAGTCCCCTTCTTCTTTTGCCATCAATCATTCCCAGCATTAGGCTCTTCTCCAGTGAGTCCTTCTTTCTCATTAAGTAGCCAAAGTATTTGAGTTTCATCTTCAGGATCTGACCTTCTAAAGAGCAGTCAGGGTTGATCTCCTCTAGGACTGACCTGTGTGATCGTCTTGCACTTCAAGGGACTCGCAGGAGTTTTCTCCAGCACCATAGTTCAAAGGCCTCAATTCTTTGTCAATCAGCCTTTCTTATGGTCCAACTTTCACAGCCGTATATTGCAACTGGGAAAACCATAGCCTTGAGTATACACACTTTTGTTGGCAGGGTGATGTCTCTGCTTTTTAGTATGCTGTCTAGATTTGCCATAGCTTTCCTGCCCAGGAGCAAGTGTCTTTTAATTTCTTGGCTGCAGTCCCCATCTCCGGTGATTTTGGAGCCCAGGAAAATAAAATCTGCCACTACCTCCATTTCTTCCCCATCTATTTGCCAGGAATTGAGAGGGCAGGGTGCCATGACCTTAGTTTTCTTAATGTTGAGTTTCAAGCCAGCTTTTGCACTCTCCTCCTTCACCCACATCAAAAGGCTCTTTAGTTCCTCTTCACTTTCTGCCATTAGAGTGGTATCATCTGCATATCTGAGGTTGTTGATATTTCTCCCGGCAATCTGAGTTCCTAGTTTCACTTGATGGCCACCTATCTGACTCTGGGTGGTGCTCTTGTCTGTTTGAATTGCAATTGAAAACACACTTGCATTTCTGCAGACAAATTTCAATTGTGTTAAAAAGGCAGCTTGTGCAAACAACAACAATAACAACAATCCAGGACTTGAATTTGGAAATGCAGCATTTATTCTTTAGGTATGCATTATTGTAATGGTTTATCACACAACTCGATATTCAGAGTGGATTTGGTATTTTTATCCACCTATCGAGTCCTTCCCAAGGCCCTGGGATAGTCAGGTATGGATGTTTGATGGTGATATGATGGTTCATTGTACAGTCAGACAGATGTTCAGATGGAATGTGGCATTTTTATCAATCTATCAAGTTCTTCTCAAAGATTCTGGGATAGGCAGCTATTGGTGTTTAATGATGTTTGGTGAAGTATCCTTGCAGGATGTAAGCTTTTCAATTAAAGCCACCTTTTGCAATTGACTGATGGTGAATTTGTCAGTCAGTTAATTGCAAAAGACAGCTTTATTGGGGAGGGAAGGGCAGAGATTCTGAAAATATATTCAGTATGTGCATTTAACCAGAACCAGTTTGGGATTCAGGAAGGAAGTGAATCCTCGGTAAAAACATATTTTCTTTAAAAACAAAGGACATTATTATTTTAAATTAATTGCTAATGTGAAGAATCACCAAGCAATGTTTTACAAGTGTGCAATGGGACACAAACGCTTGTACAACTGAGGGGATGATGTGCAAAAGGAAGGCTGCTGGGGGTAATCCAGAAGTCAGAAGGATTTGAAATCTGCTTTTCAGTGGGTCAGGAAAACAATAGGAAGGAAGCTGGTTTGAATTGCCTGCTTGATCTTTTATGAGTCTGGCCACTGATAAGAGTCTGTCTGGGAAACAAGAATTACCCTACCTTTCTCTTTTATAGTTAGGGGCTGGTTCGTCTCCTTAGGTTTGTTTGGCTGATGGTGTGGGTCGATCAGTGCATAGCAGCACAAGTGTCATCTTTCCCTTCCAACTAAAGGTCTTACATACCAGGTTTTAAGGCCCTGCGGAAGAGAAGGAAGGGACTGGAAAAAGCACTTGACTTCTGGAATGTCTACGCCAGCCAAGACCCACAATTTGGGTCCTTCAGACAGGAAAGTGGTCATTGTTTCAATGGCTTGACCCAGCTACTGGGGCAGCCAACAGCTTGCACTGGGCTGGTCCACAGGAAGGAAATGTGGAGCCTTTCGTCTGGGCAGTCCCAACAACAACACACCATGTGAAAGAGGAGAGTTTCTACCACTTCCCTTCAGGCTTTCTGGTGGCATGCAGAAAGGAACGCTGGCACACCAGTTGTGACAACTGAACTTCCAGCCGAGAAATGAACTGGCTTGTGGGCAAGAATTCACCAAGAAAGCTCCCCGTGCAGGAAACGTCCACTTGAGTTGAAAAGAGGTTTCCTTGCAAGGTAATTGCTTTCCTTATTTTCCCTTCCTCAATCAGGCATAGTCACTCTTTATTCTTCTAGAGACTCTAGAGATAAATAAGTTTGGTTTGCATCAGCTAGGAAGCTCTGCAGCTAAGCAGGGACTTGGATCTGTTTTGGATTTCTCCAAGGGGCTTTGTACACAGATTTCCATGGCTAAAGAGATATCAGTTGGTTGGGTAGCTGTAGGAAACATTTGTTTCTATAGTTTTTTCTACTCTGGTTACAGATCTGACTTTGGAAATGAGAAAAGAAGGACAAAACCAATAATGGGGGTGGGGGATTTTGGAAAAGAAGGCATAAGACTTCAACCACAATACAACAAGCACATAATAGATACAAACTTAAAGTGAACCGCTCCAAACTTGATTGCAGAAAATATGACTTCAGCAACAGAGTGATCAATGCCTGGAATGCATTACCTGACTCTGTAGTTTCTTCCCCAAACCCCCAAAATTTTAACCTTAGACTGGCTACTGTTGATCTCACCCCATTCCTAAGAGGTCCGTAAGGGGCATGCATAAGAGTTCCTACCGTACCTGTCCGTACCTACCGTACCTGTTCCCTTTAATTTTATTCATTTTATGTATTCAATTCATGCTTATATAAATATATATTATCTAATAAGTACTTAACGAAAGAAAGAAAGAAAGAAAGAAAGAAAGAAAGAAAGAAAGAAAGAAAGGTAAGGTAAGAAAAACCAAAAGTACACATATAAACTGGGTGAAACCAGGCTTAATAGCAATGACTGTGAGAGGGATCTTGGAGTCTTAATGGACAACCAGCTAAATATGAGCCAGCAGTGTGCAGCAGCAGCCCAAAAAGCCAACACAATCCTAAATTGCATTAACAAAGGGATACAATCAAGATCAAGTGAGATACTAATACCGTTCTATAAAGTCCTAATAAGACCACACCTAGAGTACTGCATCAAGTTTTGGTCACCATACTATAAAAAAGATGTTGGGACCCTAGAAAAAGTGCAGAAGAAAGCAACCAGGATAATTAGGGGACTGGAGACTAAAACATACAATGAATGGTTACAGGAACTGGGCATGGCTAGTCTAGTGAAGAGAAGGACCAGGGGAGACATGATAGCAGTGTCCCAATATTTGAGGGGCTGCCACAGAGAGGAAGGGGTGAAGCTATTTTCCAAAGCACCTGAAGGCCAGACAAGGAATAATAGATGGAAACTGACCAAGGAGAGATTCAACCTAGAAATCAGGAGGAACTTTCTGTCAGTGAGAACAATCAACTAATGGAACAGAAGTTGTCTTCAGAAGTTGTGGGAGCTCCATCGCTTGAGACTTTCAAGAAGCAATTGTCAGAAATGGTGAATAGTCTCCTGCTGAGCGAGGGTTTGGACTAGGTGACCTATCAGGTCCCTTCCAACTCTGTTAATCTGTAATCTGTGTAGGCCTAGGAAATACTAAAACATGAAAAAGAATCTCAGGATTACTCTGCCACGATTGGGTTCTCTTGGAAGGTCGGAAAGGGAGAAATTGGAGGCTTTCAAGGTACTGTTTTTCCGTCCCAGGGCAGTGAAGGACATTCCTGGAATCTCTGCTCGGCCTATTTCTTGACCTTGTCTACTTTGAAGGGATGGGAGGTTATGGACAACACCATAAAGTTCCAAGGAGAAGGCTCTCCTGTGAAAACTACTGGAACTTGAACTGGGGATCTACAGTAGCAGCCAAAATTGTGGAAACCTTTTGGGAAAAGTATAGTTTTGAGATTTGATGGCTAATAACATCACTTTTTTTGGCATATTAAGATAATCATATTCCACTGCTGGAATAGCCTGGGGATAGCCCAGACCTTAACCCAACTGAAAAATCTATGGAGTCAACTAAAGAAACTTGTTAGTCAGAAGCGACCCGGCAATAAAACCCAGTTAATAGAAGCAATCATTCAATCTTTGTTTCACAATGTAACAGCTGCAGAACTAAAAGACTTGGCTCCCTCCATGGGAAGACATTGTAAGGCCATAATTCATGCTAAAGGTTACCCAACTAAGTATCAACTGACATGGTGATAATTTTTGTATATCTCATTTTTTTCTATGGTGACCATTTTTGTAATGTCTGTTTTTTCTACATATTTTACTTTTCTCCTTTATACTGTAATTGCTATTCTAATAGCAAATCCTTCATAAAAGTTATTGCATTACATTCTTGATTAAATGATCTTTCCATTGATATATCATTTTATGGTACTACTCCAAAAAACAGTGGTGTTGTTAACTTGTTTTAGAAAATACACTTTTCCCAAAAAGTTTCCACAATTTTGGCCACTACTGTATAGCACATTACAGATAGTGCTTGACTTCAACCGTTCGTTTAGTGACTGTTTGAAGTTAACAACAGCATTAAAAAAATTAACTGATAACCATTTTTTTTTGCACACTTAAGACCATTGCAGCATTCCAATGGTCACATGATGAAAATTCAGATGCTTGGCAACTGACATGTATTTATGACAGTTGCAGTGTCCCGGGGTTATGTTGATCTCCTTTTGCAACTTTCCAACAAGCAAAGTCAATGGAGAAGTCAGATCCACTTAACAACCATGGTAGTAACTTAACCACTGCAATGATTCACTTAACAACGATGGCAAGAAAAAATGAGATGACACTGACTTCACATCTGGCTTGTTTAGTAATGCAAATTCTGGGCTTGGTTGTGGTTGTAAATCAAGAACTAACCATCTAAACAGGGGTCCCCAATCTTTCGGACCTCAGGGAGCACTAAATTCATAATTTTAAATTCTGTGGACCACTAATATGATCTGCCTAATGACTGGCTGGGTGGCGTGGCTAGATGGTCATGTGACTGGATGGGCGTTGCCAACTCTATGTCACTCACATCAAGGGGCACCTCGCCGGCCTCTACTTGCCCCTCCCCTCCCACCCACTCCTTGCCTGCCCACCCAGGCTCCTTAGGGCCCCAACATGAAGCAGTTGTTGGAGCTAAGAAGCCACCACGAGAAAGAGTTGGCAAAACAGCTGGCTCAGTTCAAATTGGATCTGACCAAGAAAGACGCTCAGCAGAAGCATCTCATTGAGGACTACAAGCATAGGCTTTCCAAGCAGACAAAAAACTTGCAGGAGTGCAAGGCCAGGTAACGGCGCCTGGAGGCTCAGCAGGCTGATATGATCAGCCAGTTCCAGGCCATGATGCAGTCCCACTGGAAAAAGTCCTTCCGGCTTTTTGCCACCAGCGGTACTTCCCTCCAGCCTTTGCCCAAAGGCCTACACCAGGAGGCTGAAGCAGACCCTAAGTCGGAATTTCTCACCCCCTCCAACCCACACAAAAAGACCCTGAAGGGGAAGATTCTCTGCAGCAACACAAACATTCATTGCATATATCCGGATCTGGGGCCATAGTTTGAGGACCCCCAATTTAGTGCAATATAAAAAATGCAAATAATTTTTCTGTGGATCACCAAAACTTTCTCGCAGACCACCAGTGGTCATGGACCACCGGTTAGTGACCACTGATCTAAAGTCCAACATTTTGTTGAGGGGAGGAAGGGGACAGTGCAAATCCATTGCTTTCATATCTGTAAAATCACCCAAACTGGGGGTGTTGTTTTGGAGGAGCCGAAACAAAGCCTGATCTCTATTCTATTCCTTCTTGGCAGCTAGGCCAGCCACTCGAAGCATGTGTTGTGTCTATGTGCGCATATATGTATTTATGAGATTCATTATTTCAAGGAAAACACAAGCAAGAATGAGAGAAATCTCTGTGCAGGGAACAAGGAGGCTATGAATTGCACACAGGAAGGTAGGCGATGGTCGGGAACTCAGAACGTGGGTAGCTGAAGCAGGGATCAGGCTGAAGGAGTTTGGAAGCCAAGACAAGGTACTTGGCTTCCAAACTTGGTCCCTTCTTCACTTGAGCCAGCTGGGAAGAAAAATGTCTAGCCTACAATTAGCACACTGTTTCTTCCTCAAAACACGAAAAACAATGTGGGCTGCCTTTGATCCCTTCCTTTTGCTAGTGGAGCTGCCCAGATATTATTTGTGATGTGATTATGAGCTGTGATTATCAGCCATGGTGATGCAGTGGGTTGAATGAAGAACTGTAAGTTACTTCTGGCTGCAGTTCGGCAGTTCAATGCTCACCGAGCTCAAAGTTGACTTGACCTTTTATCCTTCTGAGGTGGATAAAATGAGGAGCTAGATTATTAGGGGCAATATGCTGGCTCTGTAAACTGCTTAGAGAGGACTGTAAAAGCACTGTGAAACTGCAGGGCTGGGCTCCTGGGGGTTCGGCAGGGTTCGGGTGATGCTCTAGCCAAGAATCACTGGGGTTCGGCGAACCCCCAAATGCCACCCCTGGCTGGCAACACCCACCCCATCCCTCCCACCCTGCCCCTCCCTGCCCCTCCCAGGAGTCTCCACATGGCCCATTCATCATTCCAGGTAAGTGCTGGGGCCGCACGGGGGTTCTAGGAGGGTAGGAGTGGATGGCATAGAAATATGAATAATAAAATAAATAAATAAAATAAATAAAAAATAATGGGTCTACTGGAGGTTTCAGAAGTCTGAAAACGGGCCTGTTTCCGGCCTCTGGAGGACCTCTGGAACCTGGGGAAAGCTGGTTTCGCCCTTCCAGAGGCTCGAGGAAAGCCTACGGAGGCCTGGGGAGGGCAAAAAACAGGCATTCCGGAAGTTCCAGTAGTCCAGAAACGGGCCTGTTACCGACCTCCGGAGGGCCTCCAGGCCCTGGGGGAAACAGTTTTCGCCCTCCCAGAGGGTTGAGAAAAGCCTCCGGAACGTGGGGAGGATGAAAACCCCTCCCCACTGACTAGGCCATGCCCACCATGCCCATGCCCACCCAGCAATGGGGCAGCAAACCCATTGCTAAAGGAGCTGAAGCCCACCCCTGTGGAGTGGTATACAAGTCTAAGTGCTATTGCTATTTAGGACTTCACCCAGATGCTCATGAATGGCCGCTTTGAAGACCCAGCATCCTTCAGAAGAGGCTGGGGAGGGATATGTTACAGCCCACAATCAGAACCCCGATGTTTTCATCCTTTGGATTCAATGGATCATAGAATGAATTCAGATAAGGAGAGGCAGGGCTGGAGAATTTGAATGGCGTTTGGGAAGCAGGGAGCTTTCCGACGGCAGTTATTTCATCTTGCTATGAGTGTGTTGTCTTCGTTTGTTTAGGGTTCTAGATTCAGCCAGGGATCTCCCCAAAATGCAAAGGGGAGCTGAAAATAATGAGAAAGGCACAACTTTCATTTGAAATATGGTCTGCAGCAGGGCTGCATAAGTGTTCTGAGCTTTTATTGGGGGGGGGGTGGTTGTGACATAGCAATACTCTGTTTCCCTGAAAATAAGACATCCCCTGATAATAAGCCCAACCAGGCTTTTGAGCACATGTGCTAAAATAAGCCTCCTCTCGAAAATAAGCTCTCTCTGAAAATATTTAAACGCAGAGCTGGAAATTAGGTAAGACGGCAAAAGAAGCCCCATCTTGCTCTACGCGCTCCAAAAGACTTCCCTGAAAATAAGGCCAAGCGCTTATTTCGGGGTTCAAAAAATATAAAACAGGGTCTTATTTTCAGGAAAACACGGTAGCATTTAGCAATAGCACTTAGATTTATATACTGCTTTACAGTGCTTTACAGCCCTCTCTAAGTGGTTTCCAGAGTCAGTATATATTCCCCCCAACAATCTGGGTCCTCATTTTACCCACCTCGGAAGGATGGAAGGCAATCTTGAGCCTGGTGAGATTTGAACTGCCAAATTGCAGGCTGCTGACAGTCAGCAGAAGTAGCCTGCAGTACTGCAGTCTAACCACTGCGCTACCACAGCATTGACTATTCTGTGCAATAGTTTTGCCTGGTTCTGGATTTGGTTTAGTTTGGTTGCACAATACAGGTAGACCTCAAGTTACAGCCATTCATTTAGTGACCATTCAAAGTTACGACACTGAAAAAAAGTGAATTATGACCGGTTTTTACATTACAACCATTGCAACATCCCCAAGATCACACAACTAAAATTCAGATACGTGACAACTGGCATGTCTTTATGATGGTTGCAGTGTCCTGGGGTCACGTAATCACATTTTGCGACCTTCTGAAAAGCAAAGTCAATGGGGAAGCTAGATTCACTTAACAAACTAATTACAGGTAGTCCTCAAATTACAACCACAATTGAGCCCAAAATTTATGTTGCTAAGTGAGAAATGTGTTAAGTGAGGGTTTTTTTAATGATTTTTCTTGCCACATTTGTTAAGTGAGTTACTGCAGTTGTTAAATTAGTAACACAGTTGTTAAGTGAATCTGGTTTCCCCATTGACTTTGCTTGTTAACAGGTTGCAAAACCTGTTAACCATTATAAATATGAGTCAGTTGTCAAGCATCTGAATGTAAATCATGTAACCATGGGATGCTGCAATGTTCATAAGTGTGAAAAAACACTCATAAATCACTTTTTTCAATGCTGTTTTAACTTTGAACAGTCATTAACTGAACTGTTGTAAGTTCAGGACTACCTGTACTAATTTAGCAACTACAACAGTGGTGGGTTTCAATTTTTTTTACTACCGGTTCTGTGGGTGTGGCTTGGTGGGCACTCCAGGAGAAGGTTACTGCAAAATCCCCATTTCCTCTCGATCAGCTGGGACTCGGGAGGCAGAGAATAGATGGGGGTGTGGCCAGTCAGAATTTTTACTACCGGTTCTCCGAACTACTCAAAATTTCCGCCACCGGTTCTTCAGAACTGGTCAGAACCTGCTGAAACCCAATTCTGAACTACATTGATTCACCTGTGGCAAGAAAGCTTATAAAACAGGGAAAAACTCATTTATCAACTATCTCACTTAGCAACAGAGATTTGGGGCTCAATTGTTGTCGTAAATTGGGGATTACCTGTATCTTCTCTTGGAAAACAAAGCTTTGAAAGGGAACTGTGACTGAAATGTCCTTTCTTGCTTTCATCTCAAGGGGAGATGAAGGAGGAAGGAGGTCAAATCAAAGAGCAGCTCCCTCCAATCCTGCTGAATTACTTCTGAGTGAAGCCTGTGAACTTCAGATCAGGCATTCAACTTTCTTCTTCCTGATCTCTTTCCTTTCCTTCCTTCCTTTTTTTTAAAAAAATTGAACAAACAAAACATCAAAAAAAGAGAAGAAGAAAAATAAACCACAGTTAAAAGCAAAGGGGAAATAGAGATTTTTTTTCTCATAATTTTGTTAAAGATTATATTACACACATAAAACAAATTAAAACAACATTACGCAGAAATATATTTTAAAATACTTTTTAAAAAAATATTTTGTGTTTGCATATGTATGGGCCTCACACACAGATACACACAGAGAGAGACAGAGAGAGACAGACAAAGAGAGAGAGACAGAAGACAGTCAGAGACAGGGGGAGAGAGAGACACACAGAGAGACAGAGACAGAGAGAGAGACAGAGAGAGAGAGAGAGACAGAGAGAGGGAGAGAGACAGACAGACAGAACAGACAGAGAAAGAGGCAGAGGCAGAGACACAGAGAGAGACAGAGACAGAGACACAGAGAGAGACAGAGACAGAGAGAGGGGGGAGAGAGAGACAGAGAGACAGAAACAGAGACACAGAGAGAGACAGAGACAGACACAGAGAGAGAGAGAGACAGAGAGAGGGAGAGAGACAGACAGACAGAACAGACAAAGAGGCAGAGACAGAGACACAGAGAGAGACAGAGACACACACACAGAGAGAGAGAGAGAGAGACAGAGAGAGGGGGGAGAGAGAGACACAGAGGGACAGAGACAGAGACACACACACACACAGAGAGAGAGAGGGAGAGAGACAGACAGACAGAACAGACAGAGAAAGAGGCAGAGACACAGAGAGACAGAGACAGAGACACAGAGAGAGAGACAGAGAGAGGGGGAGAGAGAGAGACACAGAGAGACAGAGACAGAGACACACAGAGAGACAGAGACAGACACAGAGAGAGACAAACAGAGAGAGGGAGAGAGACAGACAGACAGAACAGACAGAGAAAGAGGCAGAGACAGAGACACACACACAGAGAGAGACAGAGAGAGGGTGAGAGACAGACAGACCGACAGAACAGACAGAGAAAGAGACAGAGAGAGACACACACAGAGAGAGAAACAGAGAGAGACAGAGACAGAAAGAGAGAGAGAGAGAGAGACAGAATAGACAGAGAAAGAGACAGAGAGAGACAGAGACAGACAGACAGAAAGAGAAAGAGAAAGAGAGAGACAGAGATTTAAGAATAAATGTAAATAATTTAAACATCCTAATTCTATATTTCTAATCACAACACATGTACAGAACAGGGGGACAAAGACTGAATGCTGACCTGACTTCATTGGTGATATTCAGCTGGTTTGTGTTGGTTTAGGCGAACAAGTAGCGGAGATTGTGGGGGGCGCCCACCCACCCCGGTATAATGACATCCTCTTTAGCCATGTTTTCAAAACTGGGCGCATGTGCGGAAGGCGTGCATGTGAGCAAAGCGCATGCATCGAAGGCTGGGCGCATGCATGAAAGGCGTGCATGCAAAGCGAGCATGCATGCATGCACGCAGCGAACCAGTAGTAAGAAAAGAATATGTGAAACCCACTGCTGCCTGACTTGCATATATATATATATACATACATATATATATGTATGTATGTATGTATGTATGTATGTATGTATGTATGTATGTATCTTAGTTCTCTGACGTTATGCTATTTTTCATTCCAGCCAAAGAAATTTGCAACATTTTAAGTACTATTGATCCAATATAAGATGTATTTTAATTTTTGAATGTCTTGCGATAAGAAACTTGGTTGCTAGTAACAGGAGTTGTATCAGTTTCTTAAATTGCTTTACTTTGTACTTAAGTGCAGGAAACCAACAACAGAATATAATATGTCTCCAGCTCTCCAGAAAATGAATGGGGTTCCATGATATAATCTCCTACCTCTGACATGTATTGCTCCTGAAATGTAATTTAATTGAGCTATCGCTAAGCTTTTCTGGAAGAGAGTTTCAAAATTCACTGCTTCCGGAGTTTCAGGGCTAGAAAAGAGATTCTGTGGACGGTTCTGAGCTAGATGTTGGTTCAATAACCTTATAACTATTGTTAGCCTAAAATTCCCTTTTAAGATCAACCTGGAAGACCTTTGCAGAAGCATATGATGATACCAACTTTCATCTAGGGTACTAATAATACCTGGGAAGCTGCATTCTTGGCCTTTTAGAAAGCACTTCATGATAGGGGAAAGAAAATCCTTGTCCTCTGGGTTGATTAGAGAGAAAAAGAGCAGATACTAAGCAGATACTAAGGTTTCCTGCCTAAGCAGGGGGTTGGACTAGAAGACCTCCAAGGTCCCTTCCAACTCTGTTATTGTTCTGTTCTATTCTATTCTATTCTATTCTATTCTATTCTATTCTATTCTATTCTATTCTATTCTATTCTGTTTTGAGTTTGCAAATTGGTGCCTTTCCTTTCCTTTCCTGAAGCTTTCCTTTCCTTTCCTTTTCCACCTTTCCTGAAGCTGATGCTTTCCATATATGCTAGAAATATCATTGCAATAATTCCTATGCTGGATATCCCATGATTATATAGATCTTTAAAAATATAAAATAACAGAATTGGAAGGTCTTCAAATCCAATCCCTTGCTTAGCCAGGAAACCTTAAACCATTTCCGACAAATAGTTGTCCAATCTCTTCTTAAAAACTTCCAGTGTTGGGACATTCACTTCTGTGAATGTTCCACTGTTCCACTGTTTAATTGTTCTAACTGTCAGGAACTTTCTCCTTAGTTTTAGGTTGCTTCTCTCCTTGATTAGTTTCCGTCCATTGCTTCTTGTCCTGCCATCAGGTTCTTTGGAGACTAGCTTGACTCCCTTTTCTTTGTGGCAAGCCCTGAGATGTTGGAAAACTGCTATCATGTCACCCCTAGTCCTTCTTTTCATTAAACTAGACATACCCAATTCCAGCAACCATTCAATATATGTTTAAGCCTCCAGACCTCTAATCATCTTTGTTGTTCTTCTCTGTACTCTTTGTAGAGTCTCAACAACTTTTTTACATAGTAGATACAGTATTCCAAGTGTGGCCTTACCAAGGCATTATAAAGTGGTATTAACTCTTTACATGATCTTCATGTAATGACCTAATAGAATTTGTTATTCAATCACTAAGTCAGATCCAACTGTTTATGACCCCCATGGACCGTACCATGCCAGCCCCCTCTGTCCTCCACTGTCTTCTGGAGTTTGCCCAAATTCATCTTCATTGAATCAATGACAGTCATTTCATCCTTTGCTGTCCCCTTCTTCTTTTGCCTTCAATCTTTCCCAACATCAGGGTCTTTTCAATTGAGTCCTCATTTGGTGGCCAGAGTGTTTGAACCTCTGCTTCAGTATTTACCCTTTCAAAGAGAAGTCAGGGTTGATTTCCTTTAGGATGAACTGATTTCATTTCC
Source organism: Arizona elegans (assembly GCA_022577455.1). Lineage (NCBI taxonomy): Eukaryota > Metazoa > Chordata > Lepidosauria > Squamata > Colubridae > Arizona > Arizona elegans. Next base: position 2,591,399 of record JAKOOJ010000021.1, read on the forward strand.
TTGCAGTCCAAAGGACTTTCAAGAGTCTTCTCCAACACCACAAAAGTGACCAACGTACATTTGCTAGTGAATGAGTTAAACTAATTTAATTTCCTCTACCCTTCCTATTCCCTTTCCCTTTTCTGTACCGTAGTTGAATGTGGGCCTGCTTTCAGTAAAGTATGTAGAAACTCCAAACATTTTTAAGTGGATAACAATGGTATCGATGATGGTGATGATGAAACAACATCTGGATAATCATGAGCTCACCAAAAATATTCAAGGAGGGGAAAAAAGATCAATATCATCTTAAATATAATCTTGGCTCAGAAATTGATTAAGCTATGGTTTGATTTACTATGGCTTGCTGAATAAAGCACAACTGGCTGGAGTTTCACAATGCAGTACTAAACAACAAATTATGGTTTGTGGACCACAATGGCTGGAATCATACTGCCCTCTGAACCCAAACCCAATCCATGATGGTTTGGCAAGTTATTTATGAAAGAAATTACAGAAGAAGGGATTCAGTCTGAAATCATGAAGTGTGGTAGAAACCACTACTGGAACTCCAGTTTAAATGTAAGATGGTGAAACAAAGTGTAGCCATTTCTTGAAAGTTCATACGTAACAAACAAACCCCTTATTGCATTACATGTTGAACCCAGATTTATCTTGTTCTTAAACCTCAGTTTACCTTTACCTCACTTTTCCTTTTAAGGAGCTCAAGAGGAATGTCAGCCTAGGCTTCCCATGACAGAGACCAGGTTTAGACCTGCTGAGACCCAGCAGAGTAGCTGAATCACATGCCTTTCAGACATTGCCCTGGGACTAAATCTCCTAACCGCATAGCTTGGTGGGTGCGTAGTTGTCATTGTTTCTCACTAAAAGAATCTTCAAGCCTTCTGACATCCTGCTTGAAACTAGCCAAACCAGTTCTCCAGTTCTCCAGAACATCTTTAGATGATAGCCACTTCCTACTGCTGGGGCAAAAACAGGAGTGCAGGTCATGAAAGAGACAACTCTACCTGTGCTTTTTTTTCTTTTTTTTTACTCCACCTTTGACTAAATTTGTTTGTGCTAACTAGGAAGGATGACTCCAGGGCAAGAATCAAAAAAAGGAATGGAAGGAAGGTGCAGAGAAGAGACAAGAATGTTGCACCGAGAGACCCAGACTGTGCCCTCCTAATAGCCAGATGAGATTTGCTCTGCAGTAGGATGAGGAAACAGGTCAAAGCAATATTCAAACGGAACAAGTTTTAACACAAAAGAGTCAATGGATAGAATAGAATAGAATTTTTTATTGGCCAAGTGTGATTGGACACACAAGGAATTTGTCTTGCATACGCTCTCAGTATACATAAAAGAAAAGATATGTTCGTCAAGAATCATAAGGTACAACACTTAATGATAGTCATAGGCAGTGGTGAAATGTAAAATTTGTTACTACCGGTTCTGTGGGCATGGCTTTGGGGGGGGGGGGAATGTGACTGGATGGGTGTGCCCAACTTTTTTTTTTAACTTTTAAAACCATTTTTTCTACAATCTCTTTGGCCAACAGATTGTAAAAAAAATGCTTTTAAAAGCCTCTGATGAGCCCAGCTGAGCCGTGGGATCATCAGAGCCTTTTTTTTTTTTTTTTACTTTTGAAAGCATTTTTTCGGCAGAAGAGGTTGTAGAAAACATGCCTTTAAAAATAAAAAAAAGCCTCTGATGATTGTGCGGCTCAGCTGGGCATGGGGGGGCCGGGCAGGGATTTTTGCTACCAGTTCTCCGAACCATCCACTGCCATCGCTACCAGATCGTTCTTTCAACTCAATGCAACTCAAGATTCATTTTTTTCCCCTTCTCTTCTTTCTTTCCACACTTCTTTACTGTAACCTATCATTTTCCTATCTCTTCTACCAGATACTATTGGCAAACATTTATTACTTGTTCTTCATACTCCACTAAATTGATACCACATTGTTTAATAGTAAATTGCTTTTCCAGGTAGAAAAGCTATTTAGACTATTGTATTTTTTTTATTCACCTAATAATAAAAATACAATAGCATAAATAACATGATAATACAAGATCTAACAGCAGAGGTAAATTTCCAGGATAGTAAATAGAAATGGCTATCAATGATAGATTTTTGATTTTAGATTAAACGGACCTACAGTATGTAAAATCCAGCATTAAACTGTAATATTAATATAGAATGTTGCTTGTTTTCTACCCAGAGCAGGCATTTATTTGAGGCCACATAATTGTAATCCAGTCCAATCCAGTCCTCTTGCAGCACTGCTGGCTGAAAATGGGCCGTGCGGAGGCCATACGGCCCATTTTCAGTTGGCAGAATGCTGCAGGAGGCTGTGGCAGCTGAAAACAGGCTGCCAGGGAGGGAGGGGCTTATGCGGCCTCTCATGGCCAATCTTGTCTGGCAGAGGCACCATGGGCCAGTCCTTTGATATTTCCAAACCAGCCCTACAAGCCAGATCTAAGTATTCTGCAGGTCAGATCTGGTCTGAAGGCCTTAAATTTGATACTCCGATCTATGTGGTCACCAGGAGTTGAAAACAATAATGTCACATAATGAATTATATCAAAATCTCCAACACAATTAAAGGGGAGAGGTTAAGTGAAGATTAATTTAATTTGAGGGGGGGGAGGCATTGCTCTAAAAAAGAAAACAGGGTAGAGGTAAACAGAATGGAGAGGAGGAGGCGGTAGGGGTGGTAAACCAAACAGGTCTTGTAACAACTGGGTCATATTCCTTACAAACAAATTTCTGCTCATCACTTCTCCCCACCACTACATTTTCCGCCAAAATGAACCAGTCGTGTTTAAAATTAGCTCCTGTAATTATCTCTTGGGGTATGAGCAATTGACCTTAGGGAGGGTTTATCCAGTTCGTCCAGTTGATCCAAACCACAGTTGGCACTAACAGGTGAAAGGACTCTATGTGTTTATGTACAGAGGAAGAATATTTGTAGAATATTTGTAGCTCAGGGTTGAAATGAGAGGTCCTTGGTGGTCTCTGAGCTTGGTTGTTTTCTTGCAGATGTTTCATTACCCAAACTCCATAACATGTTCAGTGCTGATAATGAGGATGATAATTATCTGGTTTGAGTAATGAAATATCTGCAGAAGAGCTGAGCACCAAGGACCACTCATGGTCAAGAATGCTTCAACCTTTCAGGTCCATTGGAAGGAGGGCAAGGGAAAATGACACATCCTAATCCAGAATTTCCTGGATGACGAGATTCCCAGCTTTGACTGCCCCCTGGCCTATGTCTCGACAGGCCCAGGATGGCTCCACACTGACATTGTAATGAGTGTTTTGGTCCTTGGCCAAGCTTTTAATAGAATTTGCTCAATGGTATGTTTATTGACCAGGCTGAGTGTTGACGTATATGTATAGGCTTAGCAGTGGAGAAAGGCAACATGCTGAATGTAAGAAAGGACTTTGGGGAAAGAAGAGAAAGTTGGGAAATGAACAAAACTCAACCTAGAAATATAGGTCCTTCCATTGCAATCAGGCAACGAAGCCATTTCCCAGTTCAGTCTGGGGCTGCCTTAACATTTTGCTTTTTGCTAAACCACGGTGCTGATAAGGGCATCCGATTATATTTTGCAGCTCAAGCAACATCTTTTAGAGAATGTTAGACAAAACACAGTGGGTGTTTTGCATATGGTACTGTTGGACAACATGGTTTGCAAGACTGTGCTTATTTTTAAATGGAAGAATCCAAATAAAACATGAAGAGTTCAAAGGTCAAAGACAGGATGGAAAACATAGATGTCCCCTTTGGGACACTGTTATGTCTCTACAGTCCCTAGAGGTTGATTGGTCAGACCCAAAAGCAAGAATGACACATGGTGATTCTTCCAAGCTGAGTGTAGGAAATGATCAGGCTGAGCCCGAGGAAGGGATCAAATGCATAATCAATCAATCAATCAATCAATCAATCAGAATACAGCTAGAAGGGACCTTTGAGGTCTATTAGTCCAAACCCCTCCCTGCTCAAGCAAGAGAACCTGTACCAGGAGCGTCAAATTCAATTTCATAGAGGGCCACATCAAGGTTGTGTTTGACCTCAGGGGACCCAAGTGGGCATAGCCAGGGTGGGTGTGGCCAGCTCGACGTCGCTCATGTAGGGGCGACTGTGGTGGCCCGAGTGCTCTATCAGCGAAAATGGCTCCCGAGCTCCGTTTTTGGCTGTGACAGCTTCCTGCAACCCTCTGCCAGTGAAAACTGAGCTTAGGAAGGCTGCCTGCGGCCCGCCCAAGCTCCATTTTCACTGGCAGATGCACCACAGGCCGGTCCTGCATTCTTTCCAGGGTGGGCTTGAGGGCCAGATCTAAGCACCCCATGGACTGGATCAGGCCAGTGGGCCTTGAGTTTGATACCCCTGCCCTATACCATTTCAGACAAATGACTGTCCAGTCTCTTCTTAAAAACCTCCAGTGATGAAGCACCCACAATGTCTGAAGGCCAGCTGTTCCACTGGTAAATTGTTCTCAATGATAGGAAGTTTCTCCTTAATTCCACGTTGCTTCTCTCCTTGATTAGTTTCCATCCATCATTTCTTGTCCTGCCCTCTGGTGCTTTTGAAAAGTTGACCCTCTCCTCTTTGTGGCAACCTCTCAAATACTGGAATACTGCTATCATGTGTCCCCCTCAATACTTATTTTCCAGTGGTGGGATTCAGCCAGTTCGCACCTATTCGGGAGAACCGGTTGTTAACTTTCTAAGCAGTTCGAAGAAACGGTTGTTGGAAGAAATCTTTTTTTCCCCACTTTACAGAACTAATCCTGTAAGGAAGACAGGAAGGAAACATTCTGCTATTGTTTCTAGCCTAATCTTTATTGCCCTGCTTACAGAAACTGCCTCTCTGGTTAACCCTTATTACATTGTAACAGCTAAGGTGTTACAACGTGAATGATGTTGAATTGGCCACTCCCACACGGTCACATGAACACTGAGCTATGCCTACCGAGCTGGTCATTAGGGCAGACAACCAGTTGTTAAATTATTTGAATCCCACCACTGTTCTTTTCTCTAGACTAGCCAAACCCAAATCCTGCAACTGTTCTTCATATGTTTTCGGTCATGAGTCCCTTCACGCCTACAAGCTAATGAAGCCCAGTCCACCTTGAATTCCTTTTGATCCTTATCTATCGTCAATTTGCTTTGGCCTGTTGGTAGTTCAGATTCTTGTAGAGAGCTTAATCTTGCCATAAATCTTTATACCCTGCCTGGATCTTCTGATTTCCCTGGCGCCCGACACTGAGTTCTTTATTTTTTCATACCCATAGACAAAATCTTGCCAGGTGATCTGCATTTACAATATACTCCATTTAGGGAAGGGCTGTCATCACTGCCTTTCTCTAACACATAATATCTGGACGATTTGCCTCTTACTCCTTTGGAATGTATCCCCTTCCTCCTGAGAATCCACTTCCTCACTGCATTCCATTGCAGATTTTTTATTTATTAAACAGTAATGCCACACCTATCAAAAAAATATTGAATACCCTGCCTTTACACTAAAGTGGGAGAATCTGTGGCTCGCCAGTTAATGGTGAACTACAACTTCCAGCAACCTGGAGGTGAAAGACATTGGGAATTGTAGTTTGGAAAGGTCTGGTGGGCTCAAAAATGTCTGGAAGCATAGGCAGAGGTTTCCAAGGTTGTAGTTCTACCTTCATTGGTATTGTGTCATGCCTCAAAGGAAAGGGATCCTCATCCATTTTTGTGTGTGCTGACTGGGTTGTACATACTTTGTGCAGCGGTGAAATCCAATTTTTTTTACTACTGGTTCTGTGGACGTGGCTTGGTGGGCGTGGTGGGGCTTGGTGGGCATGGCAGGGGAAGGATATTGCAAAATCTCCATTCCCACCCCACTCTGGGGCCAGCCAGAGGTGTTATTTGATGGTTCTTTTAACTACTAAAAATGTCTGCTACTAGTTCTCCAGAACCTGTCAGAACCTGCTGGATTTCACCCCTGCCTTTGTGTGTGCTGAATTGGATGGCATATACCTTTGAAGAAGGGGGGGGGGGAGTTTCCATTGTAACTTCAAATGGTCACTAAACAACCAGTCATTAAGCGAGGTCTACTTGTGGAAGTAGGAAGCAAACCAAGAAGTAATCCAGCATGACAGATACTGAAGCCGAAGCTCAAATACTTTGGCCACCAAATGAGAAGAAAGGACTCATTGGAAAGGACCGTGAAGTTAGGAAAGATTGAAGGCAAAAGGAGAAAGGGATGGCAGAGGGTGAAAGGCAGTGGGCATGAATTTGGACAGAGTCCAGGGGACAGTGGAGGACAAGGAAACTGGCATACTATGGTTCATAGGGTTGGAAAGAGTCAGACATGACTTAGTGACCAAACAATAATAAATCCCAGCATGAACTGGGCATCCAGTTAAATGTGCAACATCTGTAACAGCTTCCCTCCAGTCATCCTGGTGTCCCTTAGATTACAAGCTCCAAAATTGCACATCTGGAGGGTACCAGATTAGGGATGGATGACCTAAAGGGTATAATTAATTAAATAACAAGATCAGGTTTGGCACAGCAATGGGCTCTCCATATTAATGAGGCATCTTCCTGGACAGAACCAGAGGATGATTTTGATTGATAGAGGATGCAAAATAAAATTGCTGAGAAAGTTTGACTGTTCAGACTCCTGAACTTCTTGATGAAATGAAAAGATACAGATAGAGATTAACAGAGTTGGAAGGGACCTTTTTGGTCATTTAGTCCAACCCCCCACCCAAGCAGGAGACCCTACACCATTTCTTCTTGAAAGCCTCCAGTGATGCAGCTCCCACAACTTCTGAAGGCCATTTCTGTTCCATTGGTTGATTGTTCTCACTGTCAGGAAATTTCTCCTTATTTCTACACTGAATCCCTCCTTGATCAGTTTCCATCCATTATTCCTTGTCTGGCCTTCAGGTGCTTTGGAAAATAGCTTGACCCCTTTCTCTCTGTAGCAGCCCCTCAAATATTGGAAGACTGCTATCATGTCTCCCCTGGTCCTTCTCTTCACTAGACTAGCCATGACCAGTTCCTGCAACTATTCATCATATGTTTGAGGGGACTGGAGGCTAATTAAGTTATTCTTAAATATAGCAACACCTCTGCAAAGACCTTGGAGTCATTCTCATGCCTCTTCTTCAGCTCTTTGAACAGATAAAAATAACTGTTGGAGGTTTTCACTTTTTGATATCCAGCCCAGACTATTTTTTTTTTCTGATTCTTTCCTAACAAAGCTAAGGCTGAGCCCCATCCCACCAAGGATGCTTTATATAAAACATAGAATCATAGGACTGGAAGGGATCTCTGAGGTCTTCTAGTCCAACCCCTGCTCAATTTCTATTTCTGTTTCTATTTTTGAAAACCTCCAGTTTTAGAATCGAATCAAATAATAGAATGGAATGGAATGGAATGGAATGGAATGGAATGGAATAGAATAGAATAGAATAGAATAGAATAGAATAGAATAGAATAGAATAGAATAGAATAGAATAGAATAGAATAGAATTCTTCATTGGTCAAGTGTGATTGGACACACGAGGAATTTGTCTTTGGTGCATAAGCTTTCAGTGTACCTATAAAATATAAGTGATAAATCATGATCATAGTCATCATAAATACATTAATCATGAATCATAAGATACAACAGTGATAGTCATAGGATACTAAATAAGCAATCAAAATCATACTAGAAAACTAACTAACTAAATATATGTATTTATTCATCATGTTTCTACACTCCCCTCATTTTACCTGTGTGACTCTGTGTGGTTTGCAATGAATTTCTTTTTAAAAAGTTAGGCGATACTTAACTCTCTAAATCCACTTTAGAACTAAAGGAGATTTCTGAGCATCGGCAGAATGCTTTCCCCCCCATTGCTCAGAAGTCTCAAAGGAGGTTAAAGGTAAAGGTAAAGGTTCCCCTCGTAAATATGTGCTAGTCGTTCCCAACTCTAGGGGGAGGTGCTCATTTCCGTTTCAAAGCCGAAGAGCCAGCGCTGTCCGAAGACGTCTCCGTGGTCATGTGGCTGGCATGACTAAACGCCAAAGGTGCATGGAATGCTGTTACCTTCTCACCAAAGGTGGTCCCTATTTTTCTACTTGCATTTTTTTTTTTTTACGTGCTTTCGAACTGCTAGGTTGGCAGAAGCTGGAACAAGTAATGGGAGCTCACCCTGTTACACGGCACTAGGGATTCAAACCACTAAATTGCTGACCTTTCGACAAGCTCAGTGTCATGGCCATTGAGCCACTACGTCCCTTTGATTAGATATAGATATATGATTTAGAGAGTTAGGTGATGCATCAGCAGAATGCTTCCCCTCCCCCCAAACCCCCCCACCCCACGTTGCTCAGAAGTCTCAAAGGAGGTTAGGAACAGATGAAGGAAGTTTAGGAGCACAGGACAAACACGAGTGTCCACTTCCTCTTTTGCTTGGTCCTTCACAGATTGGCACTTTCAATTTTAACAACCAAGAAAGATCGTCCGAAGATAACCAGGGTGGAAGAGAAGGCTGCTGTTTTCTATCGTGATTGAACTGTGAAAGGGAGGAACAGGAAATGCAACCACTTCCTTCTTTTTCTCTGGCAGTTTTTTTTTTTTTTTTTTTTGCAAAGAGAGGGGGTAGAGTAGGAAATTTGGCTAGCAGATGGTGGGGAGAGGGAGGAATAGCTAGGAGGGTTCATCCCTTTATCACAACATCACACAAAGTCCCAAGTCCAGATGCAAATCAAGTTGACCAGATGCAAAAAAAAAAAAATTAAATGGGTGGGGTGCCCAAATTTGGTTCCTTGTTATACAGAAAAGAATTATTTTCCCCTTCAGGCTCAGTCTGGAGGCAACTATTAGTGTAAAGGTGGACAGGAGCACTGGTAAGATGGATAGGCTGATTCTCTGGAGGTTTTGAAAGAGAGTTTCAAGTTTCTTGTCCTCAGGGTTGAAAAACAAAATAAAAAGGCAAGGAAATGTCTTCCGTTTCTAAATTTAATTTGCACGTACATAGAGTTGCTTTTTCTCGACAAAGGTCAGGAAACATGACTGTACGGGAGATTGAAATTACAGATCAAGTTGCCTTCGTGCCAGAGATTTTAATGCCAGATTTCCTTAATCCAAGTCTAATATCTTCATGTGTGTGTGTGTGTTGCCTTCAGATTAGTTCTAGCAGCATAAACAGAAGGATAGAATCAAGATCATGTGAAGTGTTAATACCACTTTATGATGCCTCGGTAAGGCCACACTTGGAACACTGCATCCAGTTTTGGTTGCCATGATGTAAAAAAAAAGATGTTGAGACTCTAGAAAGAGTGCAGAGAAGAGCAGCAGAGATGATTAGGGGACTGGAGGCTAAAACATATGAAGTACAGTTGCAGGAACTGGGTAGGTCTAGTTTAATGAAGAGAAGGACAAGGGGAGACATGATAGCAGTGTTCCAATATCTCAGGGGCTGCCACAAAGAAGAGGGAGTCAAGCTATTCTCCAAAGCACCTGATGGCAGGACAAGAAGCAATGGGTGGAAACTAATCAAGGAGAGAAGCAACTTAGAACTAAGGAGAAATTTCCTGACAATTAGAACAATTAAATCAGTAGAACAACTTGCCTCCAGAAGTTGTAAATGCTCCAACACTGGAAGTTTTTAAGAAGAGATTGGATAACCATTTGTCTGAAATGGCATAGGGTTTCTTGCCTAAGAAGGGGGTTGGACTAGAAGACCTCCAAGGTTCCTTCCAACTCTGTTATTCTATTCTATTCTATTCTATTCTATTCTATTCTATTCTATTCTATTCTATTCTATTCTATTCTATTCTATTCTATTCTATTCTACTCTACTCTACTCTACTCTACTCTACTCTACTCTACTTTATTCTATTCTAAACTCAGGATCTCCCAGTTTCCAGCCTGGTGCCTTAACTGCTACACCAAACTGAGTCGTTCTTCTTAACCCGTCTAATTTTTCTGCAGCTTTGTCTTCCCTTCCCTTTCTCGTAGGCCTCCTGGCTACTGAACGTGGGTAGTGAAAACATGTCTTGGATGTGTGCCCATTTGTAGTGATTCTTAACGTTGAAGAACAGAAATTCTGGACCTTGACTGAACTTTAGAATTAGAACTGGAGGCAAAGCCCTCAAATTCCTCCAGCCCTTTTACAAAGCAAACCCTGGGAGCTGGGCACAAATCTAGCATCTTCTTGGTAAGCAAAAATCAGTGTGCCATCCAACCGCAGTAAAAAAAATTGTCAATGGCTTTGGCACATTGGAGAGTTGCTGTTGTTTGCACTGGGAATTAAATTGGGGAGCAATTTAAGCAAACTTTTCTGTGAAGAAGGGATGACAAGCATGAAATGACTAGCTGTCCAGCTCATTAGAGGCTCTAAATTTTTCAAGAAGGTGCTGTCTACTTTTGGTCTCATTAGTTGCTTCTTCTTTAATGACTTCTAGCTGCTGATGCTCATGATACCTTCTCTGGACTGACCCTGTCCTTGCCAATGGATTCTCAGTGGAATTGCAGCCCATAATGATCCACTAGCTGGTCTGCATTTCAATTTTATTGACTGGAAAGAAGGCAGGAAAAGGAACTGCTGGCTTTCACATTTCACCTAAAAATGAATTAAGGTCCAAAGAGATCAAGAGGACTAGAATTCTGAGGAGAGGGAGTCAGGAATGGAAATTGCATCCCTGGTTCTCTAACTTTGCTGTGAAAAATCAAAGTTGGGGTATGGCTCTACTGAGGGGACAAAAGACAAGATGGGAGGAGATATGTCAAGGTCAGCAGAATAGCAGAGTAGTAAAATAATAGAGTTGGAAGGGACCTTGAAGGTCTTCTAGTCCAACCCCCTGTTCAGGCAGGAAACCCTATACCATTTCAAACAAATGATTCTCCAATCTATTCCAGTGTTGGAACACCTACGACTTCTGGAGGCAAGTTGTTCCACTGATTAATTGTTCTAACTGTCAGGAAATTCGTCCTTAACTTCCATGTTGCTTCTCTCCTTGGTTGGTTTCCATCCATTGCTTCTTGTCCTGCCTTCAGGTGCTTTGGAGACTAGCTTGACTCCCTCTTCTTTGTGGCAGTCCCTGAGATACTGGAATACATCTATCATATCACCCCTAGCCCTTCTTTTCATTAAACTAGACATACCCAATGTATCTTGTCTTTTTATGTACACTGAGAGCATATGCCTCAGATGCCAAAGACAAATTCCTTGTGTGTCCAATCACATTTGACCAATAGAGAATTCTATTCTATTCTATTCTATTCTATTTTATTCTATTCTATTCTATTCTATTCTATTCTATTCTATTCTATTCTATTCTATTCCAATTCCTGCAATCGTTCTTCATATATTTTAGCCTCCAGCCCCCTAATCATCTTTGTTAAACCACTTTTCATCTATAACACATTAAAAAATGAAATACTCATTCAAACACTGTGATTTGTGTCATCATGGCGTTTGAGGGCTGACATCACTGCATGCATGTCACCGTTTTGGCATCGCTGCTACTGGTTGCAGATTCCCCTGGCAACAATCTTGTTTAGAAAAATAAACGCCAAGCCCTCTTCATGCCTGTGTGCACTTATCTCATCCTGTACAGCCCTAGCAAAAAGAAAACAAATAAATCTGATAGAAGTTGCATTGAAGAAATAGACTTTAAATCGGAATGATGTTTTCCTAAAATTATATTACTTCCATGTTTAAATTGGTTTATTTATTAAATTTATATCCTGCCATTCTTTCAGCAGCTCAAGGCAATATATGCGGTAGTGTTTTCGTTTTCTCCCACAAGAACCTCATGAAGTAGATTTAGCTGAGGGGAAAAAAATTCAGAGAGAGAGAGAGAGAGAGAGAGAGAGAGAGAGAGAGAGAGAGAGAGAGGGAGGGAGGGAGAGAGAGAGAGAGAGAGAGAGGTAGGTGTGGAGGGAGGGAGAAAGAGAGATAAAAGGAGGGAGATGGGGAGGGAGAGAGAGAGATCTTCACACAGAGAAATCTGTGTGGCTGACAATGAAGTTTGACTGTGACCCAGTACCTGGCTCTCTCTATTTTATAGTTCAACATTTAACTGGAATCCATTATTCTGCTTTTGGCTCTCCAGAATGATGGAAAACTCATCTTGATCGTCTTCTGGAGGTCTTGCTTCTGGGACATTGCCTCTCTTTCTTCTCAAGGCTTCCAGTTTCTTCAGCTTCACCTTTTCTGTTCCTGTTCCTAGACCTTCTTCCTTGTCCTTCTTTCGATCTGCTCAGTGTAGGAATCTGCATTAAAACATCCTGTCCACATTGTTTGAACATATGAAAGGAAGCGACCACCCGCTTTGGGTCTTTGGTTCCACTGTTGAACTGTTTCTATGGTTGGGCAATTGTTTCCACTGGTCAATGGCATTCTGTTCTGTACAGAGAAGGGGAAGCAGATGGAGAAGCAGGAGGATGAGATATACAAGGAGAAGGTGAAGGAGAAAGAAACAGGTAGTGAACAAGGAGAAAAAGAAGATATACAAGGAAAAAGAGAAAAAGAAAGAGGTGTACAAGAAGAAGGAGAAAAAATGGAGAAGGTTTATGAGGTCAAGGAGAAGAAAAAGGAGAAGGACAAGGTTTATGAGGAGAAGGAGAAAGGGGAGAAGAAAAAGGAGAAGGAGAAATAGAAGGAGAAGGTATACAAGGAGAAGGAGAAGGTTTATTAGGAAGAGAAGGAGAAGGAGAAAGTATGTAGGAGAAAGAGAAAGACAAGGTGTACAAGGAGAAGAAAATGGAAATGGAGAAGGTTTAATAGGACAAGGAGAAGGAGAAAAAAGGGGAAGGGGAGAAGAAAGAGAAGAGTACACTAGGAGAAGGAGAAGAGAAGGTTTATTAGGAGGAGAAGTAGAAGGAAAGTATACAAGGAGAAAGAGAAAGACAAGGTGTGCAAGGAGAAGGAGAAAGTATATGAGGAAAAGGAGAACCAGAAGCAGGAGATACCCTAAAAGTGAAAGCCAGTTTTCATCAATCACATATTAAAAATGACACACTCATGGAAATACTCAGAAGAAGTTTTAAATTCAAGTTTTTGGGAGAAACACATTCATTAGCTGCAGAAGTTCATTGGGTGACTTTGGATCGCTTACTCCCTTTTCATATGAAGATCCCAAGGGACAAACGTGGAGAAGTAATATGGCAATTAGCAAAAGATGAATTAAGTCCAAGAAAAGAAAAGAAAATAGAAAGAAATTCAGAGCAATTCTGCCTCTGCTGTAAGGCTAAGTTTCTGTTTTTAAACATCGATTTCAGTAAGTTCCAGTATTTCTTGTGGAGTCTGTCTCTTGACAAGGCCCACTTTGTGGGCCTGGTGCTTCCCTGAATCTACCTCACAAGGTTATTTTTCTTAGGAGAAAAATAGGGGGAGAGAGCACAATGGAAGAAGGGAAAAGACACAGTGGTGAAATCCTCCACGGATTGCCACCGGTTCTCTGTGCGTGCATGCATGGTGCATGCCAAAAGTACGCTAGCATGCATGCATGCACAGTGTGGGCCAAATGCTTGCTGCACATGCATGCACAATGCACATCAAAAGTGTGATTCGCGTGGAAAAAGCAGGCTTAACAAGGTAAGTAGAACAGCGGGGGGAGGAGAACAGTTGTGCCACATGATTTAGATTCACTAGAAAGCAGGATTTCCTGCTTTCTAGCCAATATAAATAGCCCGGCACAGCTGATTGTCAGAGATACCGATTCAGACGAACCGGTAGCTTTTTTCTACTAACGGTTCACCTGAACTGGTGCGAACTGGTAGCATTTCACCCCTGAAAAGATACTACTTGAAATCTGTTATGGCAAAGGATAACTTCAGTCCACTGGTGAAATCCAATTTTTTTTACTACCGGTTCTGTGGGTGTGGCTTGGTGGGCATGGCAGGAGAAGGATAGTGCAAAATCCCCATTCGCTCCCCACTCCTGGGGGAAGGATGTTGCAAAATTACCATTCCGAACCCACTCTGGGCCAAGTCAGAGGTAGTATTTGCCAGTTCTCCAGACTACTCAAAATTTCCACTACCAGTTCTCCAGAACCTGCTGGATTTCACCCCTGCTTCAGTCTGTCTTGTTCCTGGGTGAGGGATAAAATAAAGGCAATGACATGAAGATAGAAAAAAAAATGAAGAAACTGTCAGGATAAGGTGACCAGACATCCGGCTTTTGGCGGGACAGTCCTGATTTTTAGCAATTTGTCCCGCGTCCCGTGGCGTTTTAAAAAAGTCCCGATTTTTAATTCTGCCTCCTGAATCCGGGCTGCCTCCTGAGTCCCAGCTGATGGCTACAGGAAAAAAAAAACTGTTTAAACTCTTGCCAAGGGGCTTCAAAGGGCCAACCTACAGCTGATCAGTGTTAAAAGAAAACACCCATGCCTGCAAAAATAGAAAAAACAGCCCCTTACAGCTTCCGCATAGGTTAATTGGCTGCAAAGAGTTCCTGGAGCAGATATTTTTCCCCCTAGCTATACTGACAAAGTGAAAGCGAAAGTAAAGCTGCAAGGTGACAAAATGAGGCAGAGAGAGATTTCTTTTTCTTTTTCCTCACCAAAAAAGGTAGGTGCAAAACTGCAAACAATGGGAAATTTAGGGCAAAAGAGGAGAGTTCAAGATTTTAAAACACAAAAGAAAAAAAAGCTCTATTTAACTAGGGAATTGTAATAATTGAGATATTATTAATAATTGTATATTGTGTTGAAAGCAGAAATGGTTAAGTTGTGGTTTGGAGGAATATATGGGGGGAATTATTTGGTTTATTATTATTGGTAAATATAATTAATTGATTTGTAAGAAATTGGATTGCATGGAAATAATTGGAATATTCATGTTCATATTGATTAATATACAAAAAAGATAGTTATATAACTAATTGATTTATATTAAAATGCTGAATTTGTATTAAACAACTGTATTACATAATTACATAATTAACCAATGTGAGGATGGATATAAAAATAGATGACAATGGGAAGGGGTATAATATAGAATAGAAGGGAAAAATTGAATTTGATTAAGATTAGAGATGAGGATGAAGGGTAATATTGGTTTTTTAAAAAAATAAATGAGGAATAAATATGGCAAAAAGGAAATATAGAAATTGTAAATTTAATTGAAATGACTAAACACTGTTTAAATTTGTGAACCAGCCAAATATTCTGTTCAAAGAAAATACATTGTATGTTTGTATGTGTGTTTGTAATTATTGCTATTTATTTATATTTGTTCGCTTTTATTCTTTAAAGTTTAACAATTCATTCTTTATCTTAATATCTTTATATTTGCTTGGGGTTGGCTTTCTTCCCTTTCATCTTTTTTATTGTACAGCAATCTTTCTCCTCAAACCTACCACCTCTCTCTTTTCTTTCCTTCTTACTTTCTCTTCTCCCCCCTCTTCTTCTCCCTACTTCTTCTTTCTTTCTCCTTCTCCTCCTCTCTTCCTCCCTCTCTTACCCTCACTCCTACTCTAATTTCCCTTCCTTCATCCCTCTCTATTGCTGTATCCTTTAATGCATATGGACTACTCAGAGGGCTGAAAAAGTTATTTTTGACTGGTCCTTGCACTTTTGACCAGTCCTCAAACTTACGACTGTCCTTACATTTTTTGCCCTATCTTATCACCATGGTGAAGAGAAGCAGTTGTGAAATGAGTGACATGGTTGTTAAGAATGCTGCACAGGCATAAATGTGAGGATGGTCATAAGTGTGAGGACCAGTCAAAAGTGCGAGGACCTGTCAGAAATGACTTTTTTCAGCCTTCTGGTTAGTCCTTTTGTGCATATGGACTACTCAGAGGGCTGAAAAAGTTATTTTTGACTTGTCCTCGCATTTTTGACCAGTCCTCAAACTTACGACTGCCCTCACATTTTACATTTTTTGTCCTATCTTATCACCATGGTGAAGAGAAGCAGTTGTGAAATGAGTAACATGGTTGTTAAGAATGCTGCACGGGCATAAATGTGAGGATGGTCATAAGTGTGAGGACCAGTCAAAAGTGTGAGGACCTGTCAGAAATGACTTTTTTCAGCCCTCTGAGTAGTTCCTATACATATAGACATGGCCACCCGGTCACATGACCAGCTAGCCATGCCCACCAGTCACATGACCTCCAAGCCACGCCCACAAAATAAGCCACGCCCACAATGGTGTCCATCTTTACCAATGTTAAAATCTGGTCACCTTATGTCAGGACATATTTATGGAGAAGGACCTTTATTGGCTTATTTCTGTATATTCCTGTAAAATGCATGGAGAGACATTTCTACTGTGAAAAGCAGCAAAATATTCCTTCGGGCCATTTTTTTTCTTTTTGGCTTCTTCTATCGCTTATTAGTAAGTGTTCTTTCTTATCCATTTTATAAATTGTCAAAGGCACTTACAAAGTCATGTCTTTTTGGGCAGAGAGCTCTTGGCTTTCCAATCTTAAATATTGTACAGAAAAGACTAAATAAAATACAACTGGGGTACAGCCAGTGGTGGAATTCAATTTTTTTTACTACCGGTTCTGTGGGCATGGTTTGGTGGGTGTGGTGTGGCTTGAGGGACATGGCTTGGTGGGCATGGCAGGGGAAGTTTACTGCAAAATCTCCATTCCCTCCCGACTCCAGGGGAAGGATACTGCAAAATCTCCATTCCCACTCCATTCTGGGGCCAGCCAGAGGTGGTATTTGCCGGTTCTCCGTACTACTCAAAATTCCTGCTATCGGTTCTCCAGAACTTTTCAGAATCTGCTGAATTTCACCCCTGGGTAAAGCCTTTGTACTAGTGTGTAGAAGTAAGAACGTATGAGAAAGAGAACATAAGTTAGTTGTTATACGTCCACCATGGGAGGTCTTAAAAATCAGATTGTGGACTAGGCCAGATGAGACTTTAATTAGAATTTTCCTCAATTTTTTCTCTTATTTTGCAGGGTTGTGGGAGGTTACAGCCTTGAAGGAAATTGGCTGTGATAAAAACATAATATAAAATGTGTGCTTAAATTGCAACACAATTACATTTACCAAAGCAAGTCTTTGAAATCTTTCTGTTCATTTTACACCCACACACCCTCACTCAGGGTATTTCTGGGAATGGTAGATTCCTTCCTTCCTTCCTTCCTTCCTTCCTTCCTTCCTTCCTTCCTTCCTTCCTTCCTTCCTTCGCTCTCTCCCTCCCTGCCCCTCCCTCCCTCTTAATTTAATGATGGGGAAATAATGGGAAATAGACTTTGGGTATGATTTTTTTGCTCAAAATGACTTCCTTCCTTCCTTCCTTCCTTCCTTCCTTCCTTCCTTCCTTCCTTCCTTCCTTCCTTCCTTCCTTCCTCACCTTCCTTCCTTCCTTCGCTCCCTCCCTTCCTGCCCCACCCTCCCTCTTAATTTAATGATGGGGAAATAATGGGAAATAGAATTTTGGTATGAACTTTTTGCTCAAAATGACTCCCTCCCTCCCTGCCCCTCCCTCCCTCTTAATTTAAAGATGGGGAAATAATGGAAAATAGACTTTGGGTATGATTTTTTTGCTCAAAATGACTTCCTTCCTTCCTTCCTTCCTTCCTTCCTTCCTTCCTTCCTTCCTTCCTTCCTTCCTTCCTTCCTCACCTTCCTTCCTTCCTTCGCTCCCTCCCTTCCTGCCCCACCCTCCCTCTTAATTTAATGATGGGGAAATAATGGGAAATAGAATTTTGGTATGAACTTTTTGCTCAAAATGACTCCCTCCCTCCCTGCCCCTCCCTCCCTCTTAATTTAAAGATGGGGAAATAATGGGAAATAGACTTTGGGTATGATTTTTTTGCTCAAAATGACTTCCTTCCTTCCTTCCTTCCTTCCTTCCTTCCTTCCTTCCTTCCTTCCTTCCTTCCTTCCTTCCTTCCCTCCCTCCTCTGTCCCTCCCTCCCTCTTAATTTAAAGATGGGGAAATAATGGAAAATAGACTTTGGGTATGATTTTTTTGCTCAAAATGACTGCCTTCCTTCCTTCCTTCCTTCCTTCCTTCCTTCCTTCCTTCCTTCCTTCCTTTCTTCCTTCCTTCCTCACCTTCCTTCCTTCCTTCGCTCCCTCCCTCCCTGCCCCACCCTCCCTCTTAATTTAATGATGGGGAAATAATGGGAAATAGAATTTTGGTATGAACTTTTTACTCAAAATGACTCCCTCCCTCCCTGCCCCTCCCTCCCTCTTAATTTAAAGATGGGGAAATAATGGAAAATAGACTTTGGGTATGATTTTTTTGCTCAAAATGACTGCCTTCCTTCCTTCCTTCCTTCCTTCCTTCCTTCTTTCCTTCCCTCCCTCCTCTGTCCCTCCCTCCCTCTTAATTTAAAGATGGGGAAATAATGGAAAATAGACTTTGGGTATGATTTTTTTGCTCAAAATGACTGCCTTCCTTCCTTCCTTCCTTCCTTCCTTCCTTCCTTCCTTCCTTCCTTCCTTCCTTCCTTCCTTCTTTCCTTCCCTCCCTCCTCTGTCCCTCCCTCCCTCGCATGGACAAATAGAGACTTGTGCTGAAAGATTTGTGCCGGAGCCTCTCCCTTTCTCCCACGCCAGCTGTGGTTGGAGAGGAAAAGGTTAACATTGGCAGGCACATTTTCCTCTCAGATTCAGACACTGGGCTGGACTTTGGGGAAGACAGAGTTCCTGTGAGGGCAGAAAGAGAGGAACCCTATGCGGAGTCAAAGAAGGATTCCGGCAGGCAGGCAGATGTGAGCATATCGTGAGATCAGGTGAGATCAAGCGCTGAGAAATAAGTTTGAACTTGGAAGATCTTTGTTGTGGCAAGGAAGGGAAGAGAAGACCTTGCCTGTTTCATTCGGGTGATGAGAGACCAGGGAAGCCAACGGGAAGGACATACACTATACTCAATAAGGCAAGTAGGAGCACAGGACCGATGCTGATATCTGTATTTGAGAAAGAGGGAACTGAGCTGGTATTTTGTGATAAATATTTGCTTACCAGAATGACAAAGACTTGAGTTTGGCTGAGTTTGTCTTGACTTAGCAAAGTACTTTTATCTTTAAGGGAATGAGAGGGACAAAAGAGCATTACATTTGGTCAGTCCAGCTAAACGTGGGGATGTCTGAATTCAGGTCTATATTCTGATATAAAGATCCCCAGAAAATCTACCACACTGGTAACAGTAACATAGTTGGAAGGGAACTTGGAGGTCATCTAGTCCAACCCCCTGCTCATGCAGGAGACCTGTAGTTAGGGATTCAAACCATCAAACTGCTGGCGTTTCTGATCGACAAGCTCAGTGTCTTAGCCACTGAGCCACCTAGTCCCTGTGCTGTAGGAAGTCTTTAAAAGTCATCTGTGTGGGAACTTCTCAGAAGAAGGTAGGACTAGAAATTCCTGATTCCACAATTCGAGAGGTAGGGAAGGAAGAAACATGTAAGATTCCTATTTTGGATGTATTTATTTATTTCACCTATCCATAAATTATTTCTTTGATATTGTTTTGTCTTTTCGTTTCTGGGCTCTTTCTGCCTTTCTGATTTCTCTGACTATCTTCTTTGGAAGTCTCTGGCCAGCTTCTCTGTAGGATTTTCTTCCTTCTTTGGTTTTCTCTCAACAATTTCTGTGTCTGGTTGATTTAAAGTCAACTTTCTGTCCATTCCCGTGTGAGCAGACTTTCCTCCAGAGATCAGATTGGTGGGAAAACAGGACAATCTCTTCGTCACCTTCTTCATTCATGTCGTTTCAGAGATTATATTCACTAAGGAATATTTTACGCTTGTCGATCAGAAAGGCTGGCAGTTCGGTGGTTCAAATCCCTAGTACAGGTCTCCTACATGAGCAGGGGGTTGGTCTAGATGACCTCCAAGATCCCTTCCAACTCTGTTACTGTTAATTCTAAAAATGAAAGAAGTTCTGTCAGAAGTACTCTGTGAGGTTTTCTTAATCTTGGACTATTGTAGTGTAGTTTCTAAAATGGGAGGAGGGGGCTTGTAGGGTATCTAACCTATTTCATTCCTTGATACCAGAAAAACTAGAAGTGGAGACCTACTAGAAAGCTGGCTAGATCTACCTGCCCTGCTAGGTCATTTGGGTTTTATCACTCCTTAAAAAGAGAGAAAGAGGAAAACGAACATTTTAAAAGATGTTTTTCTGATGAAGAAAGCTGTAGCCCACAAAAACGCATGCTTTTTAATGAATCTGATAGTTGGAAAAGGCCTACCAGGCTCTAACACAACTGCCTCATAATGTTCAAAGTATCTCCCCACCCCCAAAGATATTAGAATAGAATAGAATAGAATAGAATAGAATAGAATAGAATAGAATAGAATAGAATAAGAGAGTTGGAAGGGACCTTGGAGGTCTTCTAGTCCAACTCCCTGCTTAGACAGGAAACCCTACACCACTTCAGACAAATGGTTATCCAGTATCTTCTTAAAAACTTCCAGTGTTGGAGCATTCACAACTTCTGGAGGCAAGTTGTTCCACTGATTAATTGTTCTAACTGTCAGGAAATTTCTCCTTAGTTCTAAATTGCTTCTCTCCTTGATTAGTTTTCCACCCATTGCTTCTTGTCCTACCCTCAGGTGCTTTGGAGAATAGCTTGACTCCCTCTTCTTTGTGGCAGCCCCTGAGATATTGGAACACTGCTATCATGTCCCTCCTTAGTCCTTCTTTTCATTAAACTAGACATACCCAGTTCTTGCAACCGTTCTTCATATGTTTAGGCTCCAGTCCTCTAATCATCTTTGTTGCTCTTTTCTACACTCTTTCTAGGGTCTCAACATTTTTTTTTACATCATGGTGACCAAAACTGAATGCAGTATTCCAAGTATGGCCTTATGAAGGCATTATAAAATGGTATTAACACTTCATATGATCTATTCTTAAGAATTAAGGCCAAATCTCAGGAAATAATCTGGGATACTGAGAGAGAGAGAGAGAGAATGAAGAGAGAAGGAGAGATAGAGAGAAGGAGAAACAGAGAAGGAGAGAGAAATAGAAGGAGAGAGAGAGAATGAGAAAGAGGGAGGATTAGAGACAGAGAATGAGAGAGAAACAGAATGAGAAAATGAGAGAGAGAATGAGAGAGAGGGAGAGAGAGAATGACAGAAAGAGAAAGAGAGAGAGAGAATGACAGAGAGAATGACAGAATGAGATAGAGATAGAATGAGAGACAGAATGAGAGAGAAAATGAGAGAGAGAGAATGAGAGAAAAATGAAAGAGAAACAGAATGAAAGAGAGAGAATGAGAGAGAATGAGAGATAGAGAATGAGAGAGACAAAAAAGAGAATGAGAGAGAAAATGACAGAATGAGAGAGAGAATGACAGAATGAAAGAGACAAAATGGGAGAGAGAATGAGAGAGGGAGAGTTCAGGTGTGCTATGACTGGGGCCGTTGTGGTTTGTTCAATAAACTACACTTAAGCAATATGTAAATCCAGCCTAAACTTCCTCGTATTACATTCAGCTGTCTGAAGCTTGATCTTGAATTGGCAGAAAGATTTTGGGGTGGTAGCAATGGTAAGCAATAAAGACAAAAAGAAACGAAAACTCCAAAAGTACAGATTGTGCTGCATGACATGGCAAAAATATGCTAAACGCCTACAATGCAAACACTATGGACCACTTAGTGAATGAGATATAAACCTAAGATTCATTCAAGCTATAGGAAATAAATCTGAATGTTTAGATCAACTTTTAGATGAAGGAAAAACTTCTTTTTATATATAACTTTTTATTAAAGGTTTTTTTTTTAAAAAAAATTAAAAAGTAACGAACGAAAAATAAAAGAAATTAAAGAGAGGCAAAAATGCAAAAAGGGGGAGGGGAAAGAAAAATAGAAGAGAGAGAGAGAAAAAAAACCAGAACAAAGGATTTATAAAGAAGACCTGATCTTCTTTATAGCAGTCCTCGACTTACAACAGTTCATTTAGCGAGGGTGCAAAGTTACAACAACGCTGAAAAAAGTGATTTATGACCATTTTCACACTTACAACCCTTGCAGCTTGTGATCAACATTCAGATGCTTGGCAACTGACTCACATTTATGACGGTGACAGTATCTGGGGTCATGTGTTTTGGGACCTTCTGACAAGCAAACTCAAGGGGGGAACCCCTTAACTGTGTTACTAACTTAACAACTGCAGCAATTCACTTTAGAACTGTGGCTAGAAAGGTCATAAAATGGAGCAAAACTCACTTAACCAAATATCTCACTGAGCAACAGAAATTTTGGGGCTCAGTTATGGCCATACAGTAAGTCGAGGACTACCCCTAATCATCTTTGTTGCTCTTCTCTGCACTCTTTCTAGAGTCTCAACATCTTTTTTATGTCACGGCGACCAAAACTGAATGCAGCATTCAGGGGTAGTCCTCTTACCTCTTACTCTACGGTTACAACATAACTTTCTTCTTTCTACAGTCAATCCAGTCTAATCATCAGAACCATAAATCATATTTGTTTTCCTTTCAAGCAAAAGTCTATAAGGGGTTAGGTAAAGGAGAGAGAGAAAGCTTCAAAGACAGCCTAAATTAATCTTTAATCACAGTCTCTCCTTCTGCTGTTTTCTTATCTAGTTCTTTCTGTTTTACATTTTCCAGCACTGAAGCTACCCACGTGTTTTCTCTCGCATGAGATTTTGCTGAAAACTACTGCGGAAATTACTGGTGTTTGGACTACCTTCTTATCATCTGGTTGAACTACTACTCCTCCTCCCTTCTGCTCAGTTGTGACTTTTCTCCTTCCTTGAACAGTTTCTGTTTCCCGTTTCTCAGACACCATGGCCTGGAATGGATGTAGGAATTCTTCATACCTGATAAGTCAAGAAGAGGATCCTTGTTCACCCTGTTGACTCCTGCTGGTTGAGGACTAAGTGAGATCTTCTCCAAAGTGTGTCTTCACAGGAGCCAGTGAGCCATGCCCTGCCAGCGTCGTCCGCGGGCAGCCAGTGACATGCCCCGAGAAGACCTCTTCTATCAAACCTATTATTGCTTGAGCCAACAGTACCCTCTGATTCTTTTTCTCTTGGTTATCGTGCTGAGCATCTGCGTGGCTCTCATTGCTACTACCTTTTCCAGCGGTAGGGTAAGTTTGCAATAAAGAGAGCAGAAGAAGGACGGGTTGTCTTTGGAAAGAAGGGCTGTAAGATTTTAGGAGCAGAACAAACCAAGGGAAAAACACCTGACTAGGTAGCTCAGCAGGGGTGGAATCTACTTACCTTCCCTACCGGTTCGTAAGTGTGTGCTCTGTGTGTACACAATTGCTCCACTCGTGCACGTGCATCACACACAATTTTGGACCTCCTGCTCATGCACAGAGGGTAAAAAACAGGTTACTTCCTGGTTTAAAACAGGAAGTAATGACATCACTCACGTTGCTGCTGCTACCGGTTCTCTGAGCAACCCACCACTGCTGCTACCAGTTCGGCTGAACCGATCCGAACTGGTAGCATTTCACCCTTGTGGCTCAGTAACTAAGACACTGAGCTTGTTGATCAGAAAGGTCGGCAGTTTGGTGGTTTGAATCCCTAGTTCAGGTCTCCTGCGTGAGCAGAGGGTTGGACTAAATGATCTCCAAGGTCCCTTCCAACTCTGTTACTATTAACTGTTAACCTTTCTGGAGAAGCAATCATGTAGACAGTCTACATTTTACTTTTGATCCCTGGGAATCTCTACTGAAATGAGCAGGAAGCAAGTAATGACAAACACCCCCCCCCCCCCAACTTTCCCTGCCTAGGAAACGGCTGCAAGTTTTTCCAGGCAATTGTGCTCTGGAAAAATAAATGAATAATGAATGAATAAATAGGTCCAAGTCACCCAGTTTACCCAGCTTCTCCACCTTCTTCGCCAGCCAAGAGATAAAAAATAGAGGGAAAGAATAGAGAGCAACAGTTCAGGTGACCATGAAAAAGCTTCCCATCCAGGAAAATGCAAATATTTGGGTCTTTTAAAAAAAAAACTGCAGAATTTGATCCCAGTATGATAAAACTGCAGAATTAGAGGGAACATGAAGATTATCTAGTTGAGGTTCCTCAGGAAAACCAGTGAAATCATTAATGAAAGATGGTTGTCCACCTTCTTAAAAACTTTCAGACACAGAGAACCTACAATCTCTACCAATAAACCATTCCACCATTGTACAGAAATTAATGTCAGGTGTTTTCCTTATATTTAAATGAAATTTAGGTGGCTGTAAACTTCTGGTCTTCGTTTCTAATTTCCATAATTCCTTAGTTTCTCTTTATGTACCCGAACACGGTTTATCATATCTCTTCTCAGCCTTCTTTTCTCCAGATTGAACATCTCCAGTTCCTTCAGCCTGCACTGTTAGAGGTTGTCCTAAAGTCCCTGTGACATCTTTGTTGCCTTCCTCCAAATCCCTTTGGAAATGTAGCCCTTACTGGTGCTAAGCAGAGAACAATAATGGCTTCACACAGAAGTGGTATTCAGTTGGTTTTGATGGGTTCCGGCCAGGGGTGGGTTCTAAAATTTTTTACTACCGGTTCTGTTGACGTGGCTTATTTTGTGGGCACGGTTTGATGGTCATGTCACAATTCTTTAGGATTTAGCAGAGGTACTAGTCTACCAGGCTTTTAATTGCTTGCAGAGCTGTACCGGTCTACCCATTTGTTTTTGGAGGCACCGGTCTACTTATTTGTTTTTGGAGGCACCGGTCTACCAGGCACCAGTCTACCTATTTGTTTTTGGAGGCACTGGTCTACTTATTTGTTTTTGGAGGCACCGGTCTACAGGCACCAGTCTATCCATTTGTTTTTGGAGGCACCGGTCTACTCATTTGTTTTTGGAGGCACCGGTCTACTCATTTGTTTTCGGAGGTACCGGTCTAACAGGTACTGGTCTACTCATTTGTTTTTGGAGGCATCGGTCTACCACCACACTGCCTTTTAATACTGATCAGCTGTAGGGTGACCCTTTGAAGCCCCACAGCAAGAGTTTAAATAGTTTTTTTTTCTTCTAGCCGATCAGCTGGGGCTCATAAGGCAGCAAATAGATTGGGGGCGGGGCCAAATAAAACATCATCATATTGTCACCGCTACCGGCTCGGTGGAACCGGGCAGAACCAGGAGGAACCCACCACTGGTTCCGGCGAAATGGTAGTGGAGACCAGCAGGTAAGCCCGCCACCAGCCCCCTGCCCGGGCACAATCCCATTCTCTATGGCTGTGTTTTGTGACGCCGCACGCATGCGCGGATGGCATGTGCGAGCAAATCACCATGTTGTTTGATGTTGCACACATGTGTGGAGGGTGTGCAAAAGTGAATTGCTGTGTTTTATGATGCCGCACGCATGTGCGGATGGCGTGTGCATCAGGGGTGGGTTCTACTTACCTTTACTACCAGTTTGCAATGGGATCGTGCTCGCGCGCTCGCTGTGTGATACGCAGATCACCAATGATGATGACAGTTACTACCGGTTCCTGCGAGTCCTGAAGAAAGATTGTCAGTTATTGGTTGCTGGGATGCCATCTGGACATTTAAAGAGCCACAATCCATCATGAGATTGTAGGGATGCCACAACCGTTGTTAAGTGTGAAAAATGGCCATAAGTCACTTTTCTCAGTGCTGTTGTAACTTTGAATGGTCACTAAACAAACTGTTGTAAGTTGAGGACTACCTGAAGATATCAACTTCTGAACTTCTGTTTAATTTAGTTTACTTTATTGTCATTGCACCTCGTACAATGAAATTAAATACCACCTTCAGTGTACATTATACAGACACACACACACAAAAACGCACATCCTTCACATTCTGTACAATTGAATTGGAAACCCCTGATCTTGCATTAATATTGCACTACACAGTATAATTCAATATCGTTACTGCTCTGGGATAGAAGCTGTTTTTCAGCCTATTTGTCCTTGTTTTTATTGTCCTGTACCATCTGCCAGATGGTAATAGTTCAAAAAAAAAAAAAAAAAAAAAAGTGCCCAGGATGAAATGGATCTTTAAGAATGTTTTGAACTTTCTTAAGGCTGTGGCACATGGTAGCTCAGTGGCTAAGACATTGAGCTTGTCGATCGAAAGGTCGGCAATTCAATGGTTCCAATCCGTAGTGCTGTGTAACGGGGTGAGCTCCTGTTACTTGTCTCAGCTTCTGCTAACCTAGCAATTTGAAAGCACGTAAAAAAAAAATGCAAGTAGAAAAATAAGGACCATCTTTGGTGGGAAGGTAACAGTGTTCCATGCGCCTTTGGTGTTTACTCATGCCAGCCACATGACCACAGAGTCATCTTCGGACAGCACTGCCACTTCAGCTTTGAAATGGAGATGAGCACCGCCCCCTAGAGTCGGGAACGACTAGCACATATGTGCAAGGGGAACCTTAAGGCAGTAGGAGCTATAAAGCTCTTCCAAAGAGGGGACCGGGCAACCAATGATCCTCTGAGCAATGATGTTAACCCTCTGGAACGCTGTCCTATCTGCCGCTGTTCAATTGGCAAACCATATGCTTTGTCAAGCATATGCTTCTCATTGAGCATAGTTCTACTTTCCAGTGGCTTTGCAACCAGATTAACCGAGAGACTTTTCTCATCTCTTCTCCAGGATTTCTCCTCCAACTTGGCTTTCCTGATTACGTTATTCATCGCTCTGCTGATCTTCAGCCTGATCTTGGTCTTTGTGTGCATGGAAAACATCTTCCAGAGATGCACCCGTCTCTTCTCAGCTGTCATTTGGATTTGTCTGATCACAATGGGTTATGTATTCATCTTTGTCAGTGGAGTGGTTTGCGCTTGGGACCAGGTGAGGCATCAAGGTTGGATGATCTGCTGACTGTGTTACTAATTTTACAGCTGCAGCGATTCACTTAATGAATGTGGCAAGAAAAGTTGTAAAATGGGGGGAAAAAACTCTCTTAACCAATTTCTCACTTAGCAACATAAATTTTGGGCTCAATTGTGGTCATAAGTTGAGGACTCCTTGTAGAAATATGTAAAGGACACCATGCTTTTTGGTCCCTGGTGCCATGCCATGCCAGCTCGTCAGTGTGAAGAGATGATAACTCCAGTCATCTTCCAAGGACCTGGAAGTGATTTGCAAGATCAATACAGGTAGACCTCGAGTTATTACGGTAATTGACCCCAGCATTTCTGTTGCTAAGTGAGACATTTGTGAAGTGAGTTCTGCCCCATTTTACAACCTTTCTTGCTACAGTTGTTAAGTTAGTAATACGGTTGTTAAATGAATCTGACTTCCTCAGTGGCTTTGCTTGTCAGAGGGTTACAAAAGGGGATCACATGACCCCAGGATAGTGCAACCCTCAAAAAAGTGAATCAATTGCCAAGCATCTGAAATTTGGTCACATGACCATGGGGATGCTGCAATAGTCATGTGAAAAATGTGTGAAAAATGGTCATAAATCACTTTTTTTTAGTGTCATTGTAACTTTGAACAGTCTCTAAATGAACTGTCGAGAACTACCTCTACGTAAATTTTACGACCTCTTCCAAAATTTGAATTTTTCTGTGAACAGAGACTGTATTTTGATGGGATAACTAAAGCAGAGCAGATTCTCAATCCAAAAATGTCAATGAGATTATCGTTTTCCACTGTATCATTCGTTAACTGTGAGTGACTGAATTTTGTTGTTAGTTGCGAAGTCGTGTCCGACCCATCGCGACCCCATGGACAATGTTCCTCCAGGCCTTCCTGTCCTCTATCATCCTCTGGAGTCCATTTAAGCTCATGCCGACTGCTTCAGTGACTCCATCCAGCCACCTCATTCTCTGCCGTCCCCTTCTTCTTTTGCCCTCAATCTTTCCCAGCATTAGACTCTTCTCCAGTGAGTCCTTCCTTCTCGTTAGGTGGCCAAAGTATTTAAATTTCATCTTCAGGATCTAGTCTTCTAAACAGCAGTCAGGGTTGATCTCCTCTAGGACTGACCGGTTTTATTGCCTTGCAGTCCAAGGGACTTGCAGGAGTCTTCTCCAGCACCATAGTTCAAAGACCTCCATTCTTTGGCGCTCAGCCTTCCTTATGGTCCAACTTTCACAGCATACATTGCAACTAGGAAAACCATAGCCTTGACTATGCGCACTTTTGTTGCCAAGGTGATGTCTCTGCTTTTTAGTAAGCTATCTATATTTGCCATGGCTTTCCTCCCCAGGAGCAAGTGTCTTTTAATTTCTTGTCTGTAGTCCCTATCTGGTAATCTTGGAGCCCAGGAAAATAAAATCTGTCACTACTTCCATTTCTTTCCCATCTGTTTGCCAGGAATTGAGAGGGCTGTATGCCATGATCTTAGTTTTCTTAATGTTGAGTTTCAAGCCAACTTTTGCACTCTCCTCCTTCACCTGCATCAAGAGGCTCTTTAGTTCCTCTTCACTTTCTGCCATTAGAGTGGTATCATCTGCATATCTGAGATTGTTGATATTTCTCCTGGCAATCTTAATTCCAACTTTTGATTCATCTAGTCCTACCTTTCTCAAGATGTGCTCTGCATATAAATTAAATAGGCAGGGTGACAGTATACAGCCTTGCCAAACTCTTTTCCCAATTTTGAACCATTCAGTGATTCCGTGTCCAGTTCTCATGTTGCTTCTTGACCCGCATATAGGTTTCTCCAGAGACAAATGAGATGGTCTGGTACTCCCATCTCTTTAAGAACTTGCCACAATTTGCCATTTGCCACTTTAAATGACCAAATGTCACTATTAAGCTTAGTTTATTTGCTCAGTCTATTATGGATAATGATTTTATTTGATTATTTATACTGCATAGGCTAGGTTCTTTGAGATTTTTCCTAGTTTCAGAGCTTAACAGTGAATTATGGTTGCTTAAAGTGATATATTCAATCATTCATAATTAACAAATAATATAGTGGAAAACTATAACCTCACTGATATTTTTGGATTCTACATTGATTCCTTAGTGCTTTATGCTTTTATTCTTTTGATCTCTTTTCTATTTGTGTTGTATTTTCTTGAACAAATGTTTAATGAAATACATTATAGGGCTGGCTCAGACTCACCCACACACAAACAACACACAAACTGCCAGATATTGGTGCTGCTTCATTTTGGATTTGCTGCTCTAGAATGCAACTACAGCTCTATTTGTTTGGATGAGCAGAGTGATTTATGTGTAAAAAGGCAAAATGTCTCTGTTTAATAGTTCTAGCCAACATATTTTCCTGATTTCAAGTTCTCATTAGTTTTTAGCACAGTTTTTTTCACCCACAGAGTTGGTGGTTAATGGAACCTTTCCTTTCCTTTCCTTTCCTTTCCTTTCCTTTCCTTTCCTTTCCTTTCCTTTCCTTTCCTTTCCTTTCCTTTCCTTTCCTTTCCTTTCTTCTCCCCTTTCCTCTCTCCTCTCCCCTTCCCTCTTCTCTCCTCCCCTCCTCTCTCCTCCCCTCCTCTCTTATCCTCTCCCCTCCCCTCCCCTTCCCCTCCCCTCTCCTCTCCTCTCCCCTCCCCTCCTCTCTTATCCTCCCCTCTCCTCTCCCCTCCCCTCCTCTCTTATACTCCCCTCTCCCCTCCCCTCTCTTATACTCTCCTCTTCTCTCTTATCCACACCTCTCCCCTGCCCTCTCCCTTGCCTTCTCCCCTGCCCTCCCCTCTCCTCTCTCCCCTGACCTCTCCTCTCTTCTCCCCTCCCCTCTCCTCTTCTCTTTTATCCTCTCCCCTCCCCTCTCCTCTCCTCCCCTCCCCCCCTCCCCTCCCCTCTCTGTATGAAAGGAATGAGAAGGGAAACATTGAGACTTTCAGAAGGGAGGGAGAGAGATGAAGAACTGCCAAGTTATTTAGGAAATTAGTGTTGTCCAGGGAAGAATCAGTTAAATAAAATTCATGTATTGGGAGTTGGAAATTCTCTATTATGTTCCAAGCTGGAATCTTTGAGGAAAGACTTCAATTTGCATTTATTCTACCTACATGTTTTCCTGCTATGACTCCTTATGGAAAGTTGCCTGGCATGACATGTTTTTTTTTCCCCCCAAGGTGTCCTTCTTCCTCTTCATAATCTTCATTGTCTACACCATGTTGCCTGTTGGCATGAAAGATGCAGTAGTTGCCGGTATAGTAGCTTCTCTTTCGCACATCATAGTTCTGAGTATCTACCTGTCAATGGGCCACAGTTCACCTTCACAACTGGCTGTGCAGGTAAGTCAACTGTCAACTCGAAAGCATCCCTGGCCTGCTCTCGAGTTGCCATAGGCAAGGTGGGGGATGGGAAACCAAAGAAACAGCACAGCAACCAAAGACAGATGCACATCCCAGACTTATCTCTCTCAAGGTTGTCTCCCAGAGTTACCCACAGCGGCCGGAGGGGAGCGGTCTCTACAACCAGCAAAATTGCTCTGTTGGCAAATGTGATTGATGACACACCCTGGGGGGAGGGGGGAAACAGGATCATGATTGGGACGTAAATTACGTGGTGTTAGAGCTGGCTTCACTTGGGAACGTGGGGACATGAAGCTCCTAATAAATAACTGGATTTCTTTGTGACTTACCAAGGCTAAATCTCATGTTGACCTTTGTGCTTCAATTGAATGGAAACTCAGTGAAATCTAACTGAAAAGAAGCACAATGGCTCACATGATTAGGACGCTGGGTTGACAATTTGCAAGCCTGTGTTCGAAGCCCAGGTGCTTGTATGTGATGGGATAAGCTTCTATCATTTGCTCCAGCTGCTGCTGACCTAGCAATTCGAAATCATGCTAACAAGAGTAGATAAATAGGTACCACAGAAGCACTTCAATGCTTCTGACCTGGTAGTACGGTATCTAACTGAAGTTTGCTCTAACTTTTGATACAGTGATATCACAGTGCAGAAACATCCTATTCTCCCAGAACCTTAGACAACTCCTTTTCAAAGATTGTAATAATCCAGTCCTGGAGCTCCATTGGAGATGATTAAGCTGGATCCTGGGTCACTTATTCAGGAAGGATCTTAAATTGTCCTAAGCCATTGTTTCTATTTGGCAAATCACTGCTTCTCAATAAGTTTCTTATGACATTAATCCAAGTGGGTCTCTCAGCCCATCCTACCTGCACTGCCATCTTCCCATCAATCACAATTCACTTTGTCTTTGTGTCTGCTTCCAGCAATTGGCCAATCTAGTTATCTTTGTCTGTGGTAACTTGGTGGGAGCCTATCACAAGCATTTGATGGAGGTGGCTCTGGGCGAGACCTTCCATGAGACCTTCAACCTCATCCAATCTCGAGTTAAGCTGGAGTCGGAGAAGCGACACCAGGTGAGTGTGGAAGGCAAAATGGAGAAAAACACACGGGGAGAGATATTTACCTAGTTGCTCTTGTTGGATCTTGAAACAACTAAGCAGGTTAAATAGAACTTTTCACCATCTGAAGAAAGGCTCTGTCAAACAGTGATTGAGAAATGTTCAAAATCCGAATGAACTGTAGTGTAAAAACAACTCAGCAGTGAGTAGATTCATGCTCTCCCCACCTGAGATAAGTTCTACATCTGTGAGAAGGTTCTACATTCCATTGATGCTTTTTTTCATCCCCATCTTTTGCTTCCTCCTAGGAACATTTGCTCCTCTCCATCCTTCCTGCTTACATTGCCTTGGAGATGAAGGCTGAGATCATTGAGCGGCTCCGGGATGGAGGCCAGCCCCAGCGCCAGCATGAAAGTGCCAACAACTTCCACAACCTTTATGTCAAGAGGCACCAGAACGTCAGGTACTTGATTTGAAGGCATCTGCCACATGGAAGATTGCTTGGTGGGACTTTTGCAGTTGGAGGAAGAGAAAGATGGTGAATTTGGAGGGGTTGCTAGTCCTCCACCAGGGGTATCAAACTCAATTTCATTGAAAGCTACATCAGGGCTGTGGTTGACCTCAGGGGGCTGGGCAGGTATGGCTGACTGGGCAGGTATGGTCAACTGGATAGGCAAGGCCAGCTTGATGCCACTCACTAGGCATGGCCAACAGGGTGCGCATGGCCAGTTTGAAGCCACTCCCCAAACTGCTGGCGTTTCCTCTTCGCACTGGGTAGACGAGGCCAA
Source organism: Arizona elegans (assembly GCA_022577455.1). Taxonomy (NCBI): domain Eukaryota; kingdom Metazoa; phylum Chordata; class Lepidosauria; order Squamata; family Colubridae; genus Arizona; species Arizona elegans. The sequence continues at coordinate 2,623,309 of JAKOOJ010000021.1, forward strand.
AGCCAGGCTAGCCAGCCCCTTACATTTTCCAGGATGGGGCCGGATCTCACTACATCATGGGCCAAATCTGGCCCACGGGCCTTGTGTTTGACACCCCTGCTGTAGACAATGCTTTGAAGCATTTCTCCTCTTTCCTTTGCCTTTCTCCTCCCACAGCATCCTCTATGCAGATATTGTTGGCTTCACACTTTTGGCCAGTGAATGTTCTCCCAAAGAGCTGGTGTTGATGCTCAATGAACTCTTTGGCAAGTTTGATCAGATTGCCAAGGTGAGTCATGGTCTTCCTCCAAATAAATCAGGTAACCCACAAAGATTATGCTATGTCTTGGTTATATTCTGTCTTGGCTGTTTTTGGAAAGTACCTGGAAGTGACAGTTGGTGCAACATAGACCATCCCATTCAGATATCCTATTGATACCTTTGTTGATATCCTTTACAAGAACCTCATGGTGAGTTGGGTGGCAATCAAATAAATAGATAAGTAAAAGTAAGTAAGTAAGTAAGTAAGTAAGTAAGTAAGTAAGTAAGTAAGTAAGTGCTTGCATTGTGAATTCTGTACTGAATGCCAGTGTTTCCATAGCACAATTTCAAATATTGACTTTTTTAAAAAAACAAGTTTTATTAAATTTTTCTTTAACATACATATTTTATGAACAGAGTATTGACCGGGTCACATCTTATACAATTTATAACATAGTTAATTATTAATTTTTATACTCTATTCCAATCTTCTTTTTTGTTTTTTCCAAATACAATTTACATATTTCAATTTCTGCCATAATATTCTTTTCCCTTACTTTTTAATCTTAATCAAAATCCCCATCGCACTTTTTGGCTCTAAACAATGTACTTCATCTTATTCAATTCTTACATTGAAACCTTCCACATTTTATCTTAATCTCTTCTTATTACATAATAAGCAATATCACTATCTTGCCCTTAATTCCTAATTTCTTATTATAGCATCAATTAACTATTTTGTTTCATCATTTACAATGTATTTTTTCAAAATCCCCATCGCCCTTTTTAACATTTCAATTTTGTCTCTTAATTTCAATTATTTTCATAATTGAACCAAATTACCACTTCATATTTCATCTGCTGTTCCATTTTACAATAAACAATATACATCATTATCTTTTTAAATATTGACTTTTTAAGCGGTTTGGGATTCATTAAAGAATCATCTCTCATGTTATGAACCTGTCCAATCGTTAAGAACTGCAAGAGAGGCTGTTCTGTAGTTCTCCTCACAGTCAGAAGTCCATCGCAGAAATGACCTTCTCCTAAAGTTGCAGACTACATGAACCAAAAGCACTACTGAGGACACAGATAAACTTCCAAGTGCTTCAAGGACCCTCTGAAAAGATGCAGATGACCAGCTGTCTGCAAGAACTATAAATCCTTCCATTTCCCGCTATCCTGTCAGAGTTGAAGTAGCTTCTTGGATGGGAAGTGAAATGTCTTCAAAAGAAAAAATAAGAAAGTCCAGTTGCCTCCTGAAAAAGCCCCTTTGGGATCTTCTTCTAAAGCTTTACTGGGCCTCCATTCTCTCAAAGTTTAGAAAATCTGCAAATCTGTAGATGTGTCATTCTTAATGGTCTTTATGGCTAGGCTATGATTAATTTTAATATGTGCTTTATCTTCTTAGATTCTATTTTCATTCTGAAAATTTGTTTGCTACTCTGAGTGGTCTATAAACCAAAACTGAATATTCCTCTTATTTAGCTGACCAAAATGGTGGCTATAGAATGGAATTATATTTCTGTTTTCCACCCTAGGATAATGAATGCATGAGGATCAAGTTCTTAGGGGATTGCTACTATTGTGTGTCTGGATTACCTGTATCTTTGCCGAACCATGCTCTGAATTGCGTCAAGATGGGACTTGACATGTGTCGGTCCATCAAGTGAGTATGAGAACTTCTCATATTGGTAATGCTACTTCTAGGAAGGAGAAAAGGTAGCTCTATTGGTTTAGCAAAAGACCTTTGGTGTTGGGGAGACTTAGCTTGAAATCTCCACCTAGAGGTGAAATCCAGCAGGTTCTGACAGGTTCTGAGAACTGGTAGTAGAAATTTTGAGTAGTTCGGAGAACTGGCAAATACCACTTCTGGCTGGTCCCAGAGTGGGGTGGGAATGGAGATTTTGCAATATCTTTCCCCCAGGAGTGGGGTGGGAATGGAGATTTTGCCGTATCCTTCCCCTGGAGTGGGGTGGGAATGAAGATTTTTCAGTATCCTTCTCCCGCCACGCCCACCAAACCATGCCCACCAAACCACGCCATGCCCACCAAACCACGCCATGCCCACCAAGCCACGCCCACAGAACCGGTAGTAAAAAAAAATTGAATTTCACCACTGTCCACCCCACCATAAATTAAGTTGGAGATATTGTAGTTATTTTTAATTAGACAAAAATACTTTGGAAGGTTGCACTGGTAGTGATATTAGAAGAATTAGTAAGAAGGTCTGGGCTATTCCCAGGCCATTCCAGCAGTGGAATATGATTATCTTGAAACTCCAAAAAAAAAAAAAAAAAAAAAAAAAAAAAAAATTATTAGCCATCAAACCTCAAAAATACAAATTTTCCCAAAAGGCTTCCACAATTTTGGCCACTACTGTTCATCTTGTTATAACTTACTGAAGACTTTATGTTTCCAAACAGGGATATAGAAAATTGTATGTCATCATTCCATTGGTTCTTGTTGCTGCTAATACTTGCAGAATGCTGTATCTCTGTCTCTATCTACTTTCCTGACTACTTATTAATTAGATCAATGTTTTTCATAGCAACTTTATGATCTGTGGACTTCAACTCCTGGAATTCCCCAGTTGGCATGCTGGGAAGTTCACGCAGCTTATTGTTGCCAAGTTTGAGGGAGGGGAAAAAACCCCACAAGATCTAGATAAAAATTTCCTTTGAGTCAGGGATGATGATGTCACCGCCAATTCCATGTTTGTATATACAGGTAGTCCTTGATTTACGGCCACAATTGAGCCCAAACTTTATGATCCTAAGCAAGGCATTTGTTAAGTCACGTTTGCCCCATTTTGTGACGCTTCCTGTCACAGCTGTTAAGTGACTCACTGAAGTTGCTAAGGTAACAACATGATTTTAAAGTGAATCTGGCTTCCCTATTAGCTTTGCTGGTCAGAGGGTCACAAAAGTTGATTGTGTGATGCCAGGATTCTGCAACTGTCAAATAATATGAGTCGGTTACCAATCTGAATTTTGATCATGTGACCATGGGGATGCTGCAATGGTCGTAAGTGTGAAAAATGGTCATAAGTCACCTTTTTTTCAATGTAACTTTCATTGTAACTTCAAGCGGTCACTAAACGAACTGTTGTAAGACAAGGACTGACTACCATATTTTTTGGAGTATAAGACAAACTTTTTTCCTCAAAAAAGAGAGTGAAAATCTGGGTGCATCCTATACTCCGAATGTAGCCCTGCTCAGCTTCTCAAACAGAGGTTTCAGACGCTGAAAAAAAGCATCAGAAATGAAGCTTCAGAAACAGAGGCTTTTTTTCTGAACAGAAAAAAACAGAGCTTCAGAGGCTTTTTTTCTGAAGCTGTTTTGGAGGCTTTCAGAGGCAGAAAACAAAGTTTTTTCTGAAACAGAGTTTCAGAAGTTTCAGAGGCAGAAAAAAAAGCAAAAAGAAAAAAAAAAGCAAGGCACAGAGCTCACAACCAAGGAACCTGTTGCTAAAATTCACCTCTGGGAACAGCTGATTGGGGGTATTCCAGGAGGCAGATCCACCTGCCAATCAGATTTTTTCTTATTTTCCTCCCCAAAATCTAAGGTGTGTCTTATACTCCAATGCGTCTTATACTCCAAAAAATACGGTACCTGTAACAGTAATAATTAATAATAATTGTTGTTTGTAATTTATGATTAATGTTTATAACTATGATTATGATCTATGACCTATTACTTGCTGTTTATATGCACACTGTGAGTTTATGCACTGGAGACAAATTCCTTGTGTGTCCAATCACATGTGGCCAATAACGAGATCTGTTCTGTTCTGTTCTAATCTCTCTTCTCTTCTCTTCTCTTCTCTTCTCTTCTCTTCTCTTCTCTTCTCTTCTCTTCTCTTCTCTTCTCTTCTCTCCTCTCCTCTCCTCTCCTCTCCTCTCCTCTCCTCTCCTCTCCTCTCCTCTCCTCTCCTCTTCTCTTCATACAGAAGTAGTTTGCCTTTGTCCTAGTCTGAATTTATTTTTTATGAATGGAGTTTACCCTCCAGAGCTAAGATTTCCAACTATGAATTCCAACTCTGCTTAGTTTTTTTGGATATCAGCCTGCATTGGCTGGGTGCTGTTATCTAATGAGGCATGGATATATAAACTTTTTAGAAACTTGGCTCAGATTGCTTAATGAAATAGAACAACACTATGTTCCATTTTTTTCCCCTCAGGAAGCTGCGTGATGCCACTGGAGTAGACATCAATATGAGAGTTGGAGTCCATTCGGGAAATGTCCTGTGTGGGGTGATTGGTCTTCAAAAGTGGCAATATGATGTCTGGTCTGATGATGTGACATTAGCCAATCACATGGAGGCAGGAGGTGTGCCAGGGTGAGAGGAATCAGAGGGTGAGCTGTGTGCTCCCAAATATCACAGAAGGTGTTTATGTCTTTGGCTTAGCTTTGAATGTGGGGCTTTAGTGACTCAGATTCAGGAATCTGTGGGGGAGGGGAAAAGGGGGCAAGTGACACCACAACACGATGGGGTCACTATGCGAATAACACACATTGTGTGTATCTTACGATACACAGACAATCACTGTGATTTCTATTGGATGCCAATTACATGGAAACAAATTGCAGTGAACATTCCAATTAAGTTTATGTGCTTTTGATTGTGGTCTGTGGAGATTCCCAGTCATCCAGGTCCTAGCTGTCTCAAAGGTACTTTTTCAAAAGGCAACTAGACTGTTTTTATGTTTTTTTCCTGAGGAAGAAGAAAGTGTTGCTAGTGAACAGGGAAAAGCCAATTTAGCATCATTGTTAAGTAAAGATTCACCTCCCACATATGTGCTAGTCGCTCCCAACTCTAGGGGGCAGTGATCATCTCTGTTCAAAGCCAAAGAGCCAGCACTGTCCGAAGATGTCTCCGTGGTCATGTGGCCAGCATAACTAAACACCAAAGGCGGATGGAACGCTGTTACCTTCCCACCAAAGCTGGTCCCTATTTTTCTACTTGCAATTTTTATGTGCTTTCGAACTGCTAGGTTGGCAGAAGCTGGGACAAGTAACAGGAGCTCACCCCGTTACGTGGCACTAGGGGTTCGAACTGCTGAACTGCTGACCTTTTGATAGACAAGCTCAGGGTCTTAGCCACTGAGCCACAAGTCTCCTTAGCATCATTGTTAGTGGTGCTAAAATGAACAACTCTGGTTTCATGTATCCATCCAGTTTCTTAGGCCCACAGTCCAATCCACTCTGCAAGGTGTGATTGTTTTGGAGAGTTTTCCTATGGAAGAATTCCTTCTCCAACACATTATTTCTATGGACATTTTTTAATAAACTTCTTGGAAAGTTGACCCCACCTTGGGCTAAAAGGACCAATCCTGGCCTTTTCCTAGATACCAAGAGCTTGTTCGTTTATTTGTGTAAGAAGCATCACAATTAAAGTAAGGCATACTACATGACATCAGATATAAAATATAAAATACAAGATTAAAATATGTACAAATTAAACAGATGTTGCCCAGCAACTAACAACATTAATTGCGTTCTGCCTCATTGCCATGAGGTCCTCAGGTTTATACTGATCGGCAGATATATCTATGTGTTCTTATCTGCATGTCACCACAATCACAAATCACATGGGGAACATGAAAGGAGCCTCCCCAAAGAATACCAAGAGCTGGAAACTGTCTTCATCTGCTCTATCCTTCCTAATACATCTGAACCCAAACAACTTCACCCTACTCCTTGGATGCATTTTCTCTCAGGGGGTCCCTAAAATAACTGGCTTGAAGTGGGGAAGCGAGGTGCTCCTTTGTGAGATTGTTTTGTGAGATAACCAAAGGAGAAGGAGCAGATGTAAAGATTGTGCTGGGAATAAAAGGAAAAATGGGTTGTTTTTTTACAGTCTCGGTGCTTCCCCAAAAAAGGTGAGATAGAGATGTAACTACCATCTCCATTTATCTCCATTCATATCAGGGTTGGTGGTAGTAAAATTAATTACCGGTTGCCCTTTGTGTGAGATTCAAGGTGCTGGTGATTACTTATAAAGCCCTACATGGCTTAGGACCGGGGTATTTGGCGGACCTTCTGCGGCCAGCAACAGCTCCCCATCGCCCGGTGCGTTCCCACAGAGAGGGCCTACTCGGGGTGCCGTCGGCCAGACAGTATCGGCCGGCAACCCCTAGGGAGCGGGCCTTCTCTGTGGGTGCACCTACCCTCTGGAATCAGCTCCCCCTGGAGCTCTGGCTGGCGCCCGACCTTTGCTCTTTCCGCCGGGAACTAAAAACGTGGCTATTTAGCCTGGCCGGCCTGGACTGATGGGGTTTTTTTAAATGGATTTTAATTGATTTTAGGGATTTTATGGTAACTTTTAACCCAGAGTTTTTGTTTTATTCTTCTGTTTTATTGTTGTAAGCCGCCCTGAGTCCTCTCAGAGAAAGGGCGGCATATAAGTCTAAACAAATAAATAAAATAAATAAATAAATAAAATGGTCCTGATGAAAGACAGTGAAGATAGATACAATCAGAGGTGGGTTGCTGGGGGTTTGCAGAGGTTCGGGAGAACCTCTAGCTAAGATTCTGTGCAGTTTGGAGAACTCCCAAATCCCACTCTTGGCTGGCCGCTCCCACCCTGCCCCAGTCCTCCCAGGAGTCCCCACGCGGCCCCTTTTTGGATGCAGGTAAGTGCAGGGTATGCACGGAGGCTCAGGGAGGGCAAAGAACAGACCTACCAGAAGTTCGGGAAGGCCAGAAATGGCCTGTTTCTGGCCTCCAGAGGGCCTCCGGAGCCTGAGGAGGCCGTTTTTGCTCTCCCGGAGGCTTGAGGAAAGCCTCCGTAGCCCGGGGAGGGAAAAAGTGCCCCCCCACTCTGGTGCAGGAGGTCGACTAGGCCACATCCACCATGGCCACGCCCACCCAGCAACTGGGCAGAGAGCTAAAATTTTTGAAGCTCACCCCTGGATACAGCTGTGGGAGTTGTACCTGATTCAACTGTGGGAGTGGAAGTCATCTGATTCTGGAGTAAATAATTAAATGGCCAGATTTAGCATCTGCAAGGATTGAACTTTTTCCCTCAGAATTCAAAAATATTGATCAGATTAAAAGTTGGCTACTTTTATCACTTTCAGTTGGCTACTTTATTCCCTTTGCTTATTTCACCATCACTGTTCCAATAAAATAAGCTCTTCTTTTTTTTGGGGGGGGGTCTTATTTCAAAAGTATTTGTGCCTTTGCTTAAAGCCAATCTAGCAAAATGACTAAGACCTCTCCTCTGGTTTTCTCAGAATTTGATTGAAATATATGGGCAGTGCTGCCCTCAAGTGGAGAAAAGAGAAATAGCACTAGCAAAATACATAAAATATAGGTGCAACCTAACATAATAACAAGAGTTGGAAGGAACCTTGAAGGTCATTCGATCTCACAGAGATTTTATTTGGCAAGCAGATTTGAAACTGATCCAACTGGATCTCTAGATTTAATCAGTTTCCCAATGTGGACCATTGGTTTGGATTGAATCTTGAATTGGCCATCACCACACTGGATGTGGTGGCTCAATGGCTAAGATGCTGAGCTTGTTGATTGAAAGGTCAGCAGTTCAGTGGTTCAAATCCCTAGTGCCGCATAACAGGGTGAGCTCCCATGACTTGTCCCAGCTTCTGCCGACAGAAGCAGTTCGAAAGCACGTAAAAAATGAAGTAGAAAAATAGGGACCACTTTTGATGGGAAGATAATAACATTCCGTGCGCCTTTGGCATTTAGTCATGCCGACCACATGACCACAGAGACATCTTCGGACAGCGCTGGCTCTTCGGTTTTGAAACGGAGATGAGCACTGTCCCCTAGATTCAGGAACGTATGTGCGAGGGGAACCTTTAACTTTACCTTTTTACACTGACCAGATGATTAATATATTATTTTATTCTACTGGATAAATTAACTTTCTGAACTGGATGGACTTAATTCAGAGGTCTAGTGATCCACATTAATAATCTATTTTGGATTTGACCTTCATTGAAAAAATGGATTCTGTACAGTGGACAGTAATTTGTGGTCTCATTACTACAACATTTCTCTTTCAGGAGAGTTCACATCACAGAAGCTACCTTGTCGCACCTGGGTGGAATGTACACCGTGGAGGAAGTTTGCTGTGTGCGAGACTCTTACTTGAGGGAGAACCGCATTAAGACTTTCTTAGTTGTTGATCCCAGAGTAAGGAGCTTCCAAACAACTTTATGCAGTAGATTCATTCTATGTGATGATCATTTACAATGTGTTTGACAGGTGCATGGTTCGTACAGGTAGTTCTCAATTTACAACCATTTGTTTAGTTACTGTTTGAAGTGGCATTGAAAAGTGTGACCATTTTTCACATGCCTGTTGCAGTATCCCCCCCATGGTCACGTGATCGAAATCCGAACACTTGGCAACAGGCTTGTGTTTATGATAGTTGCACTATCCTGGTGTTGGAAGAAATATCCATCTGGTTCAGTTCCAAGCCAGGAGAAACACACTGGAAACATGGAGGCTAATTGGAAAGATGGTTTAATGAAGCAGAACCACATGGCTGCATAAGGCTGCATAAACAGAGGGATAGAATCAAGATCATGTGAAGTGCTAAAACCACCTTATAATGCCTTGGTAAGGCCACACTTGGAACACTGCATTCAGTTTTGGTCGCCCCGATGTAAAAAAGATGTTGAGACTCTAGAAAGAGTGCAGAGAAGAGCAACAAAGATGAGTAGGGGACTGGAGACTAAAACATACGAAGAATGGTTGCAGGAACTGGGTATGTCTAGTTTAATGAAAAGAAGGACTAGGGGAGACATGATAGCAGTGTTCCAATATCTCAGGGGCTGCCACAAAGAAGAGGGAATCAAGCTATTCTCCAAAGCACCTGAGGGCAGGACAAGAAGCAATGGGTGGAAACTAATCAAGGAGAGAAGCAACTTAGAAGTAAAGAGAAATTTCTTGATAGTTAGAATCATTAATCAGTGGAAAAACTTCCCTCCAGAAGTTGTGAATGCTCCAATACTGGAAGATGTTTTTAAGAAGATGTTGGATAACCATTTGTCTGAAGTGGTGTAGGGTTTCCTGCCTAAGCAGGGGGTTAGGCTAGAAAACCTCCAAGGTCCCTTCCAAGTCTGTTATTCTATTCTATTCTGTTATAATTCCTAAACATGGGTTCTAGGCAGCTGACCACATGGAGTTGAGATTGGGGGGTATTTATACCTTCTCTTGGGCTTTGAACTTGAACTTCCTGTTCCTGTGCAAGATCATGTATTCTATTGGCTATTGTAGGGGTCATAGTTGGCTGTGTAGGTTGTCTGAGCCAAGCTTGGTTGAAGCTTGGCCTGCTGATGCAATGAAGAGCGTGTTGGGACATTCCTATTATGGCTTAATGGCTTTGTCCTGGTTTGGATCTTGAGTGAGGGCTAATCCTACCACTCTGCCTTTGTTTCAAAATATCTTGTCTTGAATGGATTTCTGCCTGCAGTATTTTACTTATGAATAGAGCTAATTATCTCTTTATCTCTTAAGTGCTGTTGTGGGCTATTAAGGAAGGTGGGGGCTGCTTTCCAAGAGCATGTTTCTCCATTTCTCATCCAGGGAAATATAATATACTGCCTTTTTAATATTTCTCAAAATACTTCATTCTTCTAGGAGGGATGGGTGGGTGCTAACTTTCTACATTGGGATCGTGTGATCTCCATCTGCAACTTTCCCAGTTGGCTTCTGACAAGCAAAGTCAAAGAGAGAAGCGAGATCCGCTTAATGACCGCATAAATCACTTAACAACTGCAGTGATTCACTTAACAGTGGCAAGAAAGGTCATAACATGGGACAACATTCACTTAACAACTGCCTTGCATAGCAACATAAATTTTGTGCCCAATTGTGATCATAAGTCAAGGACTACCTGTATATAGAGGATGTCACCTATATCACTTTCCAGTCTTTCCAAGAAGTCATAATTGGAAGATACTCAATGTTAGAGATCTGAATAATGGCTAGATGGAACCAATGTCAAATTCAAGTTCCTACTTATACAGGAAGTTGTTTTTATCAATATTTTCCTAATATCTGCATCTTCTAAGCACAGTAAGGGCTAAATCTACAATAAACCACAATTTTTATTATAGATTATAACTCTGAGGTTGAATTGCTATTCCAAACCCTGCAATTTCCAAATTGGCCTCTAGAAACCAGATGTTATTAAACTTCAAATCCCACAAGCCCCAATTAGGTGATGAGGGACGCTGGAGATTGTAACGTAAGAATTTTCTAAAAATCACACAATTATTCTTGAGTAAAATAATTGGGCAATAGGTGGTGGGACAATCTCATCTTAACATCCCAGAGAAATACAGATAGTCCTCGACTTACCATAGTTCAAATAGTGACCGTTTGAAGTTACAACGGCACTGAAAAAATGACTTATGACCATTTTTCACAGTTACGACCTTTGTAGCATCCCTTTTGATCATGTGATCAAAATTCAGACGCTTGGCAACTGGTTCATAATTATGACCGTTGCTGTGTCCCATGGTCATGTGATCCCCTTTTGAGACTTTTTGACAAGCTAGATAGATGGGGAAGTCAGATTCACTTAACAACCGGGTTACTAATTTATCAATGGCAGTGATTCACTTAACAACAGTGGCAAGAAAGGTCGTAAAATGGGGCAAAACTCACTTAACAAGAGAAATGTTGGGCTCAATTGTGGTCGAGGATTACCTGTATTAAATGCAAAAAATGATTTGACCTTACGTAGAATATAGAATAATAGAGTTGGAAGGGACCTTGGAGATCTTCTAGTCCAATGATAGCTAAACCTTTTGCCATCGTGTGCCAGGAGTGGGGGAGGGGGTTGCCCCAGGAGTGAAATGTAAAATTTGTTACTACCAGTTCTCTGGGTGTGACTTGGTGGGGGGTAATGTGACTGGGTGGGTGTGGCCAACTTTTTTTTTTTTTAACTTTTCAAAGCATTTTTTCTAATGCTTTGAAAAGCCTCTGCTGATCAGGCAATTCAGCTGGGATCGTCAGAGACTTTTCAAAGCATTTTTTTAACCACCTCTTCAGCCAAGAGGTTGCAGAAAAAAATGCTTTGAAAAGCCTCTGATGATCCCACGATCATCAGCCCACCAGATCTGATGAGCCGCACAATCATCAACAACTTTTTTTTTTATTTTTAAAAGCATTTTTTCATCGGAAGAGGTTGTAGAAAAAATGCTTTTAAAAGTTTTTTTTAAAAAAGCCTCTGATGATCCTGTGGCTCAGCTGGGCATGGGGGGGGGGCAAACCACCCACCGCCATCACTACCGAATCGGGCAATCTGGTCCGAACCAGGAGCATTTCACCCCTGGGGTGCCCACACCCAAAATTCTATGTGCCCTGCCCCCACACATGGGCGCAATCCCCCCATGCTCTCCCCGCTCCTGGCATGCAAAGGCATGGTAGGCCTGTTTTTTCCTCCAGAGGATTTCTAGGAGTTTGGGGAGGGCAGAAATGGCCTTCCAGCCCCCTGGAGGCCCTCCGGAGGCCAGAAACGGCCCATTTGCCAACTTCCTGTGGGACCAGTGGGACCAGAAGTTGGCAAACTGACCATTTCTGGCCTCCAGAGGGCTCCGGGAGGGTGGGGAAGGGTGTTTTTGCCCTCCCCAGGCTCCTAGAAAGGCTCTGGAGGCTGGGGAGAGAGAAAAATATTTGTTTGGGGAGGGCAGAAATGGCCTTCCCCACCCCCACCCCCCACGGCTATCTGGAGGCAGGAAATAGCCTGTTTCCCTATTTCTGGTGGGCCCAGGAGGCCCAAAAATCAGCGTGTGCCAGAGCTGAGGTCACATGCCCACTGATATGGTTATGCGTCCCAGAGGTGGTACCATAGGTTCGCCATCACGGTTCTAGTCCAACCCACTGCTTAGGCATATATGCAACCTTGTTGGGAGATTCTGCATGGAAGTATTCTGATACCATATTGAGCTCTGGGTCAGTCATAAGGAAACCTTTTTATTTTGCAACAGATGAGGTTCTTGGGAAATTGTATTAATCTCAGTGCTATAACAAGCCCTTCTTCTGCATGACTATACCACACAAAAATCCATTCAAAACTGGGAGTAGATACTTTTTTGCTAACAGGGTGAGAGTTGCAACTCATGAGCCTTCCTTGCATTTCTGGTTTCTTCGATGTTTAGGCTGAAGAAGAAAGCTCTCGTGACATTCTCTCACCTGTGCCAGGTGAGAGCTTCATGATGAGGGCCTCTGTCCGGATGACTCGCTACCTGGAATCATGGGGAGCTGCCAAACCCTTTGCCAACCTCAAACCTTTGGACAATCTGCCAGCAGAGCCAGCAGGATTTGTTCGGAATAACCATTCGGTATGTCTAGCAGGAGAAACAATTCTTTTGGCTAGCTAACCTGATCATTGTTCCATTCTCTATAGCAGTGATGGCTAACCTTTTTGCTGTTGTGTGCCAAAAGTGGGGGGAGTGGGGGGATGTCACGCGCACGCATGCCCGGACCCATAATTCAATGCACCCCACCCCCCCATACATGCGCTGGCGATCCACCCATGCTCCCCCCACTTTTGGCACGCAATGGCATGGTAGGCCCAGTAGGCCCGTTTTTCACCCTCGCCAGCGGCCTCTCCAGAGGCTTTCTTGGAGCCTGGGGAGGGCAAAAACAGCCTTCCCATCCCCCGGAGGCCCTCCAAAGGCCAGAAACAGCCCATTTGTCAACTTCCAGTAGAACCCAAAGACCCGTTTTTGCAGCTCTACCCAGGCTCCAGAGCCTTTCTAGGAGTCTGGGGAGAGCAAAAATAGCCTCTCCCCCCCACCCAGAGGCCCTCCGGAGGCCAGAAACAGCCTGTTTCCTGACTTCTGATGGGCCTGGAAGGCAATGCTCACATGCTCACTGATATGGCTCCGTGTGCCACCCGTGGAATGTGTGCCATAGGTTCGCCATCACGGCTCTATAGCATATATATATATATATATATATATATATATATATATATATATACACACACACACATATATACATATTCACATATACATATATGAAATTAGTGCATTGCATAATGTACAAAACCTGTGATTTATATATCAATTGCAAATAATAATTATGAGCAAAATCCAAAATATTGAGGCTAAATTGAGAATTTTAGAAATTTTATAAAAAACGAGGGAGGACAAAAGAAAGAAAGATGACTGAAAATTGTTATTATAAGACAAATAACTCCAGTCAATCAAGGAATTCATGACCATATTGCTCAAAAGTCTTTTTCCTTGCCCATTTGACCCCCCCCAAAAAATACCCTTAATTCAGATGTTGACAAAACAAGAAAGATAAGCAATCCATTACTATAAATTAAAATTTGTACTCAATTTTTGTTGACGTTAAGCCAAAAATATTGTACTGTTAGAATAGGTCCAAACAGTATGTTCTAGTACCTAAATTGCCTCTTCAGAAACAAGACAATTATAGCTAATCCTTATAATATTGAATATTTCTATTGAATAGAAATGAAGCAATATTTTCCAAGTTATTAATCTGACATATATTTATTTTATTTATTTTATTAAATTTTTATACCACCCTTCTCCTGCTGGACTCAGGGCGGTGAACAGCCAAGAATAAAAACATCACATACAAAATTTAAAATTTTTAAAAGAATTAAACAAATTTTGGCCCAATAAATTTAAAACACCCCAACTAAAATTAATTTACAGTTAAAAATATCTAAAAATATCTAATTGTTATATCTAATATACCCAATTGTTAACTCTGTATTTATGTTATTATAAGTGAAGAATGTATATAATGCATTACGTCCTCTTTTCTATCTTCTTGCAGGATATCTCTTTGGGATCTTTGACCATGGAACGGTAAGAAGAAGTATTGGGTTTAAGCCAGACTTCTCCAACCTGATGCCTTCTGGATAGATTGTATAATCACAAATAAACTTCTCTTCCTAATGCAAGACATCTGAAAGACATCAAGTTAGAGAAGATTGGTTTGTAGAGTGAAATAAAAAAAATGGATGTGACCAAATAGTTTTCTTAAAAAAAAGAAATGGAAGAAATCTTATGAAATCACACTCTTTTCATTTGTATTGGAGATCATGATACTAGCAATCTGTAGATTCTAGAGATGTAAAAGCTAGCAAGCCCAGAGATGTTAATCTAACAGTGACACAATGGAGAATGTGTACTAATTATAAAGGATTTGTAGAATTGATAACAGTGGGATTCATTTTTTTTACTACCGGTTCTGTGGGCTTGGCTTGGTTGACGTGGCATGGCTTGGTGGGTGTGGCTTGGTGGGCATGACAAGGGAAGGGTACTGTAAAATCTCCATTCCCACCCCACTCCAGGGGAAGAATACTGTAAAATCTCCACTCCCATCCCACTACAGGGGAAGGATACTGTAAAATCTCCATTCCTTCCCCACTCCAGGGGAAGGATAGTGTAAAATCTCCATTCCCACCCCAATCCAGGGGAAGGTTACTGCAAAATTCCCATTTCCTCCTGATCAGCTGGGACTCGGGAGGCAGAGAATAGATGGGGGCAGGGGCAGTCAGAGGTGGTATTTACTGATTCTCCGAACTACTCAAAATTTCCGCTACTGGTTCTCCAGAACCGGTCAGAACCTGCTGAATACCACCTCTGGATAGCAGGTATCTTGCAAGGTTTAGAAATTGGCAGGATACTCCATGTTTACCTAACTCAACAGCGCAGAAGACTCAAAATAAATATTTTTTTAAAGAAAGTTTAGTGGCCAACATCTTGATGGACAAGCTAACTGTGCTAAGTTTGTTTTAGGGTGGAATCTATGTTCTTCCATCTGCAATCCTTGTGTAACTGTTAGATCAGCCATGGTGGCACAGTGGTTAGAATGCCGTACTGCAGGCTACTTCTGCTGACTGCTGGCTGCCTTCAATTTGGCCGTTCAGATCTCACCAGGCTCAAAGTTGACTCAGCCTTCCATCCTTCAATCAGATGTGTATACAGTGTGTGTGTGTGTGTGTGTGTGTGTGTGTGTACATGTATGTATGTATGTGAGACAATTCACTTCTTTCTTGTCAAATGCAATACAGGGATACATATCATATTCAGAAGGATTCATCCTATACAGAAACTCAGTATGAAGAAATTTACCTCTTGCACCTTGTTTGCATTAAATTCTCTTAAGTGGCCTAGTATTTTCTTCTTCTCCACCTTGGATTTCAGGTGCCGTGCCCCCAGGAGTCCAGATGAAGACTTGGAAGGTGTGGACGAGAAGTTCTTCCAACTGATTGAACAACTGAATTCCCAGAAGTGCGTTTTGCGGGTCAATGAAAAAGGCAATCAAGATGTTGGTTTGGTTGGGTTGAAATAAGATCAGAGGAAAGATCCTCCTAAGAGGTCCTTCGAGATGAAAAATGTCTCAACTTCCCAACAGAGAGTGTCATCTCCAGAACAAGTAGTCCTGAAAGACATTGTGTTCCATGATACAAGCTCCACTCTTTCAACTTTGTGTGGTAGTTTGTAAGAGGTGGAGTTTGCCTCGTGATGTGGCACTGCAATTTCCTAATCCCCTTATCGTTGCAATTGCTGATATTTCCCCCTCTGTGCTTTAACCTCAAAACATTTTGGAGAGGGAACCTAAGTTCTAGCAATGATTGTGCTAAATTTCAGACAACGAATCTCCAAAAACATCAAAACTGGTGATAGAAAGTCTCATGTGCTTGTTTGCTTTCTTGGCAAGGCCCAGTTTTAAAACAATCAAGGATTATCTTTAGTAAACAGGGATGAAGAAACAGGGAGGGACAAATACGGTGAAGGGCAAACCTCAAGAAAGTGACAGTTGATCTGTGGGTGTGACATTTTTGTCTTGTTACATTGTGGCTTTAATACACTGGAAATATGAGTGAGTTGGGACATCAAGAAGTGTCCTATTGTTGAAAGAAAGTGGAACAATACTCAGTAGGAAGGTCTTCTCAAAATTCTAAACTTTATTTGTAGGCAGAGAAATTGGATGGCCCATTTTTCTGATTTTTTTTCAGGGTAAGGAACATGTCCTAAGCCAGGGGTCCTTAAATCTGGCCTGCAGAGCTGGCCTGGAAATAGCAAAGGACTGGCCTGCATTGCCTCTGGCAGCCAGAACAGGGGTGCGGGGGGCTGGGCTTGACTCAGGGGTGAAATGCTACCAGTTCGGACCGGTTCGACCGAACAGGTAGTGATGGTGACAGGTGATTCGGAGAACCGGTAGCAATGGTAGCGCGAGACTCTGCCCACCTGCCTGATCGTTGTTACTTCCTAGTTTTAACCAGGAAGTAACCTGGTTTTTACCCTCTGCTCATGCACAGAAGAGTTTGCGCATGTACAGAGGGTCTGCGGATGTACGTGATGCGCGTGGCGCATGCACTTCTGAATCGGTAGGGAAGGTAAGTAGATTTCACCCCTGGCGTGATCCCTCATGCACCCCATTTTCAGCCTGGATGGCCTTCTGCGGCACTCTGCCAGCCCACAGTCCCCTGCTCTCCATTTTGGCTGGCTGGGTGCCGCAGGAGGTATCTTTCCCATCTCCCCAATGCTGATTTGGCCCTCGAAGAAATCAAGTTTGACACCCTGTCCTAACCTCAAGGGTAGGACTTTTTTTTTTTGCAATGATAAATGTTCCACTACTAGAAACTAGAAATCGAATGGAAGTATGAGAAGCCCAGGAGGCTTCCAGAATAAGGAGGATGTAATCAGAGGGGACCTTTGCAAATGTATATTCTTTAGCCATCTTGGCATTAAAAAAACCCACAATAATGCCATAGTCTACCACCTGTGAAAATTCCACAGGAATTCTCTTCTTCTTTGAAGGAACAGAGAAACCAAGCATTCCTTAATTAGACTGAAGGAGATTTAACAGAGCAAGAGAGTCTAGGACAATTCGTTGCAGCCAATTCACCATGGGACAACTTGCCAATTCACCATGGCCAACTTACTGGGGATAATTTGCCATGACCAATTTGCTGTAGGACAACTCACTGCTGAACAATTCAATGCTATTTTAATTGTTCCATTCTATTACTTTTACTATTGGTGGCCATATTTTCATCTAAATTATTATAATTTGTATTTCTGAATTGACTTTCTTTATTTTATTATTATTGGCCACGGGGTCGACTGAAATTAATTTAACTTTTATATTTGTTGAATTGTCCTGTGACATGTTGGCCAGGGTGAGTTAGTATAGTGAGCTAGCCATGCTGAGTTGGCCACAATGAGTTGGGTGTGGTGAGTTGGCCATGGCAAATTGTCCCATTCTAGAACAAAATACAACAAATTTGATAAGGAGGCTATAGAAATTGAATAAATAAATATTAATGTTTTTTATTGTTTGACTGTCTTTGTTATCACCACAATTGAGCCCAAAGTTTCTGTTGCTAAGCGAGACAGTTATTACATGAATTTTGCCCATTTTATGACCTTTCTTGCCACAGTTGTTAAGTGAATCAGTACAGTTGTTCAGTTAGTAACACAGTTGTTAAGTGAATCTGCTTTCCCCATTGACTTTGCTTGTCATGCAAAAGGTGATCATATGACTCCAGGACACTGCAGCCGTCATAAATTGCTGAGTTGCAATTGCCAAGTGTTGCCAGTTGTTTGAATTTGGATCATGAGATTGTAGGGATGCCACAACCGTTGTTAAGTGTGAAAAATGGCCATAAGTCACTTTTCTTAGTGCTGTTGTAACTTTGAATGGTCACTAAATGAACAGTTGTAATTCGAGGACTACTTGTAATTGTTTTAAAATTTTAGACTTGTAAGTTGCCCAGAGTCACCTGGTTGAGTTGGGCGGCTATAGAATTTGAATGAATGAATGGATGGATGAATGGATAGATGGATGGATGGGTGGGTGGGTGGATGGATGGATGGATGGATGGATGGAAGGATGGATGGATGGATGTTGTCATGGCAATTCATGGAAATCTCACTCTAGTTGTGTTTGTTCTCTTTTGTGTAGGCAATGGAAGAAATCTGAAGACTTCAACTGCATCACATTGTACTTCAAGCAGGAATCTCTGGAGAAGGAGGTAAACTAAAAAACTGGAGTGCGATTATTTCTTCCTTAAAAAAAAGACATTTTATTATATTCTTATAGAAGAAGCATAATACATTATATTATTTTGATACAGTGGCGTTTTGTACAGTATTGGCTGGAGATTATTATAACACTTCGTTTAGATTTATACCAATCAAGCTAAAATAAATGAATAAATCAGTATTAACCATGATTTAAAATGTTGATTGAGAAGCCTAAGCTAAGCAAGAATTAACACCTAATAAATAATCTGGCAGAGGGAAGAGATTCTACCCCAAAAGGCATTTCTCCCAGTAATCTAGAACCAATGTTTCTATTTGCCGATTAGAAGTAGTCCTCGACTTACAACAGTTCATTTAGTGACTGTTTGAAGTTACAACGGCACTGACAAATGTGACGTATGATCGTTTTTCACACTTATGAACGTTGCAGCATGATTTCTGTTCAGATGCTTGACAACTGGTTCATATTTATGATGGTTGTAGCATCCCGGAGTCACGTGATCCCCTTTTTGTAACCTTCTGACAAGTAAAGTCGATGGGGAAACCAGATTCATTTAACGACGGTGTTACTCATTTAAGAACTGCAGCGATTGGCTTAACAAATGTGGCAAGAAAGGTCATAAAATGTGGCGAAACTCACTTAACAAATTCCTCACTTAGCAACATAAATTTTGGGCGCCATGGTGGTCGTAAATCGAGGACCACCTGTATAATTTTTCTCAATTTTCCTCTTTTTTTTCCCCCCAGTATCGGCTTTCGCCATTACCATCTTTTAATTACTATACGGCCTGCAGCTTCCTGGTCTTCGTTTCCAACTTTCTCATCCAGATCCTTGTCGTTTATAAGTAAGGAGGGATTGAGTGATAGGGGAGGGGTAGTTAATCCAGACAGGACCGGCCCAAACTAGGGGTGATTCTACCAGTTGAGATATGAATACTCTCAGGGGATTCAGAAATGTTAGCAACTGGTTCTCTGCCCGGTTGCTGGGTGGGCATGGCCATGGTGAGCATGGTGCATTCGGCCTCCTGCACCACAGGGGGGTGTTTTCACCCTCCCCAGGCTCTGGAGGCTTTTCTCAAGCCTTTGGGAGGGCGAAAATGGCATCCCCTGGGCTCTGGAGGACCCTCCAGAGGCCAGAAATGGGCCAGTTTTTGGACTTCCAGTACTTCCAGTAGGCCCATTTTTCGCCCTCTCAGAGTCTTTGTGTGGGCCCTGCACTTACCTGGCATCCAAAATGAGCTGCATGGAGACTCTCATAGGAGTGGGGCGGGGCGGGTGGGGTCAGCCAGTACTTGCAACAACCGATTCAGCGAACCAGATTAAAATTAATATCTGGTTTTCCCGAACCAGTCCGAATCAGCTGAATCCTACCCCTGAATACTCTTCCTAAAATGTATGCGTGCTAAGAAGCATGCGTACTTAGAAGTGCAACTCTAAAGCCAAAGCCTTAAAGCTACCAGAATCGTCCAGTCAGCATGATACAGATACAGATTAACAGAGTTGGAAGGACCTTGTAGATCATCTAATCCAGCCCTCCACCCAAGCAGATCCTACATCATTTCTGACAGATGGCAGTCCAGTCTCTTCTTGGAAACTCCCAATGATGAAGCTCCCACAACTTCTGAAGGCAATGGTGGATTGTTCTCACTGTCAGAAAATTTATCCTTATTTCCAGATTGAATCTTTCCTTGATCAGTTTCTATCCATGATTCCTTGACTGGCCTTCAGGAAAATAGCTTGACCCCCTCCTCTCTGTGGCAGCCCCTCAAATATTGGAACACTGCTATCATGTCTCCCCTGGTCCTTCTCTTCACTAGACTAGCCATGCCCATTTCCTGTTCAACATATGTTTTAGCTTCCAGTCCCTCATGACTTTTAGTTCCACTTTTGTGGTGGGCACCAGTTTGGAGATGTTTGGAACAGAACATGTGGACTGAAATGAATAGTAGGTTTGTGATAAATCACACTGGGAGAAAATGATCAAAGGCCACTTTCCACTTGAAGATATATGTGGCAATTAATAAATGAGACTGAAAATGAATAGGTTTCTAGCTCTCATGGATGCTAAAGTAAATTTGAATCCTTGATATTGGCAAGACTTGAACCAGCATAGAATGCCAGGAAGTCATTATTTCAGTGGGTGGTTCTTTTTCAAGATCAACCAAAGCAAAAAATAAACATTGAATTACACAAACGCCAGCCAACTAGATTCCGTGTTTATTTTTTCCATCCAGAACAGAAGCACTGGGGATCTCCTATGGAATTTCTTTCTTCCTGTTTCTCCTCCTCCTTCTCACCTGCTTTGCTGGTCACCTGGCGGTAAGTCTCTGGAGGGGATACTTCAGAGGAGAAACCTCAGAGGAGATCTTTAATAAGGCAACGAGCAGGGCAGAAGTTGGTTTCACACAATTTTACCACCGGTTTGCTGCGCACTGAAAATGTGAGCACGCACAAGAGAGAGAGAGAGAGCAAAGTAAGCTTCTGTGCATGTGCACGGCCTTCCATGCATGCACTTAGCTCGTACATGCAGCTTGCACGCATGTGCGTGGCTTAGAAAACATGGCTAAATAGGATGGTATAGCACCAGGGTGGATGAGCAGGCCCATCCGCAGGTCACCACTACTGGTTCTCCTGAACCAGTGTGAATTGAATACCACCAGTGGAGCAGGGCCATTGTAGCTTTGTAGTCCATTGTAGTTTTGTAGTTTTTGGGCCATGGCTTCTGACAAATTTAAAAGATGCCCATATTCTTGGGACTGGTTGGAAGCTGTCTCTACGGTTGGATTTTGAAGTTGCAATCCCTATGTGGAGCAAGGTCATTTTTGAGAAGTATCAAAAGTGTTTAAGCTCTCTTAAGTCTTCTCCCTTGGACTCAGCAGAGTTGAGGTCGGAGCACATTTCTACAGGAGAGACGTGCGTGAAGGAGGAAGTCATCTCTTACCTACAATCCATATCAAAAATACAACCAGGATGGTATATGACTTTGGGTACTCAGCTCTTACTTGGAAGAAGTAGTTTACAAAATCCCCACATAGATGTTACAACTTCTTCTTCTTCTTGCGCCATATCCGTCATCGAACGTTGGCGATCATGCTTGTGATCCTATTTTTATCAACAGCTGCACAAAAATGTGCAGCTGAGTTTTGTCCAAACCTGTCCCTTAGATTTTGAAGCCATAATAATAATAATAATAATAATAATAATAATAATAATAATAATAATAATAATAATAATAATATTTATTATTTAATTTAATATTTAAAAACACAAGACAAAACAGCAATTAAAATTTAAAATAATTAAATAGATTTGGCTCAAATTTAAAACCCCCAAAATTTAAATACCCCAATTTAAAACTATTATGTTGATAGCCTGGCCTGGCGGAACAACAGGGTCTTCAGTGCGCAGCGAAACACACAGAGGTCGGAGATCTTACGTATTTCCGGGGGGAGTTCATTCCACAGGGCTGGGGCTCCCACAGAGAAGGCCCTCCCCCTGGGTGTCACCAGCCGACATAACTTGGCCGATGGCACCCTGAGGAGACCCTCTCTGTGGGAGCGAACTGGTCGGTGGGAGGCTATTGGTGGCAGAAGATGGTCTCGAAGGTACCTGGGCCCTATGCCATGGAGCGCTTTAAAGGTGGTAACCAGCACCTTGAATCGCACCCGGAAGACCACAGGGAGCCAGTGCAGCTCGCGCAGGAGGGGTGTCACGTGGGCACAACGAGTTGCGCCCATAGCCACCCGCGCGGCCGCATGATGTTCTTATTCTGCCTGGACCTCATTTGCCTTCAATCTTTCCTTGGAGGATTAAGTGAAGGATGCCGTATTTTTCCAGGAGTCGCATCACATGTCCAACAGTGGTGGTATTCAGCCCTTCAGATCAGTTTGGGCGAACTGTAGTGGTGACCTGCCCACCCACTCCGGTGCTATGCCATCCTATTTAGCCATGTTTTCTAAACTGTGTGCATGTGTGCATATCACACACATGAACAAAGTGCATGTGTGGAAGGCTGTGTGCATGCATGGAAGGTACGTGCGCACATTTTCGGTGTGAGGCGAACCAGTGGTAAAATTATGTGAAACTCACCATGAAACTCATGATATCCAAAATATTCTAACTCCCCCTTTAAATGGTTTTAATGGTTTCCCTTTGCTTTTCCAGGGCAGCTTATCACTTATTATGTAAATACAATGTTTCCCCGAAAATAAGACCCTGTCTTATATTTTTTTGAACCCTGAAATAAGCGCTTGGCCTTATTTTCGAGGAGGTCTTATTATTTTCAGGTGCCTGGAGCATGACGGGGCTTCTCTTGCTGTCTTACCTGATTTCCAGTTCTGTCTCCCTAACCCCAACCAGAGGAAATGGTGGGCACATGCGTTTAAATATTTTGGGGGAGGGCTTATTTTAGCGCATGTGCTCAAAAGCCCAATTGGGCTTATTATCCGGAAAGGTCTTATTTTCAGGGAAACAGGGTAGATGTTACATAATCATACCTAATTGTCTAAATGCTTCCACAAAGCTGTTAAAAAGACACAGTTTGCCAAAGTGGATAAAATATTCCCTCATAATTGGGTCCAAGGGAAGAAATAGACGTACGCAGTCACAAATCTGTACCTTAATTTATTGCATTTTTGTCCCCGTATTGTTTATTTTGATTGTATTGATGGGTACCAATAAAGGAGAATATTTGTAGTTCAGGAGTCCTTGGTACTCTCTGAGCATATTTGTTTTCTGCTAATCTCGACTACTGTGTTTCCCCAAAAATAAGACCCTGTCTTATTTTAATAAGACCCCGAAAATAAGACCCTGTTTTTTGAACCCTGAAATAAGTGCTTGGCCTTATTGCCATGCGCTCAAAAGCCCAATTGGGCTTATTATCGGATGTCTTATTTTGGGGAAAACAGGGTAGCACTGATGATGTTACCTTGTTTCAGTAATGAAATATCTGCAAGAAAACAATCAAGCTCACAAGAACACCAAGGACCCTTCATATATTGATGGGGTTTGTCTATTATTTTTAACGTGAGCTCCATTTTATTTTTTCTTGTTCTGTTTAATGAAAGCTAAAGTACAGTTCCCATACACAAAAAAAATAAAAACAGTATTTGGGAATTATTCTTGTTGTTTTTAAATAGACTTTTCAATGTCAGGAGAAGATTATTGGAGTAGTAAGAGAAAGGAATCTAAGGTTTTGGCTCTATGGATGCTTATATCATTTTTGTTTTCTGCACACAGAAATGTTTCCTGAAAGGTCCCAAGATCTTGTACTGGGTTCCATCCATTTTGGCCAATGTTTGCACTCAGCCATGGCTACGTGTCTCCTTGGGCATCATCACCATTCTTGTGGTTCTCACAATGTCCGTGTTGAACTTGGTATGTTGCTAGTGAATGGGAAGGAGAGAGAAATAGAATATTTGGGGGAGGAAGAAGAGGAAAGGTTCAAGATAATCGGGAAGAACTCCTTGTAGTCTGGGAGAGCAAAGCACATTTAATTTTAATGCCAATCAGTGCTACGAGGCTTCATGGATGAAAGAATGAATTGCATTCGGATACGTTTTTCAAAAGCAAAGTTTCTTCCAAGTTGTGCTTGAATTCTAGACATTATATTTTTGGCAGTATATTTTTGGCAAACCGCAGTAGTTTGCCACTGCCTTCTTTCAGGATGCTTTGTCAATTTCCAGTCTAGCTCTGCAATAGTGGCGAATATCTGTAATTTGGGTGTAGGATGAGTTTGAAGGTTCGTTCTCCGAGTGTGTGGGTCAGTGGTGGGATTCAGCTGGTTCGGGCTGGTTCAGGCGAACTGGTTGTTAAATTGCTGGCTGCCTCCTCCCCTCCCCTTCCAGAAGTCCCCATGCACCCCATTTTGGCTCTCAGCTAAGTGCATGGAGGCCCACTAAGCCCAAAATGGGGTGAGCAGGAGGTGCAGCATGCCCCCCCACGACCCGTTTTTGCTCCCAGGAGGCTGCAGGGTGGCCTACTAGGCCCAAAACAGGTCATGGGGGGTGCGGTGCAGTCCTCCTGTGGCCCTTTTTTATTCCCAGGAGGCTGCAGGGAGGCCTACTAGGCCCAAAACAGGGTGCAGGGGGTGTGGCGACCCCCCCCATGGCCTGTTTTTGCTCCTAGGAGGCTGCAGGGAGGCCTACTAGGCCCAAAATGGGGCACGGGGGGTGGTGCCCCCCACAACCCATTTTTGCTCTCAGGGGGGTGCAGACGGTCGAGTGCTGCCTGTCACACACACCTGGCCATGCCCACCATGGCCACGCCCATCCTGCCAGTCATTGGGGCAGAGAACTGGTTGTTAAATTATTTGAATCCCACCACTGGTGTCGGGTTGGCTTTCGAACGTTTCGTTACCTGGCTAGGTAACATCTTCAGCGGAGTTTAGGGGATCCCCTAAACCCTGCTGAAGATTTTCCCTAGCCTGGTAATGAAATTTTTGGAAACCAACCCACAAGATTGGAGAACGAATCTCCGCCCTCTTCCTAGTCTAACCTATACATCTGGGATCTCCTGTTAGTCTTCCATCTAAGTATCACTCCATCTAACCTTGTTTCAGCCAATGTTGCTAGATGTGCAATCAATTCAATCTGCATGGGGGTAAAAGTCTAGTACTTAGACTTATATACCATTTCACAGTGCTTTCCAGTCCTCTCTAAGTGGTTTACAGGGTCAACATATTGCCCCCAACAATCTGGGTCCTCATTTTACCCACCTCGGAAGGATGGAAGGCTGAATCAACCTTGAGCCTGGTGAGATTTGAACCTGCAAATTGCAGTCAGCCGGCAGTCAGCAGAAATAGCCTGCAATACTGCATTCTAATTACTGCGCCACCCTGGCTCCTATTAATTCTCTACCTGGCCTTTGCTCCAGTAATCTGAATATAAAAGATACTGCAAGGGTTCAGGATGGAGGAATCTGAGTACCCTCCAATGTTCCTTCTCTGACCAATGATAGAGGTCACGATGGTATATTGCTTTTACCCAGTGGTGGGTTCAAATAATTTAACAATTGATTCTCTGCCCTAATGACCAGCTAGGTGGGCATGGCCATGGCCATGGTGGGTGTGGCCAGAGGATGTGACAGGCAGCACTCGACTTCCTGTAACCCCCGGGAGTAAAAACGGGCCAAAGGGGGAGCGTGCCTCCTCCTGTGCCCTGTTTTGGGCCTAGTAGGCCTCCCTGCAGCCTCCTAGGAGCAAACATGTGGTGCGTGGGGACTTCTGTGGACTTCTGGAAGGGGAAGGGTGAGGAGGGGCGGGGCCAGACAGCTGGTTTGGCCCGAACTGACCCGAACCAGCTGATTCCCACCACTGCTTTTACCACACTGGCTCTGAGAAACAGATGGGTTGTAGAATCCTCGGCATATGGCCAAATCTAAGTCATGCATGTCTTCTGCTATCTAGTCAAGATCGGAAAGATTTATATCCCTTCTTCCCTTCTAATGTGTTCTCTAATTCTGCTTCCTAGTTCTTTATGCCAGAAACCTCATGCTTTGTGAAGCTTGAAAATTCTACCTTATCAAGCATGAATACTGTACAGGAATTCTCTCGGTTTAACTCCCTCTTCAGTGTGCCGGTAAGGTTGAGCTCTTTAATCAATTCTCCCTTTTTTCTTTTTTCTTTGATTAATGGACCTACCAATCTCACCAATATCTTCTCTTCTTCCTCCTCCCATTCTCTCTCTCCTCCCTCCCCCCCCCCCTCAGTATTATATCTACTGCTGTGTCCTGGGATTCCTCTCGTGTTCCCTCTTCCTCCACATGAACTTTGAGCTCAAGTTGACCATGCTGATACTTTGCCTTGTTGTCTACAATGTGCTGTTCCTTCACACCCATTCCTGGCTCTCTGACTGCTATGTCTCTCAGCTCTACCGTAACCAAACTGCACTCAGGTAATTAGCCCTCATGGAATCCTCCCAGAATGAAAGCAGAAGTGAAGACTATTAGTTATCCTTCTTTGTTAGTTTCCCTCCCTTGTTGCTGGGTTGGATGGCTCCAGGGGTGGTAGTCACTTACTTTCCCTACCGGTTCGCAAATGTGAGTGTGCATGCACTTCTGTGCATGTGCATGGCCTCCCGTGCATGTGGTTTGCTTGCATATATGCCTTCTGCACATGCACCTGGTTTTAAAAATCTGCCAAAATAGGATGACATAGAACCGGGGCGCATGGGCGGGTTCCACCCATGATTTCCGCTACCGATTTGCCCGAACTGGTCCGAACCGGTTGAATACCACCTCTGGATGGTTCCCATTTTAATGGAGCATGGTATAAGTGATGCAGAAAAGACCAGCAGAAATGATCAAAGAGCTGTAGCAACTTTCTTCCAACGATTGCACCATCATCACCTCCAATTTAAAAGCTGGTTAACAGACACTGTTATGCTTTGGGAGAATCTTAAAGATTATGCCCATGGTTATTATGTGGCCTTTAAAGGAAGATAAGGTGAATGGTTGGATATTAGTTGAGGCCAATGTCTCTGAAGGTTTCACAGAAGGTCATGATCCAAGATGACTAGGATGAACAGCCATTACTGGAGGGTAACAACACAAGTTTGTTGACTCAGGATCTGTTTAAGAAAGTCCCCAAAACATTACTCCTCAAATATATTATTTTTTTTCCACACTTGGAAAGGTAATGAGCCTGATTTATAGCCTCAAGTTATTGAGTATTGCAGTGGTATAGATAAAACATTACTGATTTGTCTTGTTCATAAAATTGCAAAACATACATACGTTGTAAAAAATGAAATGAAACAAGTAAGCAAACCAACAAAAATGATATGAAACATAAATGAAACTGACACAAGGCAGAACTGTCTTGGTCACTTGGCCCTTCATTATAAAAAAAGGAGAAGTACAATCTCTTCTGCAGAATGGACTATGTAAATTAAGGCATTCACAAGAATCATAAATCACAGCAAGAGACTTTTCTTTCATGGTCTTTCACCAGGATTATACAAATTCTGCTAACAATGACAGGGAGTGAAGGTTATATATCACCTTGATTGATGGGTACCCATGGACTTTTTTTGCATTTCATAAGAGAACCATGCATGTTGCAGCAATGAAATGATTCTTAGTTTCTTTGTCTTTTTTCATCCATGCAACAATACATTGTATTACTGTATTATAACCGTCCTTCCATGATTATTCCATTGGACTTCAGAAGGATAGAAATAGCAGTAGCATTTAAGACTTATATACCGCTTCATAGTGCTTTATAGCCCTAAATGGTTTAAAAGTCAGCATATGGCCCTCAAACCATCTGTGTCCTCATTTTACCAACCTCAGAAGGATGGCAGGCTGAGTCAATTTTGAGCCAGTCAGAATCAAACTGCTGGCAGTCGGCAGAGTTAGCCAGCAATACTACATTTTAATCACTGCGCCACCAGGGTGTTCTGACCTAGGCTTCCCAAGAGCACGAAGCAGACTCCTTGTCCTGACAAAAACCCCTTTTTATTAAATTACTGTGAATTCTTCTCATTCACATCCAGCAAAGTCTTTCAAGGGAGAATTTATAGTCACAGACCTTATCTGGCTTGGAGAGCTGCCAGGCCGATACCTTCAAAACTTGACAAGGAGTCTTGGAGAGTCACAAACCAATTAAGAGAACTAATTGTCTCCTGCAAACTCCACTCCCCTTTTGCTCCTCTTTTATTCCCTCTGGGTTCAGACTGGTTCGGGCAAACTGGATGCTAATTTTACATCAGGTTTGCCTAGCCGGTAGTTGCAAGGACTGACTAGCCCCTCCCATCCCACCCCTCCACACACCTCCCAGGAGTCTCCATGCAGCCTGTTTTGGATGCCAGGTAAGTGCAGGGCCCATGCAGAGGCTCTGGGAGGGTGAAAAATGGTCCTCCCAGAAGTTTCAGAAGTCTGGAAACAAGCCAGTTTCCAGACTCCGAAGGGCCTCTGGAGCCCGGGGCAGCCTTTTTCACCCTCCCGGGGGCTTAAGGAAAGCCTCCAGAGCCCGGGGAGGGCAAAAACTCCCCACTGTGGTTCAGGAGGCCGAATACGCCATGCCCACCATGACCATGCCCACCCAGCAACCAGGCAGAGAACCGGTTGCTAAAATTTTTGAATCCCATCCCTGCTCTGACCACAGGAGGGTCAGATGACCAGACAATAATATGTGGTTGGTTGATAATTATAAATACTAGTAACAATGGAATAGGATATGAAAAGAGACAATGCAGACAGGGCCACATTAAAGCTTTTAAAAAGGAAAACAACTATTGGGCAGTGAAAAGAGAAGATTTTTTTAGTAACCTCTTTCATTTGACTTTGGTTTCTCTTGTCAAATTCAAAAAACTAAACAGGGAGCAATATTTAACACAGCACTAGTCTGAATACAGACCCAGCCTATTTAGAAATAATTTCCTGTTACTTTGGCAATATGGGATGCAGTGACTCAGTGGCTAAGACGTTGACCTTGCCGATTGAAAGGTTGGTAGTTCAGCGGTTCGAATCACTAATGCTGTGTAATGGGGTGAGCTCCCATTACTTGTCCCAGCTTTGGCATTTAGTCATACTGGCCACATGACCATGGAGGCATCTTCAGACAGTGCTGGCTCTTCAGCTTTGAAACAGAGATGAGCACCGCCTCCTAGAGTTGGGAACAACTAGCACATATGTGTGAGGGGAACCTTTACCTTTACCTTTATTTTGGCAAAGATTATCTGAGGGGGGCAATTGCTATGGTAATTCCAGATAAATATATAGTGCTCCAGAAGGTCATTTTAGAGGAATAGACCAGGAATGAAGTTTTCTGTAACTCCCATTCTTTCAGACCTGGGGTGCTGAAGGAGCCCAAGGTGATGGGAGCAGTCTCATTCTTCGTTTTCTTCTTCACCCTCTTGGGTCTGGCTAGACAGGTGAGTTCCCACTTTAATTCAGCTTGTGAAAGCTACTTTTTTTTGGTTGCTGTCTTCCAGTGCTCTCCATATCTCATAAGCTTAGGGCTGGGTGCACAGGTGAAATGTTCCTGGTTTGGACCAGTTCGGTCGAATCGGTAGCAATAGTGGCTGTCAGGGTGGCAAATAATCCCATTCTGCTTTGGGGTAATTGCACCTTGATTAGAGACGGGACCATGGCTTTTCCTTGGAGTATACTTTTTAAAGAAAATAAAACCCGAGATATATTCTAATAAAACACATTTTATTATAAAGAAAGTAAAAACAGTCTTACTAGCTAATGATTACATCTTGGCAGCGTTCCTGCCTTACCTCTTGGCAGGCGAACAAAAAAAGTTAGAAGAAAGTGAAAGAATGTGGACATGCGCAGTAGAGATAAGAGTTTTCAGCTACCGTAAATCTTAGAATGGGAGCCCAGCTGACAAATACAAAAACGCAGTGACAATGGCTAGTGCTTCAGAGAACTGGTAGCGATGATGGTGCGGGGCTCTGCCCACCCGCCCAGTCGTCATTACTTCCTGGTTTGAACTAGGAAGTAACCTGTTTTTTACTCTCTGCGCATGCACAGAAGGGTTTGCACATGTGCAGAAGGTCCAAGCATGCATATGACGCGTGCACTTCCAAACCAGTTGGGAAGGTAAATAGATTTCACCTCTGGCTGTGTGACAATATAGAGCCTGCCCCATTTTTCATCTGTAATAGAGAAGAACTTCCTGCTAGGACCAACGCAAGTATAGGATTGTCACATAAGCTTCGGGTCGGGTGACAAACCTAAACTTGCGTTGGTTCTACCAGGAAGTTCTCCTCTCTTACAGATGAGAAGTAGGACAGGCTCTGCATTGCACTCATGAAATGCACCTCAGGGAAGTTGGTTTGGGTGAAATTGCATGGCAAATTTCCCATCACTCTTTCAAAGCCACCTCTTCACATCCTGTCAACCTTTCCTCTTTTGTGGTTTTGAGGCTTTGAAAATCTTTACTAATGTTTGTCCACTGGCCTTCAAAAAGTGGCTGTTTCACGTGGCCAGGTGTGGTTTACAGGAATCTGGCTTTGTTCTCCTTATTTGTGAATGAGAGAGTTTTCACACAGTCAGTAATTGATTTGATGAAAAATAGAGCACGGTAGGAAAAAAAAAATGTTCCAGATACAATCGTGGGTAAGAACTAGTGCGTCAAAATACAGTGTTCTTAAAGTGGTTTTTCCTGGAACCTAGTTTTGCTCGTTGTTGAATTCTTTCTTTGTAATCACTTTACTACTTAATAAAAACCACTGACTCACCATATTATATACCACATTGACAGTGCATGTCACATTGATACAACCTTATCTCTTTCTATGTGCTTCTTCTGAGACGAGGTCTAGTGGTTAAGGCACCAGGCGAGAAATCTGTGAGTTCTAATCCTGCCTTAGGCATGAAAGCCAGCTGGGTGACCATAGGCCAATCACTCTCTCTCTCATCCCAACTCATCTCACAAGGTTATTGTGGGGAAAATAAGACAATAGCAATAGCACTTAGACTTATATACCTCTTCACAGTGCTTTACAGCCCTCTCTAAGTGTTTTACAGAGTCAGAATATTGCCCCCAACAATTTGGGTCCTCATTTTACCCACCTAGGAAGGATGGAAAGGCTGACTCAACCTTGAGCCTGATAAGATTTGAACTGCCAAATTACAGACAACCGGCAGTCAGCAGAAGTAGTCTGCAGTACTGCATTCTAACCACTCCGCCACCACGGCTCATGAGGAAGGTCTATCACAGTGTTGGTGAATCTTTTTAGTGCCAAGTGCTGAAATGGGAGTGTGTGCGCGTGCTGGAAACCAGAAGAGCACCCCCCCCCAGGTGTGCTTGTGCGCACCAGGAAGATGATCTTCCAGATTCCAGCGGGGGCATGGACACCGGCCACCTGGTCTTCCAATTTCTGGCATGCATGAAGACCAGCTGACTGGAGTGCGAATGTGCTCCGGTCAGCTGTTCTTCCAGTTTCCGGTGCTCTTGCAGATGTGAAGACCAGCTGGCTGGCACGCCAGTACCAGGAAGAGCAACAGGCGATGATTCGCGTGCCCAGAGAGATGGCTCTGCATGTCACTTCCAGCACGTGTGCCATAGATTCGCCATCACAGGTATATCAGATATGTTTGCTGCCTTGAGTCATTTATAATGATAATAAAGGCAGGATATACATTAAATAAATGAATAAATAAAAAAAACAATAAGTTTCAGAAACAGGTATTTCAGGTAAGATGTGCAAAAAAGCGGCATGAATCAAGACTACAACCAAGGCAAAAAATATATGTATTTTTATACTGTCCTTCACACATTCAGAGCCATACTGAACTTTATATCAGTAGCTGATATAAATATTATAGGAAAAACATTGCATTTCCTCCCGTGTTTGAAAGACTGGGAAGAACTTATATATCTCTATTAAGAGTTACAGTAGTTCATACTGTAGTAATAATACTCAGATGACTTTCTATAGAGAGCCTCAATCCTTGCTTCATCTCTTTTTTTAATGGCCTAAGATTATTTGTGGTCCTGGGGAGGGGGGATATGTGGTTTAAATCCCTACTTTCCAGGAGTGTGTGGCGTATCCACACTTTCTGATAACTTCCAAGTTTACTTTGTACATTCCATCCTTCAAATTGTTGCATCATATTTATTATTTATTCAGTCAAAGGACTGCCAAGAACGCTCCCACCAACACTGACAGGGCAAGCCACTAATATACACATACACACATACACACACACACACACACACACACACACACACACACACACACACATATAGATAGATAGATAGATAGATAGATAGATAGATAGATAGATAGATAGATAGATAGATAAAAGCAAACCCTACACCCTTCTAGCACTGATGACATGACCTAATTCGATAATGAAACGTCTGCCAGAAAACCATCACAGAGCACCAAGGCAACCCAGAGTTCAACCTGGTGAGCTAAAAATATTGCTTTGCAAAAGGGAAGGTCCTCATTGCAAAACTGACTCTTCTTTATCTCAGAACGAGTATTACTGCCGCTTGGATTTTCTCTGGAAGAAGAAATTCAAGAAAGAACGTGAAGAGATTGAAACCATGGAGGATCTCAACCGGGTCCTGCTGGAAAATGTTCTCCCGGCTGATGTAGCTCAGCAGTTCATTCGCCAGATCCGGCGCAATACGGTGAGCCTTGGAGGTTGATATTTCTCTGAAGATTTCAGAGAGAGAGGAGAAACGAAACAGAGGTGGTTTTCACTTACCTTCTCTGCGATGTGAACACACACACACACTAGCTTTGCTCGTATGCACCACCTCCACGCATGCACACGGCATTCAACCCATGCACTTTGTGTGCACATAAGGCATAGATAAGACGGCATAGAGTTGGGGCAGGCGGGTAGTTGGATGGGCCCACGTGTGATTTCTGCTACCAGTTCAGACGAACCCATATGAACCAGCAGCATACCACCTATGAAAGCCAAACAATGCTAATGTTACTTGGCTAGGTTCGTGACACATTGCCAAGACAGGTTGGAGGGGCAGGAAGGAAGATGGCAGGAAGAAAGATTTTGCTCATCTTTTTTAAAAAAATTGTTTTACTCAATTTTTACAATTAAACAATCATTATTCAACTCTTGTGCATGACTGTGACCATTTACATATCATCACACTAGTATTCACCTATACTCTATATATTTTTACTAAATCTATATTCTATTATTTTCCTTTTTTTCTATTTTTGATCCAATTATACCATTTCTCCCATATTACGTAAAAATCCGAGTCCATCAATCCTTTCAATTCAAGTGTCATTTTGTCCATCTCAGCACAATTCAAAATCTTTTTAATTATTAAATCTTCAGAGGGTATATTGGAGCTTCTCCAACATTGCACGAAGGCCAGTCTTGCCGCAGTTGTTATGTGTAGAATAATATATGGAGTTTTTTTTTTTTCCTGTATTTCCTTTTCATTATTCCTAGAAGAAACAATTCTGGTGTGTATTCTATCTGGAAGCCTGTTACTTCTTGTATCCAACCATGTATTTTCATCCAATATTCTTTTGTTTTGGAGCATAACCACCATGTATGAAAGAAGTTACCTTGCTTTTGTCCACATTTCCAACAATTGGGATTTAAATTTGGATAATATTTTTGCCAATCTAGAAGGTGCCAAATACTAAAAATACTAAAGCATTTTATATTGATTTTCTTTATATTTTTGCGACCTGGTTAGTTAGATTTTGCTCATCTATCAGATTTTTTTTTGGGGGGGGGGTCTTTCTGGAAAACTAATCCACCTAGAAATTGGCTTCTAAAATTTGGATCTTGAATTGGGTTGCAGAAACAAAACTGGTTATAGATTCCATCATCTAGGGAGCTACATTTGGTGGGCCCTTTTCTGCTGTGGCATCCTCATTGTAGAAATTTCTTCCCCAAAGATGAGGACAGCCTTATCACCCCTGAGCTTTGAAGGTCCTTCAAGACCTGATTATGCTAGCAAGCTTAGAGACATCCGAGGACAGGTGAACTCATGAGGTGGCCTCTTTATTATTAACAACCCCCTTTCTATTAATCTCTTTTCCTGTTTTAGCTATGCTTTCATAGGTTTTAATATTCTTAATTGTCAGCTGCCACTTTACACTTGCTTGCTCGTGTGCTTCACTATCATGCAGTGACATTCTGCCATGGACTCTGGGGAGGGAGGATGCTTGGGGGAAAATGAAAGTACTGCTACATCTCTCTGAGATGCTGCTTTAAGGTCATCTGGCTGGGAGAAGAATGGAGTTGCATGCTAACCTACGTTTGAAGTTGCCATTCTGAAAAACCTGAACCTGATTTGTCATGGGGGAGTCAGACATGCAAGGCAGTTAAGGGAAGGAAAAATTGAACTTAAGGATTTTTGTGTGTGATTCTCAGTTCTGGCTATACACTACTGCAATGCACTTGATTTCTAATAAAACTATGCCTTTCTCAACAAATGAAGCCAAGGATCATTTTTATTTAGAGGTTAAAGTGCTAGCAGGTCTGACATTAATAATTATTAGGTAATGGTTTTAGGTAATATAGTTATTACATTTATTTACTTCTCATCTCGTATCCAAACAGCTCTGGGCAGCTTTAAGCATTAAAACATTAAAATTTTAATATTTCTAAAATGCTAAAAATGGAAATCACAATCAAAATAAAATTACAGTTAAAAGACAGCGAGGGAAGGAACAGGATGGTGGTATTTCCTCTTAATTGTTTGTAGTGATTTCTTGTGATTGTTTTATAATTGTTTATAATGATTGCTTTATATATTAAATTGTTTAATGGGATTGTTGTATGCTGCCCAGAGTCACTTTCCATGCAGGATTCATGCATGGTATTCATTTACTTTCCCTACTGGTTCGCAAATGTGAGCGCACCAATATAAATTCGGTAATGAAATAAAATAAAATAGTAGAAAACTTGTTGGCCAGCATTTTCCTTACCCAAGCTGATAAAAGAAGCTTCTTGGATTTCTAGGCTGCCATGACAATCATGAGACTCATGATCCAAAACAGCACAGCACAGCATGTATTAAAAGACACACTCTCCATTTGGTTTTGAGGTAGACAACTATATCCAAAGAGTTGGATCTGTTGTAGTTGTTTTGCAACAGTTAAGCTACCCTATCTGATCTTCCAGGGAGGGGACTAGAATTTGAAAATGTATCTATTTGTCTGTCCATCCATCCATTCATCCACCCACCCACCCATCCATCCATCCATCCACCCACCCACATCTATCTATCTATCTATCTATCTATCTATCTATCTATCTATCTATCTATCTATCTATCTATCTATCTATCTATCTATCTATCTATCTACCTACCTACCTACCTATCTATCTATCTATCTATCTATCTATCTATCTATCTATCTATCTATCATCTACTGTATCCATCTATCTATCTTCTATCTATCCATCATCTATCCATCATCTGTCTGTCTGTCTATCATCTATCTATCTATCTATCTATCTATCTATCTATCTATCTATCTATCTATCTATCTATCTATCTATCTATCTATCTTCTATTTATCCATCATCTATCCATCATTTGTCTGTCTGTCGTCTGTCTATCATCTATCTATCTATCATCTATTTGTCATGCATCTCCTAAAGAAATGACTCTGGGCAAATTCCAATTTAATCTTTTCCTATCTGTAGGTGGTAGAGTTTGAATATCTTTGGTGTTGAAGTTGAAGTTTAAGGGTTACGACTGAAGAATTTGGATGACTCTTGGTCTTTCTCTGCCAGCAGGATCTCTATCACCAATCTTATGATTGTGTCTGTGTTCTCTTCGCTTCAATCCCGGACTTCAAAGAATTTTATTCTGAATCCAATGTCAACCATGAAGGGCTTGAATGCCTCCGACTGCTCAACGAGATCATTGCTGACTTTGATGAGGTATGGGGAAATATATGTACAGTAGCTATATATAACTACATGCACTATATGTAACTGCATGCACTTATATCTTCTCATTCTTTGTTGTCTCTCTGCCTGTTGTATATGTGTGCATGTATACCTACATTACATGCTGTTAAATATTATACACTTGCAGAATCTTTATACTACTTTCCAATTATTCCCACCAGTATTCATACTAATAAAAATTCAATAAAAAGTAAAAGAAAAACTCAAAATGAAGAAAACAGAATATATAAAATGCATCTTATTTTAGCAGAAATTCCATACAAAATGCAATAAAATATGAAAGACAGATGGATGCAGAGAGAAGGTGAGATAGATTTATGAACAAGCAAAAAAATATGCTTATTCCATTTCATCCACCAACAAAAACTTCTCTCAATTACATTTTTACTCCAGTTCACATAAAAACTGTTTGAACAGCTTATACTTAATAGGTTCACTCTTCCTTATACTGGCCTCTTCCTTTCGTAACACAAAGAAATCATCATAATCAGAGGTAGATTAATTGTGCATAAGGGAAAACTGTACTTACGTGTGCCATAATCTAATCAAAGCCAATAGATCTCATGAGAGTTTTGTTTATTTCTAGGAAATAGAATGTTTGAATAAATAAATAAATAATTCATACCTAAGGGACCAAACATCAGCCAATAAAAGCCAGCAGCCAATAATTATTGAAAGTATAAGTGCACTGCCTTTTGGGTCATCAAAGATCACAGTTAATATTTGGGAGGGGCTCAGGGCCAAAAGTTGGTTGGCGCTACATCATTTGTAGGCTAGGCTGGAATTTGAAAGGGAGGGATTATTGGAATGTGGACAGGGATTTTTTTACCGTGTAATTTTTTTTGTTTTGGACTTAAACTAAAATTTCCAACTGTTTCCTATCACAAAATGGTGGAAACTATGTTCCAGCAGTGTCAATCAAGGGAAGTTCTGAAGGTCTCAAAAATATGGCTTTTAATTCCAGATTAAAATAATAACATGTAGGATAGCAATGGGATTTGAGGAATCTATGATCTGGAGAAATGTTAGCACAATACTAGGTTAAGAAGTAGAAATACTCATGAGATTATACTATTCCAATTATCATTAAATAAGTAGGGTTTATTTAAGTGGGGTATATTACCAAAGGTGGGATTCAGCTTGATTCAGCCCAGTTCAGCCAAACCAGTTGTTAATTTTGTGTGCAGTTCAGAGACCCAGCTGATCCCACCTCTGGCTGACCCCACCCCTGTTATTACTTGTAGAAAGTTAATATGATGGATGAGATCTAGTTGAATAATCACTACTACTCTAAAACTGTAATTTGTGGGTCCTTGGTGCTTCTTGCAGATGTTTCATTACCAAACTAAGCTTATCAATATTAGAAGGGAGTAGGCATTTGTTACCACGAATTGTATAACATTTATTATAAGAACTTGTAATTTCAGTCTCAGAATTGTAAGAACCATCCATGCCCGGATATGACATCTGCCTGATTATATCACCATCATACTTCAGAATCATAGTGCATCTGACTAAATATCTTTCAGAGAAAAATACTAAGCTAGATAAATGATTGATATGCAAAACTGCCATAGCTATTGAACTATCGGAATAAATGATTTCCTGTCTTTCTTTTAATAGCTGCTTCTGAAACCCAAATTCAGTGGGGTTGAGAAGATCAAAACCATTGGCAGCACTTACATGGCAGCTACTGGCTTAAATGTGGCAGCTGGCCAGGATAACCAACAGGTAATGCCTTCATTCAGGATGACTCTACTCATCCCGAATCTATCAGCGGGACTGTGATTTCATGTTCTGTTTTCACATTAGCATCTTCAAGGCCATAGTTTTGGTGCTTATTATTTACATCTTTTTTTGTGTATGAATTGTTTGAGAATAGAGGAACTTTTAATTCTGGAGTGGTTCCATAATTTTGCTCTTCAGGATCCTGGGAAAGTATATATGCACATGAATGGAATATGTATGATAAGGAATCTGTAGAGGGCAGAGGGAATGACCGTGAGGAACAGGAGAAAGAATCACTGCCAAAGCAAGGATTAGATAAGAGGTGGCTGAGTCCAGAGCAGGAATGTAGCATCAGGAAACATCTCAGACTGGAACCTCCCTAGGTTCACATGAAGAACACAAAGATAAAGGGAGGGAGGGAGAAGCTAATTCAAATTTGCAAGATTCTGTCACTGTAGCACTACAAGAAAAGTAGTACAGATAATCCTTGATTTACAACCCCTTGTTTAGTGAACATTCAAAATTACAATATCATTGAAAAAAGTTATTTATGAGCAGTCTCCACATTTATGACCATCACAGCATCCCCACATTCATGTGATCAAAATGAGGTTGTTTGGCAACCAACATCTATTTACAATGGTTGCAGGGTCTTAGGATCATATGACCTCCATTTGTGACTTTCCAAACTGGCTTCTGACAAGCAAAGCCAATGGGAAAGACTGGATTCACTTAATAACTGTGTGATTCACCTAATGGTTCGCTTAACAACTGCGGCAAAAAAAGGTTGTTAAATCAGGTGTGACTCACTTGACAAGCCACTTGCTCAGCAATGGAAATTCTGGCCCTACTTGCAGTTGTATGTTGAGGACTACCAACACAGCAGTGGTTTCCTAGTGTTGTGGCCCACCAGCCGCCAGTGGAGCTGGCAGCAGACTCAGACAGTGAGGAGGTTGGGGAGGAACATGGGCCAGTCCTGGAGTCTGGAGAAGGCTCTGATGAGTGCTCTGCGTCGGAGGCAGAGAGGGGGCCAAGGCCGTCCGACAATTTTCATCTGCCTTCGGAGTCAGAGATAAGTGGGGCTGAAGAACAGCTGGAGTCTATTCCCAATGTGTGCATGCGCAGAGCTGCCAGGAGAAGGGAACAGTTAAGGAACAAGGGCCGACTCAGGAGTAAAGGGACAATTGGACAGTGAATGGCCCCTCCCATAGGGAATAAAGAGGAGCAAAAGGGGAGTGGGGTTTGCAGGAGACAATTAGTTCATTTAATTAGTGTGAAGATCTGTTCGTGACTCTCAGAGACTCCTTGCCAAGTATTTTCTTGTACAGCATTGATGTTTGGAACAGGGTGGATTTGATTTAAATCGAATCGATTTAAATCATGAGTTTTAAAGAGCAACTGTCATCTCTGCTACTCCTTTGACCCGCTGTTGACTCACTGATAGTCCCAGTGTTGCAGAATATACAGGCTCACTCTACATAACTAAGCTCCATTTCATGCTGAATAAACTAAATTATTTATGTATCTTAAATAGAAAACTATCTTACGATAGATTTTTACCCCAAAAGTTTTTTATTAAAATAAATTCAATAAAAAAAAAATCTGATTTAAATCAAAAAAATCCAATTTAAATTTTTTTAAAAAAACGATTTTTTTGATTTTTTTTAAAAAAAATCATTGATTTTTATCCACCTTGGTTTGGAAGATATCGGCCTGGCAGCTCTCCAAGCCTGATAAGGTCTGGGGGTTGTAAATTTACCCTTGAAAGACTGTTTGCCAGGACTTTGCTGGATGTGAATGAGAGGAATTCACATTAGCTTAATAAAAAGGGATTTTGTCAGGACAAGGAGTCTGCTTCGTGCTTTTGTGAAGTCTAGGTCAGAACACCAAGTTTCATCTAACTTGAAGGGTTTACATTGACTTTGCGGTAGAAGAAAAAGAGGAAACCACATCTTTGGTACTTTTGTTTAGTTTAGTTTAGTTTAGTTTAGTTTAGTTTAGTTTAGTTTAGTTTAGTTTAGTTTAGTTTAGTTTAGTTTAGTTTAGTTTAGTTGATTTGTATACCGCCCTACTCCCGAAGGACTCAGGGTGGTGAACAGCCAACAATAAAATACATAAGATACAAAAAAATTAAAAACCAGATAAAATCAAATTAAATTATTTTGGCCCAGACAGATTAAAACACCCCAATAATTTAAAAACAGATTAAAATTTACATATTTAAAAAGGGAAGAGATTAGGCCAAGCCCGCCTGATGGAATAAAAAGGTCTTCACAGCACGGCGGAAGGAGCGCAGATCCGGGATCCTCCGTATCTCCGGGGGGAGCTCATTCCAGATGGTAGGTGCCCCCACAGAGAAGGCTCTCCCCCTAGGGGCTGCCAGTCGACACTGTTTGGCTGACGGCACCCGGAGGAGTCCCTCTCTATGAGTACTGGCCGGTGGGAGGCTATTGGTGGTAGTAGGCGGTCCTGTAGATAACCAGGTCCTAAGCCATGGAGCGCTTTAAAGGTGGTAACCAAAACCTTGAAGCGCATCCGGAAGACCACCGGGAGCCAGTGCAGCTCGCGCAGGAGAGGTGTTACATGGGAGCGCCATGTCGCTCCCATTACTGCCGCGCGGCTGGCAGTATTGTTACTTGATCAATATGTGCTAAGCCACTTTCCTCTTAATATTTACTTCTGTGAATCTTTGTCTCTGTTTTTTTTTTTTTTAACATTTACTATCCATTGGCTTGCATTGATATATCTATCTACATGGATAATTTGTGCAGGACACTGAGCGGAGCTACACCCACCTGGGAACCATGGTGGAGTTTGCCATGGCTTTGGTAGCCAAGTTGGACATTATCAACAAACATTCGTTCAACTCTTTCAAACTCCGTGTGGGTGAGTGTTAATAAACTGTGCATGAACTAAGAAAAGAAGAATGGTTACAGGAACTGGGTATGTCTATTTTAATGAGAAGAAGGACTAGGGGAGACCTGATAGCAGTGTTCCAATATCTCAGGGGCTGCCACAAACAGAGTGAAGCTATTCTCCAAAGCACCTGAGGGTAGGACAAGACGCAATGGGTGGAAACTAATCAAAGAGAGAAGCAACTTAGAACTAAGGAGAAATTTTCTGATAGTTAGAACAATTAATCAATGGAACAACTTGCCTCCAGAAGTTGTGAATGCTTCAACACTGGAAGTTTTTAAGAAGATGTTGGATAACCGTTTGTCTGAAGTGGTGTAGGGTTTCCTGCCTAAGCAGGGGATTGGACTTGAAGACCTCCAAGGTCCCTTCCAACTCTGTTATTCTATTCTATTCTATTCTATTCTATTCTATTCTATTCTATTCTATTCTATTCTATTCTATTCTATTCTATTCTATTCTATTCTACTCTACTCTACTCTACTCTACTCTAAAATTCCTTTCTATATAAACATACTTTGGCTATGAATTCATGATACGATGAAAATAGGACTTATATTTTTGGAGAAAAGGGGAAGCTGGTGTGCAAATCAAATTGTTTTTTTCTGGAGCTGAGCTATGTAAAATATTTGCACTTTTATAAAAGTGTGCCCTCAGGTTCAACTTATGGTCACTCACTCACATACTCACCGACCTGGAAAATGGCCACACTCAAATCGCTTTCAACTGAACACTGAGGCACAAACAGTTATTTAAAATACATGGAGATCCAGTGAATTTAAAATAGCAGCAAATTTTTACTGATTATAAAATATATTTACTTCCTCTTACACACTCTCTTTCATTCATGCTTATCCAACGTCCACAACTAGGCTGCCAGAGGGATTGAAGCTGTCAAGTCTGGGATCCCAAAATGACTCAAAAATTGGGCAGATTTCAGGACCCTTTTTATCCCCCCAAAAATCTTTGCTTTGTTGGCGGGGAAGGGCTTCCTATGCAGGCTCAACTCCTTTGTTGGTGAGACATGAGGAGGGGGTTGCCATATGCTCAGGCCAGTGGTGGGATTCAGCCAGTTCTCTCCAGATTGTGCGAACCGGTAACGGTGACTGCAGGAGGCTCCACCCCACCCCCGCCCAGATGTAATATGCGATACTGTGCATGCTTGCACTCACATTTGCAAACCGGTAGGGAAAGTAAGTGAATCCCACTTCTGGCTCGGGCCCACCTTTTGTCCTTTTGCTTCCTTAATGACTTGCATTCTTTCCCTGAGGGGGGTTTTCCAGGCTTTTCTCCATCCTGCTTACATGCCTTCACCACTTTTAGGTATGCTGCTTTCAGCCTAAGTTTCACAGCACTTGCTCAAATACCAAATGGCTTTTGAATTTTTAGTGTGAAAACTTTTTTTTTTAAAGTGCTTATTTTACAATTGAACGAAGAACGTTTTAAAATTTCACATGGTGCCGTAGAGCAAGGGTGTCAAATTCAAGGTCCGTGGGGCCAGCCTGGAAACAGCAAAGGACTGGCCTGCGGTGTCTCTGCCAGCAAAAATGGAGCTGGTGGGGGCGCACACAGACCTCCCTGAGCTCCGTTTTTGCTGCCAGAGGGCTAGCAAAGCAAACTAAAAACAAAACAAAGGAAGAAATGTTTCCCTTTGTGCATTTGAGCATGCAAGAAGGGACAGGGAAGGAGAAATGGAAAGAGGAAAGGCAAAGAGAAAAAAGATGGGAACAGAGCAAGGAAGGAAAAGGGAAGCCCTGCCTTAGCACTTGGCCATCACAGGTGCCCCCAACACAAGTGACATCAAACTGGCCCTGCCTACCCCGGCCCTCCGAAGTCAAACAGAACCCTGATGCGGCCCTCAATGAAATGGAGTATGACACCCCTGCTGTAGAGGAACTTCTTCCTCAAAGCCTAGAAAAGGTACAAAGGCCAGCTTCTTGGAGAAGTATTTGGATTGCTGGTTATACATTCACTTTAGGAAACGTAGAAGGAGATAGCAACAGGAATGTGAGAAGGGAATTGATGATGAAGAGCTTGTATGAACTTTTGATCTAACCTGACTTGCTTGATTCAAACGACGGACACTGTTAAACTCTGGAAACTTTTGCAGGTATGAATCATGGGCCAGTTGTGGCCGGCGTCATTGGAGCTCAGAAACCCCAATATGATATTTGGGGAAACACTGTGAATGTAGCCAGTCGAATGGAGAGCACAGGAGTTCTGGGGAAGATACAGGTAAATGCAAAACCTTTCTGTGAGGTCTTTTCCCCCCTGTGTTTTGGGTCCTAGAACTAAGGGGTGGGATTCAGCCGGTTTGGATCAGTTCGGGAGAATTGGATTTTAATTTTAATCTGGTTCGCCAAACTGTTTGTTCCAAGGACTGTCTGACCCCACCCACCCCATCCCGCCCACCCCAGGAGTCTCCACACAACCCATTTTGGATGCCAGGTAAGTGCAGAGTGCATGTAGAGGCTCTGGGAGGGCGAAAAACAGGCCTGCTGAAAGTCCAGAAACAGGCCTATTTCTGGCCTCCAGAGGGCCTCCAGTGCCTGGGGGAGGCCATTTTTGCCCTCCCGGAGGCTCAAGGAAAGTCTCTGGAGCCTGGCGAAGGTGAAAAACAGGCCTACCAGAAGTATTGAAAGTCCGGAAACGGGACTGTTTCTGGCTTCCAGAGGGCCTCTGGTGCTCAGGGGGGACCATTTTTGCTCTCTTGGTTGCTCCAGGAAAGACCTTGGAATCTGGGGAGGTGAAAAACGGGCCTACCGGAAGTACCAGAAGGTACTGTTTCCAGCCTCCAGAGGGCACATAAAGCGAACCTGTTGTTACAACCTGTGAATCCCACCACTGCTAGAACTCCTGATTTTCTCTTTGTGGCAATTCAACAGATTTAGATGAAATAAAACTATAGAACATGTAACTGGAGTTACATAAAAGGAACATCTACCATGGTTCTTCCTAATAATAATATGGAAAGGTAGCATCTTTTCCTTTGTTCCTGGAATCTATGGATCAAAGGAAGGGAGATGAAGATCTACATATGTTTATCCCCAAAGACATCTGGCTGAACTCTGCTGGCTGCTGGCTGCCAGGCGATTGAAAATATCTACTTTTGTCAGTGAAATAGTGATAGGAAAATGATCTCATTCTTCTTATCATAAACAC
Organism: Arizona elegans; assembly: GCA_022577455.1. Taxonomy (NCBI): domain Eukaryota; kingdom Metazoa; phylum Chordata; class Lepidosauria; order Squamata; family Colubridae; genus Arizona; species Arizona elegans. Next base: position 2,666,760 of record JAKOOJ010000021.1, read on the forward strand.
ACTATCTCTATTGCTTTGTTTAGTAAAATGTGATGGAAGTATATCTTTTTTTTATCATTCTACTGAGGGATTTACCCATTAATCTATTTTTGTGAACTTCCTGATGCTCCTGTACTTGGTTGCTTGCTTGCAGATGTTTCATTACTCAACTAGGCTAACATCAGTACCACACTCAAAGAGAATCAAATACTTCCAAGTTCAACACTAAATTATTGATATACTATTCTATTAAATCTTATTTTTTGAATACAAAATTTTTCTAGTGGCTTCCACAGAACATTATCCTAGATTTGCACTTTTGTGCAATTTTCCCCCCAAATATATTTGGTTATGGCAAATCTAGATAGCTTACTAAAAAGCAGAGACATCACCCTGCCATCAGAAGTGTGTATAATCAAGGCTATGGTTTTCCCAGTTGCAATGAATGATTTTGAAAGTTGGACCATAACTTTGGCTGAGCGCCAAAGAATGAGGCCTTTGAACTATGGTGCTGGAGAAGACTCCTGCGAGTCCCTTGGACTGTAAGGCGATCAAACTGGTCAGTCCTAGAGATCAACCCTGACTGCTCTTTAGAAGGCCAGATCCTGAAGATGAAACTCAAATACCTTTGGCTACCTAATGAGAAGGAGGGGCTCACTGGAGAAGAACCTAATGCTGAGAAAGATTGAGGGCAAAAGAAGAAGGGGACGACAGAGAACGAGGTGGCTGGATGGAATCACTAAAACAGTAGGCTTAAGTGAGCATTTAAGTGAGCTTAAATGGTCTCTGGGGTATTGTAGAGGACAGGAAGGCCTGGAGGAACATTGTCCATAGGGTCGCAATGGGTCGGACACGACTTCGCAACTAACAATAACAACGTTTGTCTAGTATAAGACTTTCCCCTAAAGTAAACATTTTACTGTAGTGTTTTTGCTCTATGGCTATTTTTTGTATGCCATTTGCCTTCTTTCATTTTATTTATTTATGAGTCAAATTTATATGGCTGCCCATTGCCCAGAAAGCAACTCTGGGTGGCGTACAATGCAGTTGTACTTTTGGTTCAAGGTTTTTGAGCTGAATGCCAATAGATTCCAGGAATGTTGTACATATTCACATTGTGACTGATTGCATCAAGGCCGACCACTCCATGCCATTAGAGTAGGAGAGAAAATTATCTATGCCTGACATGCTTATGAAGAGTCACCCACTCACCTGGAATCACATATCAAGGACTGGGGTAGGGTGGCCTGTTTCTTGGCCTTGTTTGTGGCCTTGTGGTCATGTTGGCTGTAGCTCAGCAAATCAGAACTGCCTCAATTCCTTGCCATCATTTGACATTCCACAGAATAACCTAGACCAGAAGTCTCCAAACTTAGCAACTGCTGGCAACTGAGGAATTCTGGGAGATGAAGTTCACAATTCGTAAAGTTGCCAAATTTGGAGGCCCCTGAGCTACACTTCCTGTAGTCAGGGGGACACATGTGGATGGACTAGCAGTTGTTTACCATCCACGTGCTTGCAAATGATAAAGTATATGCAAATTTAATACCACAAAATGGTCCACTTTTCGATTCAGATAAGAAAAACATCGTTAGGAAAGTACCCCCCCCCAAAAAAAACCCAGATACATTTTCTGCAGAATTAATGTATGCTTTGTTTCCTGTCTTCTACAGGAAAGTTAAAAGAAGGACCTTGCCTGAAATGCATTAGAATTATTATTAGTAATTGTACCAGTGTATCTGGCACCTCCGAGTTCAATGCTTCCCCTTTGCTTTTTTCATTCAACTCTAATTTAAGCCAACGACAATGTATTTAATACCTTTCTCTCTCTTTGGTTGTCTTTGAAACCACAGTACAGCCATAATCAAGAGGAACAACATCTCCAGAGATATATTAAGCTCCGGTGATAATTTTCTATTTTCGTTCTATCTTTAACAATTGTACTGCTGAAATTCAGCAGGGTGGGATCAGAAGGGTTCTAGGGACTGCAGAAAGAGGAAGCAACTATTTCATGTATGGCACTGAGGCTAATAATTATTTATGCCATTTCACCCAGGGGTGGGATTCAGCCGGTACAGGCGAACAGGAGGTTAATTTTATATCTGGTTCGCCGAACTGGTAATTGCAAGGACTGGCTGGCCCTGCCCACCCCTTCCCTCCCAGGAGTCTCCACGTGGCCCATTTTGGATGCCAGGTAAGTGCAGGGCCCGTGCAGAGGATCTGGGAGGGAGAAAAACAGGCCTCCCAGAAGTTCCAGAAGTCTGGAAACAGGCCCATTTCCAGCCTCAGGAGGGCCTCTGGAGCCTGGGGGATGCTGTTTTTGCCCTACCAGAGGCTCAAGAAAAGCCTCAGGAGCTTGGGGAGGGCAAAAAAATGGGCCTACTGGAAGTACTGGCAGTCTAGAAACAGGCGTGTTTCTGACTTCTAGAGGGCCTCCAGAGCCCGGGGGAGACCGTTTTTGCCCTCCTTGAGAAAAGCCTCCAGAGCCTGGGGAGGGTGAAAAACGGGCCTACTGGAAGTCCAGAAACAGGCCCATTTCCAGCCTCCAGAGCCCGGAGGAGGCCATTTTCGCACTCCCAGAGGCTCAAGGAAAGCCTCTGGAGCCTGGGGAAGGTGAAGCCTCCACCCCCTCTGTGGTGAAGGAGGCTGAGTTGGCCATGCTCACCATGGCCATGCCCACCCAGCAACCGGGCAGAGAATGGGTTGTTAAAATTTTTGAAATCCCACCCCTGATTTCGCCCCACCATAACAAATCTATTTAATTTCTACATTAGTTTTACTTGCTTAATCTGGTTGAAACCAACCCGATTAAGAGAACAGCTATATAGATCTCTTGCTGAGCCTGCTTTCATTTTTCTGTTGAGACATAATCACCTCCAAGTCTATGAAGATTGTCAATCATCCAGGTTATGATTGTCCCAAAGATTTATTTATTTATTCCATGTATTTATATGCCGCCCTTCTCCAGAAGGACTCATGGCAGCGAACACATGTTAAAAACATGTACAACAACAACAACAACAACAAAGATGGATTTTCTTTTTGTTGTTGTCTTGAAAACATTTCGCTTCTCACCCAAGAAGCTAAATGTTTTTAAAGAAAATCAAAACAAAACAAGAAAATCCAGTTGCTTTTTGAAAGAAAGCATCTTTGGGACTTCAGCTGAAACTTTCGACATCTTCTTGGGCCAAATAAAACCCAAAGTTTCTTCTTCCCATTAATAAAAACTCATACCATTCATTTGGAAAGGAACAGTAATAAATAAGTTAAAAATTGGTGAATGAGAGACGACAAAAATAACTGTATAGCTATATCTAAAAAGGTGAAATCATGGCAACTGGAGCAAAGTTTATGAAACTGGTTCATTTCATTACTCATCCAAGTAACTTCTTCAGTCAAAATGAAAAAAAAAAAAAACTTACATTAGGCAGAGTCAAAGAGTCATTGGAATGTACTAACTCAGGGGTGTCAAACTTGATTTCATTGAGGGCTACATCAGGGTTGTGTGTGACTTCGGGGGCCGGGGTGAATGGGGCTGGGGTGGGCAAGGCCAGCTTGATATCACTTGTGTTGGTGGTGCCTGTGGTGGCCTGAGTGCTGTACCAGTGAAAACAGGCTCCCGATCTCCGTTTTCAGCTGTGATGGCCTCCTGCCATACTCTGCCAGTGAAAATTGAGTTCAGGAGGTCCACATGCAGCCCTCCTGAGCTCTTTTTTCACTGGCAGAGGCACTGTGGGCCAGTCCTTTGCTGTTTCCAGGGTGGCCCCGTGGGCCAGATCTAAGCACTCTATGGGCCAGATCTGGCCTGCGGGCCTTGAGTTTGATACCCCTGGTATAGGGGAAATTCAGCAGGTTCTGACAGGTTCTGGAGAACCGGTAGTAGAAATTTTGAGAACCGGCAAATTCTACCTCTGGCTGGCCCCAGAATGAGGTGGGAATGGAGAATTTGCAATATCCTTCCCCCTGGAGTGGGGTGGGAATGGAGATTTTGCAGCATCCTTCCTCGAGTGGGAATGGGAATGGAGATTTTGCAATATCCTTCCCCTGCCATGCCCACCAAGCCACACCCACCAAGCCATACCATGCCCACCAAGCCACACCACGCCCACCAAGCCATGCCCCACAGAATCAGTAGTAAAAAAAATTGAATTCCACCACTGCCCTGTATTATCTTTTGCCATACCAAGTGCAGGGGTTTCCTCCCCAAAACATATTGCTTATGTAAATGAAGATTCAGTCATCTAGCTGTAGCTATATCAACCACCTTTACATTCTCCTTCTTTCTTCTCCTAGGTCACAGAAGAGACGGCTAAAGCTTTGGAGACGTTAGGCTACACTTGCTCCCTTCGTGGGGTTATCAAGGTCAAGGGCAAAGGTGAACTGAGAACTTACTTTGTCTGCACAGAAACAGCCCGTTCTTGCTCCCAAGCACCAATGTTGAGCTAAATCTCATGGAATGGAATGAAACTGAGACTCTTGAGAGTTGGAATCCTAGGTGAATTCCTTCTGGTACTTTTGGGGACACCAGGTGGCTTATTTTAACAGACCTTTCTGGTTCTGTCGGAAGAGGAATTTACCATGAGAATTGGGAGAGACAGAACCCAAGGAAGACCCATTTTGTCTTGTGTATGAGGAAATCACCAGCTCCACCACTTCAGCAAACCCATGTTTGACTGTAATTGCAAGTGAGCAGAAGTGAGCCACTAAGAACATTTGGTGATCCTCTTGAGAAGACAAGTTAGAACTTTCTCCTAATCCGAAAAAAGAAAGCTGCAATTCTCCAGACAACTTGGAGACAATGGATCCTCCTTTGAGGATCTTCAGTGTTCTACATGTTTACTAATCTGCGGTGCTTGATAATGGCTTGTTCACAACCATCTTTCAGTCTGATCTGTACTGATATTACCAATCCACAACCATCATGTCCAAAAGACATTTAAACTCAACCCACTCTCAAACAAAATTGAGGATTGGCTTCATAAAGCCTCTGAAGATTGAATGCATAACGTTATGGGTTGTGCAGATATCTCAACAGTCAGGTCAAATTTAAGGATAATTTGAGAATTAAGGCAGTAGAGAAGTTATTACTCTACTGGTATTACTGGGGTATTCTCTAGTTGCATAAAGCTGGTTGGGTATTGACTCAGATATATCTGATGGAAGTAGATTGGCAACAGAAAATGCTACCGTTTCCTGCCATTCTTTCTAGGTCAACTTCCTGCTTGATACCCCAGCAACACTTCTTCTTTCGTTTGTGGTTTGTGTGTTTTGCAATGCTGACATATGTTTGCCTGGACAAGTTTAAAAGCAGTTCATGTGGTTAAAGGAGCTTAACAACTTTCCCCCCTCTTTCTTTTCTTCTTTTCCTTCCTTGTTTCAGAATAAAAGAATAAAAGGGACCTTGGAGATCTTCTAGTCCAATAACCAGCTCAGGCAGGAAACCCTATATCATTTCAGTTTCTTCTTAAAACCTTCCAGTGTTGGAGCACCCACAACTTCTGGAGGCAAGGCATTCCACTGATTAATTATCATAACCTTCAGAAAATTTCTCCTTGGTTCTAGGTTGGTTCTCTCCTTGATTAGTTTCCATCCATTGCTTCTCATCCTGCCTTCAGATGCTTTGGAGAATAGATTGACTCCTTCTTCTTTGTGGCAACCTCTTAGATATTGGAACACGGATATTGTCCTTCCTTCCTTCCTTCCTTCCTTCCTTCCTTCCTTCCTTCCTTCCTTCCTTCCTTCCTTCCTCCCCCCTCCCTCCTCCCTCCCTCTCTCCCTTCCTCCTTCTTTCTCGTTTCTCAGTCATTTCACTCATTGAACTCAATGTAGAGTTGGGGGGGGGGGAAAGGATGGCAAATGTGTTTTAAACAATTGCAGCATAAACTTTACACATACAAAAAAGGGAGTGTACAGCACTGAAATTTAATGTCTGCATTGTGGCTTTAAAGCAGGAATGGAAAATCCATGATCTTCCAGAGGCTAATCTACAACTTCCAGTATCCCTTAGCTAATGGTGAAAGGAAAACCTGGGAAAAGCATTGCCAGACAGTTGAAGGGACGTGGTGCCTCAGTGGCTAAGATGCTGAGCTTGTCGATAGAAAGGTCGGCAGTTCAGCGGTTCAAATCCCTAGTGCCGCATAACGGGGTGAGCTCCCGTTACTTGTCCCAGCTTCTGCCAACCTAGCAGTTCGAAAGCACGTTAAAAATGCAAGTAGAAAAATAGGAATCACCTTTGGTGGGAAGGTAACAGTGTTCTGTGCGGCTTTGGCATTGAGTCATGCCAGCCACGTGACCACAGAGACATCTTCAGACAGCGCTGGCTCTTCGGCTTTGAAACAGAGATGAGCACTGCCCCTTAGAGTCGGGAATAACTAGCACATATGTGCAAGGAGGAACCTTTACCTTTACCTGAAGGGTGCGACATTCAACACTTCCTACTTTCTTCCCTTAAAATATCATATTTAATAAATTAGGTCCATTCTGAGGATTAAAAAAAAAAAAAAACTTTTCCTTGCCACATGGTTGAGTTTGTGATTTGCGCTGGTGTTGACCGGAATGCAACACGAGCAACTTCTTTCTGAAATCTCCTTAGCTGAGATTTCCAGTCATTTACAATGAGTGAAAGCAAAAAATGTTACTTGAACTCTGTTGTAAGTTTTCCAGGAATTGGATTATGCGGTGTTTTTTACTGATGTAAAAGGAGGCCTTGCCAGAAAAAAAATGTCTCTCTATTCCAATTCTGTGTGTCTACCCCTCACTCTGTGTGGGTGTATGTGTGTCCTTTACAACCAAAACTGGCATATTTAAGTTCTTGCAAAAATAAACAGTGTTATCTATTTTATTTGTATATCTTAAGTCATCCAAGGACTTATTTGGTTGGTTTTGGGTTGCTTCGTTTCTGTTAATATTCACAGGGGTTGCAGGCCTTTCTCCTAAGAACTGAAGTTCTTGGCCATTTGTTTTTTTAAAAAAGCATTTATTGATGGGAATAGAAAAACTTTGCTTTTACCAGGAAAAGAAAAGAGCCCTTAAATGCTGCCTTAAAGAGATACAAATGAGTTATATGAGAACCCGAAGGGTGCCAAATGAAACATGTTGTTTATTTAGAAAATTTATATAGCTGACTACTTGCTCACAGTGACTCTAGGCGGCTGACAAGCAATAAAAGCACAGTATAGAAAATAAAAATAACACAACAATAACCCACCCACCCACCCACCTAGGTGACAACATACAATCAAATGAGCCATTTGATGGACTCCAGCTCACTCTGAGTTCCCCAGGTCCAGGACTGGCCTGTTGGGTATTTGCAGGCATTCGGGAAAACCTCAAGATTCTGTGCAGTTTGGAGAACTCCCAAATCCCACTCCTGGCTGGCCCCATCGACCCACCTGCCCCTCCCAGGAGTCCCCACACTGCCCATTTTGGATGCAAGTAAGTGCAGGGCACATGTGGAAGCTCAGGGAAGACAAAAAAGGAAGTTTTTTGTACTGGAAGCTTGGGCTATTTCCAGCCTCCAGAGGGCCTCCAGGGCTTAGGAAGGCCATTTTCCCCCTCCTAGAGGCTCAAGGAAAGCCTCCGGAGCCCAAGGAGGGCAAAAATTCCCCCCATCATGGTGCAGGAGGTTGACTAGGCCACACCCACCATGGCCACGCCCACCCACCCAGCAACTGGGCAGAGAACCCCTCGCTAAAATTTTTGACGCCCACCCCTGCCCAGGTCCACTGGTGAAACCAAATCTTTGGGGCTTTATGAAAGAGTATCAAAGTGGGGGGCAGTCTAATTTCTGAAGAGATGAGATTCCAAAGAGAAGGAGCCACCATGGAGAAGGCCCTTCTGGGTCCCACCAGATGTACTTCCTTAGGGGACAGGACCCACAACATTCCTTGCCTCCCTGCTCTAGTGGTTCAGGTGGATGTGACCAGATAACTTAGTCGCAAGCCATGAAGGGCTTTACAGGTGACAATCAGCACCTTGAATTGCACCCAGAAGCAAATTGGCAACCCATTGCAGCTCCCACTAGAGAGATGACACCTGTGTACGCTGAGCTCTGCACAAAACCACGTGAGCCATTGCATTTCGATTCCTGAAAAACTGCTCTGCATTCAATATACCCGTGAAGGATGAGCTCCCCAGGTGTACACAGCCTTTGCATGAAACTGTCAACATTTCCACTCAGTCATCTAGCAAAGACAGACACCTGGCCATTTGTTTGACCAAGAATATACTTCTGAATATTCTGAATATACTTCTGAAGTTCTGAAACTGAAGTATTACAGAAGTAGCGTAAGCTGAATCTGAGGTTTTCCTGTGCAAACAACACAAAGGAAAGTTCCCTCTCTTTCTCTTCCCTCCTTCCCACGGTTATTCCCCCCCTCAGTTATCTGCAAATGTCCAATCAGGTTCTTGCATATTGTTTAGGAAACAGGTGCTCAGTTCCATGGTCCCCAGCTCTGCATATCCTTAGTTGACCTTGGCTGGCTTCCCCCAGGGCTCAAGTGGGTTTCCATCCCCCTCTTCTTTACATTCCAATCTTTCTCTCCCCCCACCCCACGCGCTAATGTCAGGCTGTCAATTCACAACGTTTGGATAGGTGAAATGCAGCCATGACAGAATCCTTGCTTGCATCTTATCAGAAAATTAATTCTGCTGCGTCAGGCTTCAAACATTCCTTCTGAGAATCTCTTCTGGTTCCCACAACAGCATTACTCACCTGCTGATGGAGTTAATGGGAAGAATTTCTAGGAATGTGCATGACTCACATAAAAATCTGGGAGTTGACAAAAATATTTCCTCCTCCCCCACCCCACTTTTCAGAATCTACAGATAGTGCAGAAACAGATGTCAAATTTCCCAAGGTCCTGTATTAATTTAGAGAGGAAAAGGAATATTTCTGAGCTTTGATAAAATTGCAACGTGCTGCATGCAAACACGAGGTGTGTGTAGGGTTTGAAAATACAGGTGCTCCTCAACTTATAGTGAGCCCGAAATTTCTGTTGCTAAGCAAAACCGTTCTTAAGTGAATTTTACTCCATTTTACGATCTTTCTTGCCACAGTTAAGTGAGTCACTGCAGTTGTTAAGTTAGGAATACGTTAGTTAAATGAACTTTGAACTCTGGTGCTGGAGAAGACTCCCACGAGTCCCTTGGACTGCAAGACGATCAAACCGGTCAGTCCTAGAGGAGATTGACCCTGACTGCTCTTTAGAAGGCCAGATCCTGAAGATGAAACTCAAGTACTTTGGCCACCTAATGAGAAGGAAGGACTCACTGGAGAAGAGCCTAATGCTGGGAACGATGGAGGCCAAAAGAAGAAAGGGACGACAGAGAATGAGGTGGCTGGATGGAGTCACTGAAGCAGTAGGCGTGAGCTTAAATGGACTCTGGGGGATGGTAGAGGACAGGAAGACCTGGAGGAACATTGTCCATGGGGTCACAATGGGTTGGACATGACTTTGCAACTAACAACAACAACAAAGTTAAGTGAATCTGGCTTCCCCATTGACTTTGCTGGTCAGAGGGTCATAAAAGGGGATCATATGATCCCCGGTTGTTGCAACTATCATAAATATGAATCAGTTGTCAAGCATCTGAATTTTGGTCACATGACCATGGGGATCTGCAATGGTTGTAAGTGTGAAAAATGGTCATAAGTCCCTTTTTTCAGGTTCTGTTGGAAAGTTGAACGGTCACAAAATGAACTGCTGTAAGTCAAGGACTACCTGTAATTTGAAAAGTACGTTTTCCAGTGCACAGGAAGGGAAAGATCATCTCTAACTGCAGCTCTTGAATGCAGCCATGTCTTGTCAAATGTAGCTGTCACAAGATCCTGTGGAAAGACACGGCTGCTTTCAAGAGTTGTGTTTCAGTATCTCTTGGAATTCTGAAATACCTTTTTGTGAAATCAAAATACTATCCAATCCCAGAAGCATCACTGGCCTCCTTGAAGGACTAAATAGGCTGATTATTTTGATTCAAAGAGTTGGAGCTGTCCCAAAGCTTGCTGCCAAGCAAAGAACAATATGGCAGACTAAGCTGGTAAATTGCATCATGTTTTAGGGCTGTTTAAGAGACAGCATCCCTACACCCCCTCCCTGAAGACAGGACAGGCAATCCTCAGTTTACAACCATTCATTTAGTAACCAAATTACAATGGTACTGAAATTCTGGTCCCAATTGTTGTTGTAAATTGAGGACTACCTGTAATTTAGGACATGGAAGGAATGTTGATCTAGTGGCCCAATTTTATCTGTTCTGCAATGTTTTGGTCTCCTGCCTTTCCGCTTCAAAACTTTCAATTACCCTTAAGCAAACTTTCTTTTAATCATTGTCCCAACAAGCAAACAAAAAGTTTGTATGTGAAAGTCCACCATAAGATCTTGCTGCAGTGTTGCACAGTGAATGCCACCCAAATTTCAAATGTACGATGCTCCAACTTCCATCCCATATTTCAAACACTTGCCCTTGAATGTAATTCTATGGTCAGGTGCTAATTATATATAATAAATGTCTTTTTATTGTAATGTAGATACAAAATACAGTTCAACATGTTTGAGCATTAATTTCCCCTATTGGCCACTTAGAGGGATACAGCAATGATTTTTTTTCAGATATCAGGACTTAAGTTCTTTATGACCCCTTTTTCTCTGGAGACAGAGATAGATAGATGAAGGATGAAAGCTAGATAGCTAGATAGCTGGATAGCTGGATAGATGATAGATAGATAGATAGATAGAAAGATAGATAGATAGATAGATAGATAGATAGATAGATAGATAGATAGATAGATAGATAGATAAGATAGATAGATAGAAGATAGATAGATAGATAGATAGATAGATAGATAGATAGATAGATAGATAGATAGATAGATAGATAGATAGATAATAGAGGAGAGAAAATGAAATAATAAGATTCAGGACAACAAAACACTTCAATAATACTAACAAAAATATTAACAAAAATAATTAAATAGAAGATGAAAAGAGGGAAGATCTCAAAAAAGGAATATCAATTGTTAAACAAAGCATTAAGCACATTTTTTCTTCTCTCAAGACAATTGCAAACTAATGGATAAAAACAAGGAGGGAAGTGTTCCACAAAAGTTGTGTCAATTGATTTGAAAGTGGGAAAAAAGAGGAAACAAGAGTTTGTATTTGTCTAAAAGTGAAATTGGACAAAGCCTGCTCTGATTTTAGATATAGAATTAGGGTGGAGACAGACTGTATGCAAGTTTCATAGTCTCTAAAAGTTAGCACTTAATGAACACAAAGTCCTCGATCCATCTTTTCACATGTTCAGAGAGGTTTCCACCCTTCTTGCAACAATCCTTGGGAATCCTTTCTAAACATAATATTATAATATAATGATAGGGTTTTTTTTTTTAAAAAAAAAAAAAAACATTTTTAGTCCCTGAAATTCCTTGCCAACAAATGCAAGCTGTGTTGCAGAATGAAAAGAGTAAGAAATGAAACTGTCTATCTCGTATAAAAGAAGAAGATAAGGAGATAAGTAAGAGACAACATTTCTACAGCAGTTCAGAAGATCTTTAAAAAAAACAACCTGATAACAAAATTCTGAATGTCCACCCTTGTCTGTAGCTTCAAGTTGATGGGAGCAGCTTGGAGCCTTTTCCAGCTTCTTGAGCTGAGCTACTATCTGTAGGGTTAGTAGACATAGTTAACAACTCGAGTTTCCCATTATTTGAGGGTTCTGTCTTGACATCTCGGTCCCGGGCGGTCCCGTGTTTTACGCTCGACATCTCCGAGGCTGTTCCTTCGAAGAGTTTGGCCATGAAACCGATACCAGATGACCGGATTAAGGAGCCTCCACTGAAAGTGTAAAGGATGGGGTTGATACTGCTGCTGAAGAAGGCAAGAGCCACCAAAATGGGCCTAGCCATACTCCCTGCTTTTTTAACTTTCGGCGAACCGCTCCACAGACCAATCACATCTAAAAGGTTGACAATATGGTAAGGAAGCCAGAAAAAAGCAAAGGCAATCACAATGAGGCTAATGAGTCGGCTGGTCCGGCGTTTCTGACGGAAACGGGTCTCCTTGAGTCGTTGGCTAATCATTCCGTAGCTGTAGACGACAATGGCAAAAGGCAGCAGGAACCCGGTGATGGTTTCAAAGAGGTTATGGAAGACCAACTCCTTGTCTTCTTGGTGGCACAGTATGCAGTACTCTGTGCTGTTACGATCAATCACTTTCCGGTAGAGGAGAGCAGGCGTCGCTAAGAAGAGACTCATCACCCAAATCACGAACACCAAAAGCCGGATGGTGCGCCTGGTACGGATTTTCTGCGAGACGAAAGGTTTGGAAACAGCCAGGCAGCGGTCAAGGCTCATGAGAGCAATGAGGTAAACGCTGGCATACATGCTGACCCCACAGATGTAGTAGCAGATTTGGCAGACGGCCTGACCCATTTCCCATTTTTTGGCGCTGAGGAATCGCAGGAAGAGAGGGGCTGTGAGGAGCACTGCCAAATCAGCGATTGCTAAATGAAGGATGAGGAGACAGGTGACCGTCCGCTTGCGAACCCAGCAGATGGCCGTCCACACTACAAAGGCGTTGCCAGGGAATCCCAAGATGAAGGCAAGTGACAGCACCCCTATGCCTATCGACGCACCTGACAGAGGCTTGGTAGATGTAGTGTTCTGGATTTCAATACAACTAGCCATGGTCCCGTTAAGAGGTCAGAAGGTGGAGTAGGCACTGTGAAAAAAGAGAAGAGAAGCAGAAAACTTTGTTAGAATCAGGAATGGGATGCTGAGGATTTGCAGGGCTTCGGGAGAACCTCTAACTAAGATTCTGTGCAGTTCAGAGAACCCCCAAATCCCATTCCTGGATGGCCCCTCCCAACCCACCCCTCCCAGGAATCCCCATGCGGCCCTTTTTGGATGCAGGTGAGTGCAGGGCAAGCACAGAGGCTTGGGGAGGGTGAAAAATGGGCTTACCAGAAGTTCGGGAAGGCCAGAAACGGAGGGCCTCTGGAGCCTGGGAAGGCTGTTTTTGCCTTCCCGGAGGTCGAAGAAAGCCTCTGGACCCCGGGGAGGGCAAAAGCACCCCTCCTGCCATGGTGCAGGCTGACTAGGCCACACCCACCATGGCCATGCCCACTCAGCAACCGGGCAGAGAACCCCTTGCTTAAATTTTTGAAGTCCACCCTTGGTTAGAATCCTAGGTGCTGCTCTTTTCTTCCGTCTTAAGAGCCTCATAGTTCTTAGCTTGTTAACAACTGACTGTAAATCAGTCCCCTACGATGATAATTTTTGGGCTTTCCATCCAAGAACATTCAAAAGAGGCCTGCATTGGGAGTATTGGCAGCTGGCCTAATGCAACGTGTCAAAACTTAACTAGAGGAAGAACTGGGAAAAGAAACAAAACCATCCCACCCCTGAAATTAAGGTTCCTTCTTGTGCCCAATTATAGTGCTGTGTTTCATTGTCCACCAACATTAATTTTTTGTTTGAAATATGGTAGAGCGTCTAGGATTCCCACCCACCCCCGAAACTTCAAGGATGGCTTGTGTAGGAGTGAAGAGCCAGGGCCAACTCCAAGTATAAGGAGGCTCCTAGGACAGGCCTACTAAACCTAAGCTAAAAAAAATCTGGATGACCAATACTTGGTGAGGAAAGAGAGACACAATAATTTAACTTTCCCAGGATCTAATGGCTGTCCGGGTATTTGCGGTTCAGATCTGATAGTTTGCAACGAGTAACATAATTGTTGTGAGTCTTCTTGATAGGTTTTATAGGTTTATCAGATGCTGGGAACCAACTCCTGTGCTAAGGGTTACCATCAGCGGTGAAATCCACTTACCTTCACTACTGGTTTGGGAACGGGAACATGCAGGAACCTGCACATGCTATGCGTGCATATGCCTCTTCTGCGCATGGGCACACCATTTCCTCAGCACTTCTAATTTAACTGGTTTTGATCTATTTGTATGATACTGCAACCGGTTTTTGTTCTTTGTTCTTTTCCGTCACACCCTATCAGAAGATTCTCCCTACGGGTACGCTTCCCACCCAAGTTGAAGTGTAGAGTTTAAAGGATAAAACAGTGGCACCCAACATTGCTGTGAGCTAAATGTGCACAAACGTCTAGTTCTCCTATGCTGGTGGAGCAATTTCCTTTGCACTTGTTACACAAATTGTGGGGCAACAATTGAATGATGTGGAAATAATGGAAAGTAGACTTTGGATATGAAATTGCTGCTTAGGGTGACTTTTTTCTTTTCTTTCTTTCTTTCTTTCTTTCTTTCTTTCTTTCTTTCTTTCTTTCTCTCCTTCCTCCATCCCTCCCTCTCTTTCCTTTCTCTCTCTCTTTCTCTCTCTTTCTCTCATTCCCTTTCTTACATGAAGCAGGTAAATCCAAGTAGAAGGAAAATAGAATAACAGAGTTGGAAGGGACCTTGGAGGTCATAGAATAGAATAGAATAGAATAGAATAGAATAGAATAGAATAGAATAGAATAGAATAGAATAGAATAGAATAGAATAGAATAGAATTCTTTAATTAGCCAAGTGTGATTGGACACACAAGGAATTTGTCTTTGGTGCATATGCTATCCGTGTATATAAAAAGACAAGATACATTCGTCAAGAATCATAAGATACAACACTTAATGATAGTCATAGGGTACAAATAAGCAATCAAATCATACTAATTTAATTTAATTTAATTTAATTTAATTTAATTTAATTTAATTAATTTTATATATATATATATATATATATATATATATATATATATATATATATATATATATATGTATGTATGTATGTATGTATGTATGTATGTATGTATGTATGTATGTATGTATGTATGTATATGTATATATGTATATGTATATATAAATGCCGCCCCTCTCTGAAGACTCAGGGCAGCTCACAATACATTTAAAAAAATTATTATAAAAAAACATTTAAAAATTAAAAACATTAAAAACATTAAAAACTCATTCACGTCATTCATGGCTGGATCTCGCTAGATCACAAGAGCGAGATCAACGGCCCCAGGCCTGCCAGAAAAGCCAGGTCTTCATCGGTTTTCGGAAGGCCAATATGGTGGGGATGGTCCGGACTTCAGGAGGTAACTGGTTCCAGAGAGCTGGGGCAGCCACAGAGAAGGCCCTCCCCTGCGGGCCCGCCAGCCGGCATTGTTTAGCTGACCGGAAACAATGCTAGGAAACAATCAATATAAATCATAAGGATGCAGCAACAAGTTATAGTCATACAGTTGTAAGTACGAGGAGATGGGTTAGGCAGGAAACCCTACACCCCTTTAGACAAATGTTATCCAACATCTTCTTAAAAACTTCCAGTGTTGGAGCATTCACAACTTCCAGAGACAAGTTGTTCCACTGATTAATTGTTCTAACTGTCAGGAAATTTCTCCTTAGTTCTAAGTTGCTTCTCTCCTTGATTAGTTTCCACCCATTGCTTCTTGTCCTGCCCTCAGGTGCTTTGGAGAATAGTTTGACTCTCTCTTCTTTGTGGCAGCCTCTGAGATATTGGAACACTGCTATCATGTCTCCCCTAGTCCTTCTTTTCATTAAACTAGACATACCCAGTTCCTGCAACCGTTCTTCATATATTTTAGCCTAGCTTCCAGGCCCCTACTCATTTTTGTTGCTCTTCTCTGCACTCTTCCTAGAGTCTCAACATCTTTTTTACATTGTGGCGATCAAAACTGAATGCAGTATTCCAACTATGGCCTTACCAAGGCATTATAAAGTGATGTTAACACTTCACATGATCTTGAGTCATTCCCTCTGCTTATGCAACCTAGAACTGTGCTGGCTTTTTTGGCAGCTGCTACATTCCTATTTAAATGGTTGTCCACTGGGCTCCAAGATCCCTCTCACTGTTACTATTATTGAGCAAGGTACCACATATACTGTACCTATGTATTTTGTTTTTCTTGACTAAATGTAGAACCTTACTCTTTTCACCATTGAATTTCATTTTGTTAGATAGCGCCCAATGTTCAAGTCTGTCAAGATCCTTCTGCATCTTAAGCCTATCTTCTGAAGTGTTGGCTATTCCTGCTAGCTTGGTGTCATCTGCAAATTTGATGTTCCCAATCTATCCCCACTTCCAAGTCATTGATGAAGATGTTGAAGAGTACTGAGCCTTTGGGTACCCCACTGCATACTTCCTTCCATGTAGATGCAGTTCCATTGAGGACTATATGTTGAGTGTAGTTGGTCAGCCAGTTACGAATCCATCTGATGGTGATGCTGTCTAACCCACAGGAAATGTTATGGTTTTGTTTGATTTCCAGAAAAAGGTTATGCATCTTTTCCTTTCCAGTCAAGGTTAGAATAACAGGAACTGCATTTTTAAGGGCATGAACTACATTTTTAAAGGCATGAACAATTTGGTTTGCACCTTATTACGGTTTCATGTTGATGGAACATATTGTTCTCCAGTTATATAACCCAGTGATAAGAAACAACTCATCTGCATATATCTGGGCAACTACTTATTATCAGTGAAAGGATGCCAAAAATTGTGCCTCTTTGTTGGCAACCAATGGAGTCCAAAGTCCTCATAACCATAGCTCATGTGAGAGTAACCTTCATTGGTCCACCTGCCAGAAACTTTGGTACTCCTATGCTTATTTGCTTAGATTATGCTGGCTGAGGAATTGTGAGAGTTGAAGTCCATTCGTCTTAAAGTTGCTGAGGAGGAGAAACAATAGCTTAGCTTATTTTAATTAGGTGAACTTCGAATGGTAGCATAGCGCCAACCTTCAGCATAACTTTTCTACACAAAAATGTCTGTAAGGCTCTAAGAACACCAAGAAAAGCTCTACTGTCCACTTGCCCAAGAAAAAAACAAAGGGTAAACAATATTCTGAAGGACCAGAAACCAGTGACAGAAAACTAAGTTCCTTTCTGTCATCCCATCTGGTAGGCCTGTCCTTTTGAAATAACATCCACAGAGATGTTTTCATCACTGCAGTTGACCAAGTAAGTAAGTAAGTTTCTGAGTTGGGTCAGGGGTCACCAACCTTTCGGACCTCAGGGATCACTAAATTCATAATTTTAAATCCCGCAGACCACTAATATGATCTGGCTGATGACTGGCTAGGTGAGCATGGCTAGGTGATCATATGACTTGGTGGGCATGGCCAACTCGATGTCACTCGTGTCGAGGGGTGCCTCGCCAGCCTCTACCCACCCCTCCCCTTCCAACCACTCCTTGCCTGCCCACCCAGACTCCTTAGGGCCCCAACATGGAGCAGTTGTTGGAGCCATCACAAGAAAGAGTTGGCAAAACAGCTGGCTCAGTTCAAATTGTATCTGGCCAAGAAGGAGGCTCAGCAGAAGCACCTCACTGAGGACTACGAGCATAGACTCTCCAAGCAGAGGGAAGACCTGCAGGAGTACAAGGCCAGGTACCAGTGTCTGGAGGCTCAGCAGGATGAGATGGTCAATTCCAGGCCATGATGCAGTCTCCCTGGAACAAGGCCCTCTGGCTCTTCACCACCAGCGGCCCTTCCCTCCAGCCTTCGCCCAAAGCCCCACACCAGGAGGCTGAAGCAAACTCTGGTCCCAAGTGGCTATAAATCAAGGATTTAATTGTATCTGCCGGTTGTCTGAAACATAGTTACTGCAGAAGTATTGCAAACAACAACGTGTTACACAAACCTAGAACTGAATGTGCAAGGTTTTAGATAGACAGGGAAGCATTTGGTGTTCTTAAGTTCCTTAAACTCTGTCATCTTTTATTTAAAGAAAAGAAAATAAAGAGCATTGCTAAGCTTACACTGACTGGCTTTTCCTTCCTTCCTTCCTTCCTTCCTTCCTTCCTTCCTTCCTTCCTTCCTTCCTTCCTTCTTTCTTTCTTTCTTTCTTTCTTTCTTTCTTTCTTTCTTTCTTTCTTTCTTTCCTTCCTTCCTTCCTTCCTTCTTTTCTCCTTTCCTTCCTCCCACTCTCCCTCTCTCCCCCTCTCTCCCTCCCTCCTTCCTTCCTTCCTTCCTTCCTTCCTTCCTTCCTTCCTTCCTTCCTTCCTCCCTTCCCTCCCCTCCCCTCCCCTCCCCTCCTCTCCTCTCCTCTCCCCTTCCCTCCCCTTCCCTCCTCTCCCCTTCCTTTCCTTTCCTTTCCTTTTCCTGCCTGCCTACCTGCCTGCTTCTGAAGCAGTGGTAGAATTCAATTTTTTTTACTACCGGTTCTGTGGGCATGGCTTGATGGGCATGGTGTGGCTTGGTGGACATGGCAGAGGAAGGATACTGCAAAATCCCCATTCCCACCCCACTCCAAGGGAAGGATACTGCAAAATCCCCATTCCCACCCCACTCCAGGAGAAGGATACTGCAAAATCCCCATTCCCTCCCCATTCCTGGGGGAAGGATATTGAAAAATCTTCATTCCCACTCTGGGGCCAGCCAGAGGTGGCATTTGCCAGTTCTCCAAACTACTCAAAATGTCCGCCACTGGTTCTCCAGAACCTGTCAGAACCTGCTGGATTTCACCCCTGCTCGGAAGGTATTAATCAAAAATAGAGGATGATTAGGGCCAATGTGCGTCCAATCCTTTCAGTCAATGACCGACATGCAGGAAAAAAAAATGTTAGAATGTAATAACAAGAAACCAAGAAAATGTGTTGTGTGCTTTAGTAGTATACAGGTCGACTTCCAACCGTTCATTTAGTGACAATGTTACAACAGCACTGAAAAAAAGTAACTTATGACCATTTTTCACACTTAAACAATCTTTGTAGCATCCCTGTGGTCAAAATCCAGATTCTTGGCAACTGGCTCTTGTTTATGATGGTTGCAGTGTCTTGGGGACACGTGATCCGCTTTTGCGACTTTCTGACCAGCAAAGTCAATCAGGAAGCCAGATTCACTTAACAACCGTGTTACTAACCCTAACAATTGCAGGGATTCACTGACCAACGGTGGCAAGAAAGGGTGTAAAATGCGGCAAAGCTCACTTAACAAATGTTTCACTTGTCAACAGAAATTTTGGCCTCAATTGTGGTCATAAGTCGAGGACTACTTGTACATCATGTTACATCTCCCTACTTTTTCCCTGCTTAAGATCGGAGCTTGCAGAGCCTGCTTTTTTTAATGATGATGATGATGATGATGATGATGATGATGATGATGATGATGAAAAGTTATAGAAAATGAGAAGGTGAAGATCTTATGGGACTTTCGAATACAGATGGATCGTCATTTGGAACACAACATGCCAGTTTTCGTTGTCAAAAACTGAAACGTACAATTTATTGACATCGCAGTACCAGGAGATGTCAGAGTCGAAGAAAAAGAACTGGAAAAAATTATGGAATATCATGACCTGGCCATCGAAACTACACTATGGATGAAACATGTAACAGTGATACCCATTGTCATCGGGGCATTTGATACCATGTCCAAGAATCTTATAAAATACATCAACAAATTGCAGCTTCCTGCAATAACATCAGCAGAACTGCAAAAAACTATGCTACTTGGAACATAATATATCTTAAGAAGGTACTTGGTTGATACCTAGGACGCTGGCAGCAACCCATATCAACCATTAGCACCAATCAATGGTATTTGTGATGTATTTTTGAATGTTCGGTTGACTGAGTTTCATGTTTAATGAATAAATAAATAAATAAATAATAATAATAATAAGCAAAAGACAGATTGTAAAATGGAAGCTTAGAATGAAGAGAAGGAATAGATTACAATACAGTAAAAAAATAACAATCTCTGTTGCTAAACAATGGCAAATTCTGTACTTTGTGTCTCAATCTGTGGAACAGAATTGATGCCAGTTAGAATCAAGAATGTTAGGAGGACAAGATTAAAATTTTGGCTGATCTGTGAAAGGAAAATATCTCTTCTAAGATTACGGTCTGTAAAATCAGCAGACTCCTTATCTAAAATCAGCAATTGACATTTGGAGACCAATTTCTCTCTCATGACCATGTATGCAGATTAAACAGATTATCCCCACAAAAAAAGCCAAAAATATTTTCTGTGGGAGAGTAGAAATATCAATTTTTCAAACTGCCTTATTCTGACATTATTACTGTAGGCAAAGAAAGCACCCCATTTTCCAGCAATTTCGAAGAAGCTTTCTAACTAACAGCTTCTCAAAGACAGAGATCACCCCAGGAAAAGAAAGAGAGAGAGAGAGAAAAATCTCTTTACATTCAACCTCTAACAAATGTTGTATCTCAACCCTTCTACATTGGAGGTCTAACAAACATACTCTTTTATCTATCAAACATTATCATCATCATAACAACAATAAATCCCAAATACATAGATGAAGTCACCGGCTGAGCGCACTATGAAGCATGAGGTCAAATCAATCTGAATCTGTCCTTTTTTTCCCTCAAAAATCTCAGGTCTAGGAATTTGGCTGTGGAAATGTGGAAGTAGTGAAAAATTGCAGTGAATAAAACGGATCAAAGTTTTCCTCACTACATAATTCACATGAGCTTTCACTATTGCCGTGGAGATATTTATCAAAATAAATCACATCATCAAAAAAAAAAAATCATCAAAAAAGCACAACAAAGAATGTTCTTTCTGCGCCAACTCAAGAAGCTCAAACTGCCCAAAGGCAAGACAAGAAACAATGGATGGAAACTAATCAGCAGCTTCTGATCCAGTTCTACAGAGGAATGATTGAGTCTGTCATCTGCACCTCTATAACTGTCTGGCTTGGTTCTGCAACCCAACAAGACAGACACAAACTTCAGAGGATAATTAGAACTGCAGAAAAAAACAATTACTACCAACCTGCCTTCCAGTGAGGACCTGTATACTGCATGAGTCAAAAAGAGGGCTGTGAAGATATTTACAGACCCCTCGCATCCTGGACATAAATTGTTTCAACTCCGACCCTCAAAACGATGCTACAGAGCACTGCACACCAGAACAACTAGACACAAGAACAATTTTTTCCCCGAACGCCATCACTCTACTAAACAAATAATTCCTTCATCACTGTCAAACTATTCACTAAGTCTGCATGACTATTACTATTAATCTTCCCATTGTTCCTATCACCCATCTCCTCCCACTTAGGAGTGCACGACTGTAACTTTGTTGCTTGTATCCTTATGACTTATATTGATTGTTTCCTAGTATGATTTGATTGCTTATTTGTACCCTATCATTAAGTACCTTATGATTCTTGACAGATGAATCCTGTCTTTTTCTGTACACTGAGAGCATATACACCAAAGACAAATTCCTTGTGTGTCCAATCACACTTGGCCAATAAAGAATTCTATTCTATTCTATTATTTCATAAAGTTGTCATGGGATCAAATTAGAGAAGTCACAGACCTTTCTGGGCAACTGGAAAGAAGGCTAGGCTGTGTAAACACTACCATGATTTATTCATAGCCCGATGCTCCACCCGAAGAGCATCGTTCCTTGTCATCCCACACAGCTTCCAACAAATTCCTCTTCAACTAAGCTTGGCTAAGCAGCCTTCTCCTTCTTCACCTCCCAATCAGAAACTTGGTACACAATCTAGTTAGTCACACAACTTCTTTATACTGAGATGAGAATAGCATGCTTACCCTTCAGTTTTCTTTCTCAGCTCTTCTTTCAAGCTCTCGCTTCTGTCTTGAGACCAGCCTCTCTCTCTTTTTGTCTTGTCCTTTGGGGAGGTTTTTTTTCCCCCCTCCTTCCTTTGCTCAATCTCTTTTTTTGGTCATAGCACCTTCCACTAACTCAAAAAGGAAGTGATTGCAACTTTCAGAAAAGTTGGGTAAGAGATGGTAGGTTTTTTTTAAAATGCTGAATTATTGTAGACACAGTCAGCTACTGGGGTTGATTGTGTGTGTGTGTGTGTTGTAACTGTGAGTCCTCACATGCACTGATGTTGCCTTCTTTCTTGCCCTTTTTGGCTTCTGGATTTCATGAACTCAAGCTGCCTGTTTTTTTCCCCGTTTGTTTTTTTAAAACCCTTAGCATTAGAATAACAGAGTTGGAAGGGACCTTGGAGGTCTCTTAGTCCAATTTCCTGCTTAGGCAAGAAACCCTACACCACTTCAGACAAATGGTTATCCAACAACTTCTTAAAAAATGTCCAGTAGTGGAGCATTCACAACTTCTGGAGGCAAGTTGTTCTACTGATTCATTGTTCTAACTGTCAGGAAATTTCTCCTTAGTTCTAGGTTGCTTCTCTCCTTGATTAGTTTCCACCCATTGCTTCTTGATCTACCCTCAGGTGCTTTGGAGAATAGCTTGACTCCCTCTTCTTTGTGGCAGCCCCTGAGATATTGGAACACTGCTATCATGTCTCCCCTAGTCCTTCTTTTCATTAAACATTTATTTTATTTTTATTTATTTATTTTGTCAAGCAGGTGTTAGATAACAGATATTAGTATAAACATAGTTATGAATACATGAAATAGATACGTATAAAAGGGGACATTAGGACAGGGACAGTAGGCAAATTGGTGTGCTTATGCACATCCCTTAGAGACCTCTTAGGAATGGGGTGAGGTCAATGGTAGACAGTCTAAGGTTAAAGTTTTGGGGGTTTGGGGAAAAAAACAGAGTCAGGTAGTGCATTCGAGGCATTGACCATTCTGTTGCTGAAGTTGTATTTTCTGCAATCGAGTTTGGAGTGGTTTACCTTAAGCTTGTATCTATTGTGTGCTTGTGTGTTGTTGCGGTTGAAGCTGAAGTAGTCATTGACAGATAGGACGTTGTAGCAGATAATTTAATGTACTATGCTTAGGTCAGACCAAAGGTGGCATACTTCCAAGTTGTCTAAGCCCAAAATTTCAAGTCTGGTGGAATAAGGTATTCTGTGGTGAGCAAAGGAGAACATTGATTCAGAGTGTACAGCTGTACGAATACTTATCCACAGAAATATATGCTAACTTCCCTCTTTAAAAAAAGTACATCAACAGTACTCTGCTTTCATTGAGGAACCACATCTTTGTGGTCTCTAGGAATCTTAAAACAAAAAAATCAATCAATTGCTCTGTGCTTGCTTTACTATGATGATTCATCACGTAGTCAGCCAGATGTTAAGACTGGATTTGGCATTTTTATCCACCTATCGAGTCCTTTCCAAGGATCAGAAATAAGCAGATGTGGATTCCAAAGGTGATTATTTTCTGGAGGCAATTGGACTTCTTGTTTTTTCATTGAAGATGTTTTGCTTCTCATCCAAGAAGCTTCTTCAGCTCTGACAGGACAGTGGGGAATGGAAGGATTTGTATTCGTTGCAGACAGCTGGTCATTTGCATCCTTTTAGAGGGTCGTTGAAGCACTTGGAGGTTTATCGGTGTCCTCAGGGTTGCCTGAATAGTGCTCCTGGTTCCTGTAGTCTGCAAATCTTCCCTGGAAATCCATTCCTACTCCTACACCATTCACTCCATGACCTGGTTGACTGAGAATCTCTATACCTTGCTTAGCTAAATATTTTAAAAAGAAGGAAAAAAAAAACACTTGTGCTACAGTCGCTGCGAGCACCACATGAGTGCTGTCATTGCCACCTTGTTTGCATTGCGTGTGCGCACATGCGCATATGCACATAAAGGCTCCTGCCCCTCCCCCCCTCCAGGCCTCCAAAGGTTGGGGATCTGTGGTCTAAAGTATATGGAAGTAAATGTCTAAATTACACCATTGAAATGCATTTATTTATTAAATTTATATGCTGCCCATCTCATTCTGCAAAGCAACAATTAAAATCATAAATATTTAACAGATTTTAACGGATTAACAGAGTTGGAAGGCACCTTGTAGGTCATCTAGTCCAAGCCCCCACCCAAGCAGGAGACCCTACACCATTTCTGACAAATAGCAGTCCAATCTCTTCTTGAAAGCCTCCAGTGATGAAGCTCCCACAACTTCCGAAGGCAACTTCTGTTCCATTGGTTGATTGTTTTCACTGTCAGAAACTTTCTCCTTATTTCTAGGTTGAATCTCTCCTTGACCAGTTTCGATCCATTATTCCTTGTCTGGCCTTCAGATGCCTTGGAAAATAGCTTGACCCCTTCCTCTCTCTGGAAGCCCCTCAAATATTGGAACACTGCTATCCTATAATATAATAATATTAAAAGCTTTAGGTACCAAGATAAGAAACAAAATGGAAGATCAGGATAGAGGTGGCAAAGAATGTTGGTTGATGGGGACTGAAAGATGAGCTTTTCTTGCAGCAGCCTGTTGGAAGAAATATCCTTTTGGGTTCAGTTGCAAGTGGGGAAAAAGATACTGGATTCATGGAAGTTGCTTAGAAAGAAGGTTTATTGATGAACAGGATCACATGGCTTGAGTTCCTGAGCAGAAAAGGGGCAGAAATGCTGAAAGTGCCTGGGTTTCATGCCCTCTGTTGGGCTTTGAATTTGAGTTTGTATTCTGATTGGTTGTCAGACTGCCATGGGGCCATGCAGGGGTAACTCTGTAGGTTGTCTTTTGAGTTCCAGGCTTGGTTGAGTCTTGCTGGGTGATGCAATCTCCCCAGGTGTGTTATGTATTGATACATTTCAGCGGGAGTTTCAAACCTGCCTAAGTTAATGATTGGCTGACAGCCCCTCCGGAATTGTATATAAGGAGGGCTGCAGCCTCTGAGTTTTTGCTGAAGTCTCACTGTATATTAAACAGCTGTTGTCACTTGCTTGCTTGTGCCTCTCGTTATTCCCGAACCACTTCATTGGCGATGAAGGTGGGATTGAGGCCACAAGAAGCGAACCAGTGAGACCACGAGCTTCAGCTAGGCGACGAGGCGAACTACAGGAGGTATACCAAACATGTCTGCCTACGTTCCGCCCAAGCCTTTTGATCCGGCCCATGAAAAATGGGTCTCGTACCTAACGAGGTTTGAGTGCTCGCTTGAAGCCAGCAACATGCAGGGACTCTCCGCTAATCGAAAGAGAGCCCTCTTCCTAAGCCACTGCGGACCGGACGTGTTCGAAATGGCAGAGTCACTTTGTGAGCCAACACCGGTCCAGACTGTTTCCTGGGACACCCTGATGGCGACTCTTTGGGCTCACTACGTTCCCGTGCCCTCCAAGTTTGTGCAACGATACCAACTCAGCGCGTGCAACGAGAGGGAGAACCGGTCAGCGCTTACATGGCGAGCCTGCGTAAAGCTGCAACACATTGCGACTATAGGGACTTGGACGATGTGCTGCTTAAACAGCTAATCTGTGGCGTTCGTGATATAAGACTGCAAAGGCGACTACTCGCTAAGACTGATCTAACGCTTGCTGGAGCCCTAGACGAGGCCAGGGCTCATGAAGCCTCCACAAAAGCCGCAGAAACGCTGCAGCGCCCGCTGACCAGCAAGGACAACCCCAAGTCTACACCAGTGCATAGGGAAGACGCCAGATCTAGCTCGGAGTCCGAGTCTGATGAGGACGTTTTCCGCACCGAGCACCAAAGAAAAGACGCAGGCAGCCCCTGGCGTAATTGCCCCAGCTGTGGCGGTAATCACGATAGACTGTCCTACAAATACAGAGAGGCTATTTGCAGGCACTGCGAGAAAAAAGGGCACTTGGCGCGAGTCTGTAGAGCCATACTGCCCATAAAACACCAACCACATGACCGCGCAGCCAACCAGAATCAGCGCGCCAGAAGCACCCAATGAGAGAAGGCGGCGCTAGAAAACGGCGCGAATTTGAACCGCGGGATGGCCGCAGCATACACATCGACCAGGCCAGCACGGCAATTGAAGACAAGGTCAGCACAGTGGTCGAGATCAACGGCAAACCATGCACGATGGAGATCGACACCGGATCAGCTCTCTCCATAATGTCGTGGGCGACCCTGAAGACCATCCTGCTGTCATTCTGGAAGGATCAGCTATCCAAACAGAGACTGCGCATCCTAGACTACCAGGGGAACCGGGTCCCTCTCGAAGGAATAGGCACATTCCGAATCACCTATGGAGACTTCGAAAAAGACCTGCCGCTAACCATTGTCACAAAGCAGCTGCCCAGCCTTCTGGGCATGGGGTGGTTCCGAGCCCTGGGCATGGGTTTCCACCGGATGTCCGAGCCGTCACTGAAGGACAGCCTCCTGACCGAGTTCCAGGACGTCTTTGGGGACATGTTGGGCAAGTATGTGGGGATCCCTATCTCCCTAAATTTAGACCCCAACGTAGCCCAAATAAGACTTAAAGCCAGACGGGTGCCTTTCGCATTGAAACCAAAGATCGATGCAGAACTGGACAAATTAATTAAACAAGGGGTGTTGCTTCCCGTTGACCATGTGAAATGGGAAACCCCCATAGTGACCCCAGTTAAATCTGATGGCTCAATCAGGATTTGCGCCGACTACAAGAGCACGATCAAGAAGGCTTTGCAGCTGAGCGCCTATCCGGTGCCGATCGTGCATCATCTACTACAATCCCTGGGGCCCGGAAAATTTTTTGCCAAATTAGACCTAGCGCAGGCCTATCAACAATTACCCATTGACGATGCCACGGCAGAGGTGCAAACAATTGTGACTCACAGGGGTGCTCCAGTTTGGGGTGAGCGTCACACCTGGCTTATTTCAAAGCACCATGGAGCACCTCTTGCAAGGACTCCCGGGGGTGGTGCCCTATTTTGACGATGTTTTAATCAGCGCCCAGGATGAACGTCAACTAGGGGACAGAGTGAGGAACATCCTAACCAGATTTAGGGAAGCGGGACTTAAACTTAAAAAGAACAAGTGCATGATCGCTGTCCCCTCTGTCGATTTTTTGGGGTACAGGGTGGATGGCACAGGCATCCACCCCACCGAAAGCAAGGTTAGAGCCATCAAGAGCGCGCCTGCCCCCAAATCCAAATCGGAGCTCCAAGCCTTCCTTGGACTGCTCAACTTTTACTCGATGTTTCTAAAAAACAAGGCTACCGTCGCAGATCCCCTGCACAAACTGTTAGGAAAGAATGTTCCGTGGGTTTGGGGCAAAGCAGAGGCAGCCGCATTTGAGGCTGTAAAGAAACTTTTATCTGAGGACAGCTTCGTCATTCAATACAACTCAGCCCTACCGCTTGTATTGGTTTGTGACACCTCCCCCTTCGGAGTTGGTGCCGTCCTAGGCCATAGACTGCCAAACGGCCTAGAGGCACCTATTGTGTTTTACTCTCGCACTCTGTCCAGTGCAGAGTGCAACTATAGTCAATTGGACAGAGAGGCTCTGGCTGCAATTGCGGGGGTTAAAAAATTCCATGAATATCTCTATGGCCGTCAATTCGAACTTGTGACAGACCACCGGCCCTTGCTGGGACTTTTGGCTGGTGACAAGCCCACCCCCGCTGCCCTGTCCCCATGTTTGACCAGGTGGGCCATCTTCCTGTCGGCCTATTTGTACCAGCTCGTCCATCGACCCGGACGGACTGGGCCATGCGGACGCCCTTAGCCACTGCCCCCTTCCCGAACTGCTCGTCAACCCCACGCCGGAGGCCCCGGTCCTTTTGATCTACGCTATGACTTTGGGACCTATCTCCTCTTGTGAGGTGGCTGAAGCCTCTGCTAGGGACCCTGTAATTCGCACTGTGATGGGGTGGGTCCTTAAGGGGTGGCCTGTCAAGGTGGACGGTGGGGAATACCAGGGTTATGTTAACAAACATAACAAATTGTTTATGCAAGGGGGTTGTTTGTTGTGGGGTGATAGGGTGGTAGTACCAACAAAACTGAGAACAAGGGTCTTGGACTTACTGCACGAGGGGCACCCAGGAATTGTTCGGATGAAAAGTTTAGTCCGCAGTTACGTTTGGTGGCCCAACATAGACCAATTCATCTCCGAGTGGGTGGGGAAGTGCAGGCCCTGCCAGGAATCTCACCCCGATCCCCTGATAGCGCCTATCCGAGAGTGGGAGAAACCAAAAGGGCCATGGGGGAGGATCCATATTGATTTTGCTGGGCCCTTCCACGGGCAAACATTTTTTTTTTAATTGAAAAAGTTTTCAAATACAAGTTTTTCCCCCTTTCCCCCCCCTTCCCTAACCCCCCCTCACCCCCCCTCACCCCCTGTGACTTCTTCACAACAATAGGCTATTTCATAACTAATTACATACATAATATCTTTCCTTTCCCTTACTCCCTCCTCAGAATACTGACCCTTAGCATATTATTCTTATAACTCCCATTTTTACGATAATCTGCCCTTTTTCTCCTCCCCTAAACTTATAGTGTATTATTACAATTTAACATTTAATCTTTTATATATATTAATATAACATTTTAAAGCGGCCTTCTCCCTACATCCAAATTTAATATTTATTCAGTTCTATCCAATTCCTCCACTCCCCTAAATATATGACTTAAAGATCCTTTTTCTTAGACTAATCAATCAGTAAACTAACCTATTTCAACCCTTCAATTCCTACAAAATCATGCAATACAATTCTAAATATAATCCACTGCCCACTTTACTAAGATATACACATATCTATATATGCATTCCATTTTGTAAAAAGAAAAAAGACAATAACTTTAAATTTATAATCCATATAATATCTTCTTTGGTGTCTTTCCACTGGATTGTTAAATCCATCACCCATAATAGGGTAAAATAACATGCTGGTGCAACAGTTTGTTCAAAATCTTCAATCATCTTCTGCCCCCATCAGTAGTAGATATCCTCGTATATATATAAAAGTAAAAACAACCACCCGAGTGACATTATAATTATATCCATATAGTTATAGTTGTGGTGTTCATCAGGATTGTTGATTCCCATCCTCCTAATGGGTAACATCCAGATCTTCTGCATGCCCCAGCATAACTCTCCTGCCTTGTAACTCAAAATAATTATAATATATTTACCAGTAAAAGAAATTCAGAGTAGATAATTCAAATCCAACAAGGTAAGGCTCTTTTCACATCCCAAAATCACGGCATTACAGAGATCTGCCACAATCCTCAGGATAGTATTAAACAATTGTTCGCCTCCACTATCTTTCCAGATATTCATTCATTTTTTAAAGTCCCTGGCTTCATGTTGCTTGGTTTAGAAACTGCTATTTCTATGAGATCTATTTCTTTTCTTTTTCTTTTGCGGGTTGAATTTCCATCCTCGTTTCGTGCCTACCAATTGTGTGTCGGCTGATCGATTTTCATTCTGCTTTATGAGTTGATCTTGTTGGGTTAGTTTTGTCATCTCATCTTTCTTCTCCATCACTTGTATATCAACTGGTTGATTTGCGCACTTGTCTGTGACTTGGTGGTTCATCACATTGGAGTCGGATGACACTGCTCTCTTATTTATAGACAGTCCAGCTGGGGTATCCAGGGAGTCCAAAGACAATTTATCCACCACAGCCTCTGTAATTTGATATTTTCCTTTTGTTTCCAACTCCTTTTGCGTATCCTGTATTGTGCCTAAAGATGTTAAGTTCATTTTTAAAATTTTTTGATAAAATTCTTCCGCTTTTTCAACAGTGTTCAGTTGATATCTTACTCCTTGGTGTCTCAATATTAAACCAACTGGGGCATCCCACCTAAATAGGATATTTCTTTTTTTTAACTCAGTCACTAGAAAGCCAAATTTCTTCCTCTCCATTAGCATCTTAGTCGGGAGCTCCTTAAAAATCCAAATCTTTCTTCCATGAAATTGCAAAGTAGAATTAAAAGAGTTCTGCACAATATTATTCCTAATTTCTTTATCTGTAAAATAGATCACCACATCTCTAGGCAATTGCCTTTGCTTTGCCAACCAGGAGTTTATTCTATAAATTCTATCAATCCTGCAAAACACTTCATCAGGTTGAACCTTTAAAATCCCAGCCAGAATTTCAGAAGATATTTTCCTTAAGTCATCTCTATTATTTTCCTGCAGACCTCTCAGTCTAATTGCATATTCTGTAAAATTATATTGAATCATTAAAACTTCTCTTTCAATCCTTTGTTGCACATTTTCTTCATTACCAGTCTTTTGGTCAACCTCCATTTTAGGTTTGTCTTCTGAGCTATTATCCTGAATGTTTACCAAATCCTTTTTAATTTTTTGAATCTTGTCATCCAAATTCTCCTCAGTTTCCTTCATTTTAGACTCTAATAATTTAGTCTTTGCATCCAACCGAATCAGAAAGTCTGATAGACCATTAGCTGTATTTAAAATCTTTCGATTCAAAAAGTCAAACTTTGATTTCACCAATTCACCAATTTCTTTAATTTCCTGCTTAAATTTTTCGAGTTGCTGGTTCACAATCTCATCCCTTACAATCTCTTCAAGAAGAAATTCTATTATATTAAAATCAGGTTTCTGACACTGGAGAGTTACAACTTGTTGATGTAATTTATTAATGGGGGAAATTCCCCCCCCCCGTTTGTCTAGCTGTGTGAGTCCCGATGCCATTTCCCACACAGACAAGATTTAGTGGAAAAGAGAGGGGAAAAAAAAGGCTTGTTTCCAACCAAGATCAATATCAGATCCCCAGGAAAAAAAAAAAGAAAAAAAAAGCAAGAGTGAGAGTGAGGTTTTGCCTCAATTACGGCCAGAAGTATTCATTCCGCTACTTTGTAATAGAAAACGGAAGGACTTTCCCTTTTCAGCCTGTCTTCAAGCCTCAGCAATCGCCATTTTAAAAATCTTTTTTCCTTTCACTTCTTAAACAACTTCAGTAACTTTTCTAAAATAAGAAAAAAAAAATATTTGCGCCTCAGGGTCAGCGATCCAGCTCACGTCTTCTTTAATTAGTTTAACAAGTTTACAGGCTTGCTTTTACCACCTAGCTCTGCGTGTAGAAGAGATCTCCCAGAGCCCAGAGCATCGGCTGGGGATACGGGGAGTCTCTTCCGCTCCGTCCCAAAAGTAAAAAAAAAACTTTTGGGATTAGGCAGAGGACTCAACCCACCCCAGCCTGCTCTATCTCCGTTTCCTCATGGAAACGGAGTTTTTTCGAGCCGCCATTCCGCTATAAAGGCGGCTCTTTACAGGCAGTGGGTACGACGATCCCAAAGGAGCGTCCAGCGGGGACAAACAGCAAACCGGAAGTGCCCACGGGCAAACATTTTTAATCGTAGTCGTTGCCTTTTCAAAATGGCTTGAAACAATTCTCATGTCTTCAACCACAGCCGAAGCAGTCATTAAAGCTCTTCGGAAACTGTTTGCCACTCCCACGGCCTACCGGATACTCTTGTATCTGACAACGGGCCTCAATTTACAGCGACACTGTTTGAGGGCTACCTGGCCGGACTGGGCATCCGCCATGCCCTGTCGGCCCCTTTCCATCCGGCTTCTAATGGCCTTGCTGAACATTTCGTAAGAACGGCCAAAGAAGCATTGTCCAGGCTAGACGACGGGGACTGGCAGGCCAGGATAGACCAATTTTTAGCAGTCCAGCATGCCACACCATGCACGGCCACAGGGAGAAGCCCACCCGAGCTCCTCATGGGCAGGAAGCTTCAGTGCGTGTTAGACAGGCTTCACCCTAACTACTCACATGAGAACTTTAAGGGAGAGACCACCGGACTAAGGCAATTCCAGGTGGGGTCCCCGTGTTCGCTCGCAATTATGCTAGCGGGTAACCCCTCTATGGGTTGCAGGAACCATAGTGGGCATAACGGGCCCAAAATCTTACACGGTAGACGTAGGGGTAGACAGAATCTGGAAACGCCATATAGACCAATTAAGGAGGAGAATAGTCAACGAGGCAAACATCAACTTAGAAATCTCCGAACCTAACTACAACAACTTTCCCAAAACAGCTAACTCAAGCCCGGGGTCGAGGGAATACTTAGCTGACAAGCCCTGGTTCCAGCGCTGCCCCAGCAAGTCACCACTCCCAGCCGGAGATAACCACACCCTGGACAAAATCCAGGAGGTTCCATTGGCGGAGCCGGGAGAGACAGAAAGTCCCTCTGACCAGCTCGACGCCCCACCAAACACTGAACTGCGCAGGTCGACTAGAACGAGAACTCGCCCAGGTCACCTGCAAGACTTTGTATGTACTTATGTAAATATTTGAATGTTAGTGCCTTCTGGGAAGGGAGGGGTGTTATGTATTGATACATTTCAGCGGGAGTTTCAAACCTGCCGGTT
Organism: Arizona elegans; assembly: GCA_022577455.1. Classification (NCBI taxonomy): domain Eukaryota; kingdom Metazoa; phylum Chordata; class Lepidosauria; order Squamata; family Colubridae; genus Arizona; species Arizona elegans. The sequence goes on from JAKOOJ010000021.1 coordinate 2,698,706, forward strand.
ACTGATTGGCTGACAGCCCCTCCGGAATTGTATATAAGGAGGGCTGCAGCCTCAGAGTTTTTGCTGAAGTCTCACTGTATATTAAAGAGCTGTTGTCACTTGCTTGCTTGTGCCTCTCGTTATTCCCGAACCACTTCAAGGTGCAATGTGGTGAGTTCTGTTGCTAGATGGGTAGAAGACTAATCCTATCTTTGTTATGTAGAATGGACTGGCTCAGGCCTTAATGGCCCATTAACAAAGGTGGTGGAGGTGAGTTTCTGCCTCCCTTTTTTGGGGAAATATTCTGTCCTTTTAATATTTCCTAAAATATTTCATTTTTCTAGGAGAGGGGTGGGTGCTAACTCCCTACAAGCCCTTGCTCTGTGGAACATCCTCCTTTCAGAGATTAGAATGGCCCCAACCCTATTAGCTTTCTATAAAGCTTTTAAGACCTGGCTATGCTCCCAAGCACCAAGGTCATTTTGCCTTTCTTTGTATATATTCAAATCAGATGTTGTAATTTTTTTAGTGTTTTAATGTTTTTATTGTTTAATATTTAATGTGGTTATTTATTATATATAAGATTCCACTTATATGTTTTTCAATGGTGAGCCAACCAGAGTTTTTTGCTGAGATGGGCAGCTATAGAAATCAAATCAAATTCAATCAATCAATCAATCAATCAATCAATCAATCATCTCCAATCTCAAGCCAAGTAACAGAATAACAGAGTTGGAAGGACTCTTGGAAGTTCCCTAGTCCAACCCAGTAATGAAATCCTACTGGTTCGCACCGGTTCAGGTGAACCGGTAGTGATAAAATCTATCAGTTCGGTGAGCCGGTAGTAAAGAAAAGCTACCGGTTGGTCCGAACTGGTATTTCCAAGGATCAGCTGTGCCGCGCGATTTATATTATATTATTTAGCGAATCTAAATCACGCGGCACAGCTGTTCCCCCCTCGCTGTTCTACTTACCTTCAAACGGCTCCTTTTTCTACATGAAGCACGTGTGTGGTGTATACTGTGCATGCACAAATGCAGTGCATATCTGGTGTGCACCATACATACGCAGGCAAGCGAACCGGTAGTGACCCGCAGAGGATTTTACCACTGGCCCAACCCTATACCTTTTCAGACAAATGGTTGTCCCTTCTCTTCTTAAAAAAACTCCAGTGATGGAGTACCCAAAACTTCTGGAGGCAAGTCATTCCACCAATCAATTGTTCTGTCAGGAAATTTCTCCTTCATGCTAAGTTGATTCCCTCCTTGATTAGTTTCCATCCATTGCTTCTTGTCCTGCCTTGAAGAGCCAGGTTTTAATGGCCTTCCAGAAGGCCAAAAAGTGTGGGAAGACTTTACTTCAAGAGACATGATATTTCAAAAAGCAGGGGCCAAAGAGAAAAGGCCCTTCTACTTTTGACCTGGTCAAAACTTTTTGGCTAATCACGCCCTCAGTAGGCCCCTTTTGCCAGATCAAGTGTGGTGGGCTGATACCACTGGTAGTGAGACAGTTCCTAAGATAACCTGGTACCATGCCATGAAGGGCTTGCCTTCAGAAGTTGTAGATACATCATCACTGAAGCAGAAGTGAAATCCAGTAGGTTCTGACAGGTTCTGGAGAACTGGTAGCGGAAATTTTGATTAATTCGGAGATCTGGCAAATACCACCTCTGGCTGGCCCCAGAGTAGGGTGGGAATAGGGATTTTGCAATATCCTACCACCAGGAGTGGGGAGGGAATGGGGATTTCACAGTATCCTTCCCCTGCCATGCCCACCAAGCCACACCACACCCACCAAGCCACTCCCACAGAACTGGTAGTAAAAAAATTTGAATTCCACCGCTGCTTGACTGGAGGTTTTTAAGCAAAGACTGGCAGCCACTTGTCTCCAAATTTGGTCTCCTGCTTGAGCAGGGGGTTGGAGTAGAAGACCTCCAAGACTTCTCTTCCAGATCTATTCTGTTTAATTGATTGATTGACTAGCTCCCTCTGTTGGTATTCTGTCATATCTTAACTGACTCATTTCCTCTCCTTGAGACAATCCCCCACCTTGGTTAGCCACAACAAACTTTAGGGAATAGGTAATAGTAACAGAGTTGGAAGGGAACTTGGAGGTCATCTAGTCCAACCCCCTGCTCACACAGGAGACCTGTACTAGGGATTTGAACTGCCGAACTGCCGGCCTTTCTGATCGACAAGCTTAGTGTCTTAGCCACTGAGCCACCTAGTCATGTTGTACAAAGAAACTCTTCACAAGGAGTTTTGCAGCACTTCAAGCCTTCATAGGATCTGTGGTGGGTGTGTGGTGATGCAGGCACTGTCGAAACAGCCAGGTGGGGTGCAGAAACTCCACAGAAAATGAAATGCAAAAAAAAAAAAAAAAGAGTTGTGAACTTCCCCTTCAAGTGAAAATGTTGGTATTCATAGATGGCTGGGGGGGGGTGGGGGAGGAAGAAAGAAACAGACAAGTGGTTAGAGTGCAGTACTGCAGGCTACATCTGATGATCACCAGCTGCCATCAGTTTGGCAGTTCGAATCCCACCAGGTTCAAGGTTGACTTAGCCTTCCATCCTTCCGAGGTGTTCTGACCTAGGCTTCCTGAGTCAGTAAAACACACGAGTAGTCCCAAAAACCTCTTTTATTGCAACAGCTGTGAATTCTGTTCATTCACTGATGAGTCTGAAATAGTTGTAAAGAGTCCTTTGGGATAAGGCTGATAATCACCCATCTTTATCTCTCTTGGCACGCTGCCAAAGACCTAATTGGCAAAGCCACATGGAGTGCAGAATCAAACAGAGCTTCAGACTTTAAACTGCACAGAATTAACAACGTTACTTCCTGCAAAGGCCCATGTGCCTTTGCTCCTCTTTTAAGTTTTATGGGAGGGGCCAATCATCTCCAAGTCTTACTCCTGAGTCATCCCTTTTGTTTTAACTGTTCTTGCCTTCTGGTAGCTCTGTGCATGCGTGCACTGGGAACAGGTCCCCCTGTTTCTCTGCGTCGCTGAGGTCTGACTCTGGAGGTTCTGGAGGCAGCAGGTATCTCCCAGATGGCCCTTGCTCTGCCTCCAACACAGATCCCTCGTCCAAGCCTTCCCCAGACTCCACGACTGACCCATATTCCTCACTGTCTGACTCTGCTACCAGCTCCGCAGGCTGCCGGCGGATCACAACACTAGGTTGTTAAAATGTTGACCCAGATCAAGATTGTATGATGTATTTTAATGTCTCTCATTCTTTAAGTGAATTAAAGTCTCTGAGATATACTCTCTTGTACTCTGCCCAGGCAGAGATTTGTATAACACTTCTTGTTACCGTAATACGAGGATCAGACTCAATAATGAATTCAGACTTTCTATATTCAAACAGTAGATAGTTTATTTACAGAAGGCATTCTATATTCACAGAGTGATTGCAGATAGAAGCAAGGAGAGAAAGTGTGCATCATCTATTTATACCAAGGAGGCGGGATTAGAGGTGAGGAGTGGTTAGTGAGGAATACATTAGGAAGGGGAGAATAAGTTAACTCTTGACATTCCATGGATATATGTATCTTTCCTTCAAGAATGAGGCATTTACACATGACAAATCCCCCTCTAAATGCCGATTCAACATATAACAATAATTACATTCAGAATCAGGATAATATTGAATATACAATTTTGAGGTTAAATATTTATGTTGTTTGGATTGTAAAGGTTTAGTCAATATATCAGCTATTTGCTCTGTAGTGTCACAATGTATAGCTTTGATGAATCCATTTTGAGATAATTGTCTTACATGTTTGTATTTGATATCTATATGCCTAGATCTTTGACCAATAGCGTCTGCTCTAGATATTTCTATTGCAGCCTTGTTATCTTCATATATAGTGAAGGGCTGTGATGGACTCTTCCAAACATTTGTTAATAAATCATTTAACCAAATGAGATTGTTAGCTGCCTTTGACAGACAAATATATTCTGCCTCAGAGGTTGAAGTAGCTACTAAATCTTGTTTCCCAGTATACCAGTAGACTGGGCAGTTATTAAGGAAGAATACATAACGGGAAGTGCTCTTCCTACTCTTGGTGTCACCTGCCCAGTCAGCGTCAGCGTAACAAGTGAGAATAGGTTTTTTAACTTTGTTTGGTTCTAACAACAGACAGAAGTCTAAACTGTGTTTCAAATATCTCAATATTCTCTTAATTGCTTCCCAATGGTAAATTAGAGGTTTACTGACATACCTGGACAATAAATTAAGGGGTAGAGCAATATCAGGTCTGGTCGAATTAGCGATATATAAAAGAGAACCAATAACTGACCTATAAAGCGTATTGTCATTAAACTCAGGAGATGATTCATTCATATTTTTTATAAAATCAGTCTGCATTGGGGTGTCACAAGGCTTTGTATTATTCATATTACATTTGTTTAAAAATTCAATTATTTTATCCTTTTGAGATAAACTAAATCCTTTCTCGGTTTTACTGATGTGTACCCCTAGATATTTGTTTACTTTCCCCAATGATTTTAATGAGAAGTGTTCCCCTAGTTTTGTCACAAAAATGTCTCTCTTGTCTTTATGTTTGCCAATATATAAAATGTCATCCACATAAATTAATACAAATTCTAATGATTCACCTTCTCTTCTAACAAAGAAACAATTATCTGCTGTTGTGGCATTGAAGTTCATAGTCTTGAGTACGTTGACCAAGCATTCATACCAACGTTTGCCGGATTGCTTTAATCCATACAAACTTTTGTTCAGCAACCATGTTTCATCTCTATTTGTGTTTTTACTATGTGGAGCTCTTACATATATTTCTTTATCAAGTTTTGCATGTAGATATGCAGTTTGTATATCATATTGAAAAACTTCAAGATTAAGAGCTGAGGCTATTACTAAAGCCGTCTTAACACTTTCAGTTCTCACTGTGGGAGAATATGTGTCGGTATAATCCTCAGGGTATCTTTGAGCAAAACCCTGTGCTACCAATCTTGCTTTATATAATGTGTTACCCCCTTCTAGATTTTTAGTCTTGAATACCCACCTAGTGCCTATAATTGTCTTATCCTTTGGGACTGGTGTTGGAGTGAATACGTTAAGTTCTCGTAAACTGTCCATTTCTTTGGCCATGGCTAGTTCCCATTTGTTTCTTTCTTCTAAGGGGAGTTTTAATACATCATCATATGTGTTTGGTGTTGGTGTTTCGTTATGTATATGCATTATGTAATCTTTAAATCGTTTAGGTGTTTGGTTTCTGTTACATCTGATTGTTCTTTTTGGTCTATCATTGTTATCATGTAAATATCTTGCCTCCTTTTGTGTTAATGAATCTATTTTGATTTTGGGACATTTTCCTATCCACGTTTTGTTGTTGTCCTTTTGTGTGTCACATGTTTGCCCTTCTTGTTTTGTTCTACCTTGTGTATTAATATTAGGTCTTGTCATTGGGAGTATTTCATTGAGATGTATTTTAGACCAATTGGCCTGTTCATGAAATACAGCGGTCCTAGAGATTATGAATTTGTTGTTAATGTCAATAAATCTATATCCTTTTGTACCTGTTTCATAACCCATGAATCTAAGCTTTCTGGACACATTATCCCCCTTACGTCTTAGTTGTTTCGGTATATGTACATCTGCTGTAACTCCAAACACATGCATGTGGGCTATCTTAGGTTTTTTACTATACATCAATTCGTATGGTGTTTTGTTTATGATGTTAGACCAAAGACGGTTGAGTGTATAATTGGAATATAATAGGGCTTCTGACCAGAAATGCTTGCCTATCCCAGCATCCTCTAATGTACACCTAATCATAGTTTGTAGTGTCGAGTTTCGTCGTTCTACCACTCCATTTGGAAAAGCAGAGAAAGGACTAGAGGTGAAATGCAACATTCCCTTTGATTTTAGCCATTGAGAGAATTCTCTTGACATGAATTCAGACCCTCTGTCTGTCATGATTTGTTTGATTTGTGTGTGATGCTGTCTTTCCACACGTTTATAAAATTCTTTAAACTTTTGAAATGTTTCATCTTTATGTCTTAAGGTGTAGACAAAACCATAACGACTGAAGTCGTCTACAATAGTAAGGAAATATCGTTTTTTGTATGTAATTGATGGGGGTTAATGGGCCAACTAGATCCATATGTACTAGATTAAAAATATGATCTGATGATCTTGTTGCCTTTTTGGGTCTGGGCTTGGTTCTTAGTTTTGAAGACTTACATGCTGGACATTCCAGGTAATTTTTACAGTCTTTTATTTTAACACCTTCAGCACGTTCAATCATTTTTTGTATTATAGGAAAACTGGCATGTCCTAATTTTCTATGTAATATGTGTGCACATTCATCATGAATTGGCTTTCCAATTATGGGTTTTTTGTTATTGTGTGTATTGTTATCAGATGTAGTTTCATCATTATGTTCTGATTCATGTTCCTCATTGTCACTATCTATATCATTTTCTGTTTCTGTGCTAGTGTTAGTTTCTACATTTGAATTAATGTTGTGTAGCCATTTTTCTTCTGTGATTAAATATGGTAAATCTCCTTTGATAATTATATTACCTATGTTTATTTTGTTTTTCTGTAGGGTCACTTTCCCTTTTGAGAATATTATATTTATGTTAGAGTCCCTGCTTAGCTTTATTGCACTGAGAATGTTGTGAGGTATTTTGGGTATTAATAGTACCCCCTCTATTTTCCCTAGACCGGGTAATTCTACATTTCCTCTTCCAACAACTTGGACTTCCTCTTGATTTGCTACTTTAATTACAAATTTATCTTCAACAAAGGAAGATAGTATTTTCTTATCGTGTGTTGTGTGATTTGTTGCTCCGGAATCGATGAGCCAAGCATTGTCCTTTGAGTCTTGATTTTTGATTATTGTATGTTTATCTAACCCGTATAATGATCCGGACTTCCTGTCTCTTGAGTTGTCTCTGCCCCCTCTATGTTCTCTAAAGTTTGGAGAATTTCTGTGTCTATATCTGTCAATGGATGATTGTCTATCGTGATATCTGTTTCTTGTGTCATGTCTTTGTCTCTCTCTAGGAGGTTTTGTACAATCTCTCCTATAATGTTCTTTAGACCCACAGTTATAACACTCTATTGTGTCCTGATGCCTGTCTTAGAATTCTACCCTCTTGATCTGTCTATGCTCTTTGTGTGTACTGTAATGGCTTCTTCTTAAATTATCTTCAGCAATTAATCTATTTGATAAACTCTCTATAGATAGGTAGCCCAAATTAATTGTATCTAGATGTGATATGAAATTGTCCCATGATGGGTCTAATGAATTAATAATAACACTTTTCATTGTCTGGTCAGATATTATTTCTCCCCTTAAATGAAGTTCTGCTCTAGTTATGTTCAGTAATAGTAAATGTTCACTTATAGTAGTTCCAGGTTTTATCCTGGCTGAGAAAAAGTTTTTAGACATCCTAGTTGTGGTTGCCACACTTTCACTATGAAACAGTTTAAACATACAATGAATTATTTCTGAGACAGTTAGATTATGCTTAATACTATGATAGATAGCAGGTGATATACTAGAGATCAGTAAATAAAATGCTCTGTGATGTAGACAGTCCAATTTTAGTGTCCATGGTTTTTTAGGAGGGTTAGTTATGAAAAATAATAAATTTTCTTTTAAGAAAACAACCTGGAGTTGCTGACTCCATTCCTGTAAGTTAACACCGTCTATTCTCAATTTTGGGAAATCATTAGGCAGATTTCCAATGTTATTTGTTGCATTACTTACAGCTGGAGGCTGTCCATGGTCCTGTATATGCTGATAATTGAAAAATGGTGTAGGGATACTCACGATTAGTCTGAATGGTTCCCTCTGTTCTTTATTATCTCTATGTTCGTCTGGGCGTATTTGCACATGCGCGTAGTTCATTTCATTCCTGAAGCTGTCGGGAGAGGTTCTCGCTGCTGTAGCTCCCTCGCAGTGCTCCTCCTCCGATGATTCGCTCTCTGGCTCGACCTTAGGTGTCCAGGTGTGGATCGGGGCTTGCTTCCTCTCATTGCAGTCGTCTCGGCTGAGGCCTCTGGCTCCCGGAAGCGTCTGTGGTGTGGGCGAGTACTTGCAAGGCTCTCTGGGTTCGGGTGTTAGCGCTCTCGTCAGCCGACTCGGAGTAGGTGGATGTTGAGACGCTTGCTCGTTTATTTCTGTATCTTTGCCTTTGGATTGTGCAGTCTGTCTTTTCTTCGTTATTTGATTGACTGTCTTTGGTACTTTCGTTGATTTCTTTGAGAATTTTAGATTCGGGCCGAAGGCTGCATAGAGTGTTCTCATAGCTGTTTCGATTTGTAGTTCGGTTGATGTTTCTTCAGTGTCTGTATCTGATTCTTCTGATGAGTAGAATTTTTCTTTTTTGTTTCTTATGTTGTGTAGAGCTTTTCGCGCCAGCCATTTTGAACTCTGCTTTCTGATTGGTTCTGAGTCAGCCATTTTGACGGGCTGACAAAACCAAGATGGCTGCCATTCAAAATTTTGTGCGGGACCGTTAGTCTTCCTTTTAGTTATATTTTCATCTATGGGTAATTCGCTTACCATTTTGTGGTCTTTTGGTTCTGGTGTGTCAATGTGGTTTTCTCTCGCTGCTCCGCTATCTTTTATGATGTCTTGGAGGTTCGCGATGAGATTTTTGTCGTCTTTTTGGCTTTTTAGTAGTCTTAGTATTTCTAATCTGAGCGTGTTGTTTTCTGTCTCGCTCGCTTCTTGGTCGTCGGGTTCATCGATTACCTCTTCGTCGTCTGTAGTGAAGTTTTCAGATTCTTTAGTTGTTTTTATTGTAGATTCATCGATCATTTCTTGATCTGTTTCCATTTCTTTGTTGTGTGCCCTGGTGTTGGGTCTTTCTCTTTTGTTTCTGGAGTTTTCTTTCTTTGGCATGTCTGTTTCTTATTGAGTCAATGAACCATCCTCTGCTACCAGATTGTTACCATAATATGAGGATCAGACTCAATAATGAATTCAGACTTTCTATATCCAAACAGTAGATAGTTTATTTACAGAAGGCATTCTATATTCACAGAGTGATTGCAGATAGAAGCAAGGAGAGAGAGTGTGCATCATCTATTTATACCAAGGAGGCGGGATTAGAGGTGAGGAGTGGTTAGTGAGGAATACATTAGGAAGGGGAGAATAAGTTAACTCTTGACATTCCATGGATATATGTCTCTTTCATTCAAGAATGAGGCATTTACACATGACACTTCTTGGTATGTATTTTGGAAGCTCAAGATTGCTGCATTCTTAGGAAACATATTCTGATCTGCAAATTTACTTCTGCTTTGAGGAATCCTGTGGGGAATTATTTTAACAGACTGCCTCTGATTTTAGCAACACTATACAAATTAGTGTTAGATATGTGCGTTAGATATGCAGTGTCTTGGTTACTGCATCATAATTATTTTGCATTTGTTTTTTCTCATGTTGTGGAGAAAGATTTTATTGTATTTTCTTTTTGTCTTTTCTTCTTGTTAGCCCTGTTGGAAAAAAATATCCATCTGGTTCAGTTCCAAGCTGGAAGAAAGACACTGGAAACAGTTGAGGCTGATTGGAAAGATGGTTTATTGATGAAGCAGAACCACATGGGTTTGTGGTTCTGGGCAGCTGACAAAATGGAGTTGGGGGGGTTATACCTTTTTTTGGGCTTTGCACTTGAGCTTCCTGTTCCTGTGGAAGAACATATATTCTATTGGCTGATGTCAAATTCCTATGGGGTCATGTAGGGGTCATAACTGGCTCATGCCTTTGTGGCCTCTGACCCGATGCTGATCTCAATTGGCTCCTTGGTTCTCTGAGGAGCTGAGAGAGATGAAGCGTCGGAAAAGACGCCTAGAGAGCATTTGGAGGATTAGTCATTCTGATTCCGACCAGACACAGGTGAGGTCTTATATCAAGACCTACCTAGTGGCGATAAAAGCAGCGAAATCTAACCATTTTTCTGCTCTTATCGCATCTGCAGAGAACCGCCCAGCCGCCCTGTTTAGGGTGACCCACTCCCTTCTTTGAGGGGGAGTGCAGGAAAATCCCTTGCAGGGTCGAGCTGAGGATTTTGTGCAATTCCTGCACGATAAAGTCGTTGGATTCGGGAAGGCTTGGACTCTGACTTGGTGAGTCCAGGGGAGGAGACGAGGGTAGGTCTTGAGAATATTACCTGGGAGGAGTTTGATCCTGTGGCTCCCAAGGATGTGGACAGGGTTCTGGGTAGGATTAGTGCTGCCACATGTTTATTGGACCCGTGTCCCTCCTGGTTGGTACTGGCCTCCCGGGAGGTTACACGAGGCTGGCTCCAGGGGATTATAACTGCTTCTCTGAGTGAGGGTGCCTTTCCCGCCGCCTTGAAAGAGGTGGTGGTGAGGCCCCTCCTCAAGAAGCCTTCCCTGGACCCGGCTGAATTAGCTAACTACCGTCCGGTCTCCAACCTTCGTTTTGTGGTGAAGGTTGTTGAGAGTGTGGTGGCACGACAACTGCCCAGGCACTTGGATGAAGCTATCTATCTAGACCCATACCAGTCGGGCTTCAGGCAGGGGCACAGCACAGAAACGGCATTGGTCGCGTTGGTGGATGATCTCTGGAGGGCTCGGGACAGGGGTTGCTCCTCTGTCCTAGTCCTATTAGATCTCTCAGCGGCTTTTGATACCATCGACCATGGTATCATGCTGCAGTGGTTGAGAGGGTTAGGAATACGGGGCACCATTCTGCGGTGGTTCTCCTCCTTCCTCTCCGACCACTCGCAGTTCGTGTTGGCAGGGGGGAAGAGGTCGACCTCGAGGCATCTCGCATGGGGAGTGCCACAAGGGTCGGTTCTCTCGCCTCTTCTGTTCAACATTTATGTGAAGCCGCTGGGTGAGATCATCCGTGGTTTTGGGGTGAAGTGTCATCTGTATGCTGATGATACTCAGCTGTACATCTCCACCCCAAATCATCCCAACGATGCCCTTGATGTGACGTCTCGCTGCCTGGAGGCCATGTGGGTCTGGATGGGGAGGAACAGGCTCAGACTCAACCCGTCCAAGACTGAGTGGCTGTGGCTGCCGGTGTCCCGATATAGTCAGCAGGTGCCATCGCTGACTATTGGGGGTGAATCTTTGCCCCCCCACAGAGAGGGCTCGCAATCTGGGTGTCCTCCTGGACACACGGCTGTCTTTAGAAGAGCATATGACGGCTGTGGCCAGGGGGGCCTTTTATCAGGTTCGCCTTGTCTGCCAGTTGCAGCCCTTTCTGGACCGGGATGCCTTGCGCACGGTCACTCATGCCCTTGTCACCTCCCGGCTGGACTATTGTAATGCTCTGTACATGGGGCTCCGCTTGAAGAGCACTCGGAGGCTCCAACTGGTCCAGAATGTGGCCATGCGGGTGGTTATGGGCGCAACTCATTGTGCCCACATGACACCCCTCCTGCGCGAGCTGCACTGGCTCCCAGTGGTCTTCCGGGTGTGATTCAAGGTGTTGGTTACCACCTTTAAAGCGCTCCATGGCATAGGACCCGGGTACCTTCGAGACTGTCTTCTGCCACCGATAGCCTCCCACCGACCAGTCCGTTCCCACAGAGAGGGTCTCCTCAGGGTGCCATCAGCCAAGTTATGTCGGCTGGCGACACCCAGGGGGAGCGCCTTCTCTGTGGGAGCCCCAGCCCTGTGGAATGAACTGCCCCCGGAAATACGTAAGATCTCCGACCTCCGGGTGTTTCGCTGCGCACTGAAGACCCTGTTGTTCCGCCAGGCAGGGCTATCAACATAATAATTTTAATTTGGGGTATTTTAAATTTTTGGGGTTTTAAATCGGCCAAATCTATTTAATTATTTTAATTTTTAATCATTGTTGTGTCCTGTGTTTTTAAATTGGCTGTACACCGCCCTGAGTCCTTCGGGAGAAGGGCGGTATAGAAATAAAATAATAATAATAATAATAATAATAATAATAATAATAATAATAATAATAATAATATTATTATTATTATTATTATTATTATTATTATTATTATTATTATCGTCATCATCATCATCATCAAAAGAGGAAATGCAATCCTAAGTGTTTGTCTGAACTAATCTGGTCAGCCTCTGGCTTATTGTTTATCTGAGCTCCCATGTGAAGTTTGGACTGCTCTGGGATGGTGCAATAAAGGGACTTGTGTTCTGAAAGGGTGTTGGGCAATTCCTATTGTGTCTTAATGGCTTTCAGCCTGAGTTGGATCTTGGGTGAGGAGACTGCTTCTAATCCTACCATTCTGCCTTTGTCAGACTTTGCTGCAAGGAATTTTAAAACAGCCTGTCTTGAATGGATTTCTGCCTGCAGTATTTGCTTTGCCTATGAATTGTGCTATCTAGATACTTGTCTTCCTCTTTCAATAAGCTCTTTATCTCTTAAGTGCTGACATCTGCTGTGGGCTATTAAGGAAAGTGGGAGTTGCTTACTGCCTCTAGAAACATATTTCTCCATTTCTTTCTTTGGGGAAATATAATATTCTGCCCTTTTTTAAATATTTCCCAAAATATTTCATTCTTCTAGGAGGGGTAGGCGCTGAATTTCTACAAGTCGAATGAATTTAGGGTAGTGTCTTTCAGCCATAACTTGCTGGGGAATTCGGAGAGTTGAAATAGAATAGAATAGAATAGAATAGAATAGAATAGAATAGAATAGAATAGAATTCTTTATTGGCCAAGTGTGATTGGACACACAAGGAATCTGTCTCTGGTGCATTTGTTCTCAGTGTACATAAAAGAAAAGATACATTCATCAAGAATCATAAGATACAACACAGTGATAGTCATAGGTTACTAATAAACAATCAAGTAATACTAGGAAACAAATAAAATAATATAAATTGTAAAGATAAAGCAACATGGTTATAGTCATAAGTGGGAAGAGATAAGTACTAGGAAGGATGAGAAGAATAATAGTAATATAGTCTTAGTAAATAATTTGACAATGTCGTGGGAATTAGTTGTTTAGCAGCATGATGGCATTCGGGAAAAAACTGTCCTTGTGTCTAGTTGTTCTGGTGTGCAGTGCCATATAGCGGAGCCAACTGATTGTCGACACTACTGGTTTGCCTAAACCAGTCCAAATTGGCTGAATACAACCTCTGATAGGGACCCATTAGAAAATCCTAAGGTAGACCAGAAAATTGATTTTTTTAAAAAATTAGAAGAAGGCAAGAATAAATCACACCCTTGTGAACCAGCAGTGTGCTGCAGCTGCCAAAAGAGCCAACACAGCCCTAGAATGCATTAACAGAGAATCAAGATCACAAAACACTTTATAAATGCTTTGGTAAGACCGCACTTGGAATACTGCATCCAGTTTTGGTTTGCACATATAAAAAAGATGTTGAGATTCTAGAAAGAATGCAGAGCCACGAAGATGATAATATTTGTGGAATATTAAAAAGGAAAGATTCCTTTTTAAAACTGAACATGATTCAGTTGTCTCAGCTACAAATTTTCAGTTTCAGTCACGAACTGACTTCTATGGACCTTACTTCATACTTAAGTGGTCAGTAGAAGGGCGTGCATAAGTGCACTAACGTACCTATCGTCTCTGCCATTGGATTTTTATTCTCTTATTCTTGTTCTTGTATTTTGTTTTGCAAATTCAAATAAACAAATAAATGAATAAACAAATAAACAAATAAACGAACAGACAGACAAACAAATAGACAGACAAACAAATAGACAAACAAACAAACAGACAAATAGACAAATAAACAAATAAACAAATTAGGATAGAATATTTTCCCTAAAGGAGACATGGGGGAAAATCTTAAGGGAGGCAAAAACCAACCCCAGTCTCCTTCCCCAAGCAGAAACGGAGGAGGCCGGCTTTTAGAAATGCCTGATTTGGTAATCCATTCAGAAAGACTGGGTCAGACAGAGACTCCAGATAAGCAACACATTTAGGCAAGCCAAAGGTTGACAAGATTAGCTCAGACAAACACGTAGGATTTGCATTTCCCCTACAGCACCAGCCTTGACCCCTAATATGACCCCATAGGAATCAAGGAGGTATAAAAACCCACTCATTCTCAACTCCATTTTGTTAGCTGTCCCCAAACTGCAGACACTGTGTGTGTGTGTGTGTTGGTTCTGTTCACTAATAAACAGAAATAGTTTCTTTCCAATCGGCTTCCATGTTATTTCCAGCATCTGTCTCCCAGCTTGGAACAGATGGATTTTTCTTCCAACACCATGTAATTAGCCTTCTCTGTGCTACAAGTCTAAGCAGGATTTCCTGAGTTTAGAGGAGCTTCTGAAAAGTCTAACCAAGTTGACAAATTAGGAAGGGTGCGTTTGAGTGTGTGTGTGTGTGTGTGTGCATGTGTGAGTGAGTGAGTCAATCTGAATGCATTCATAAAACCCATGAGTGTCTCTTTCCATAATTAGGCAGGATGAGGTAGGGTTGCACAAAGCTTTGCTGTGATGGCACCACTTCAAATTGGGTTCATAGAGCTACCTGCCCCCACCTATGTTGCTTCGCAAAGCAAGATGGCTCCAAGACTTCCAAGACCAGGGTTTGCCCCAACTTCCACAAGGATGAACTAAGGCTGCTGGTTTTGAACTCTCAGACATGTTGATGTGTCATGAAATGATAAGAATCTTCTGCAAGCTCAACCAAAGTCCCATTGAGCACTTGTTCTTGTTCAGCATAAAAATACAGTTCATGTACCTATAGACATGACAATTTAAACCCGTTGCAGTCACTCCCCAACCCTCCCACATTTGAGTTCATTTTATATTGGGTCTTGATGTTATGGAGATCTGTCAACTTATGTCTCTATGTTGGAGGAGGCCAAGGGAGAAATGAAGAATGCATTCTTCAGAAGAACCATATCATCATCATCATCATCATCATCATCATCATCATCATCATCTTATTTTATTTATTTATTTATTTTATTTATTTATTTTATTTTATTTATTTATTTTATTTATTTTGTCAAGCATGTATAAGATAACAGATATAAGAATAAACATTCTTATATATGATTATGAATACAGGAAATGAATACGAATAAATGGGGACAGTAGGCACATTGGTGCGCTTATGCACGTCCCTTACAGACCTCTTAGGAATGGGGTGAGGTCAGTGGTGGGATTCAGCCAGTTCGCACCACTTCGGGAGAACTGGTTGTTAACTTTCTGAGCAGTTTGGCAAACTGGTTGTTGGAAGAAATCATTAGGGCAGAGAACCGTTTGTTAAATTACTTGCATCCCACCACTGGGTGAGATCAACAGTAGACAGTCTAAAGTTAGACAGTCTAAAGTTTGGGGGTTTGGGGATGAAACCACAGAGTCAGTTAGTGCATTCCAGGCCTTGATCCCCTGTTACTGAGGTCGTATTTTCTGCAACCAAGTTTGGAGTGGTTTACCTTGAGTTTGTATCTATTGTGTGCTCGTGTATTGTTGCGGTTGAGGCTGAAGTAGTCATTGGCAGGTAGGAAGTTGTAGCAGATAATTTTATGTACTATGCTTAGGTCAGACCGAAGACGACATAGTTCTAAGCCCAAGACGACATAGTTCTAAGCCCAAAATTTCAAGCCTGGTGGCATAAGGTATTCTGTTGCGAGCAGAGGAGTGGAGACTCTTCTCGTGAAATATTTCTAGACTCGCTCAATTGTATTAATGTCCGATATGACAATATCATCATCATCATCATCATTATCATCATCATCATCATCATCATCCCTCAATGAGGTGAACCACATTGTGTTTCTTCCATGAAGCACCCAAACAAGGAAGATATGTTGCTTTATCTTCTCTGGGCCTATTTTTAACAGGCATATCCGCCCCATAAAAGTGGGTTGAATACTTTTTTTTTTAATGCAAAAAAAAAAAAAAATGTGCAAGAAAGCATATTTGTCACCGATAGGCATGCTAAATTTCAATTATCTGAATTTTCCCACTGGTTTGTCATTAAAAGAACACAAGGACGTAAATGGAATACACAAAATCATTTGTATATAATAACCAGTTTATTATTGTAAACAGCCTAATACAAATATTGTTGGCCTATGCACTGGGGATTTTCAACCTCAATTTCTGCATTCCTACTGACTGCTGTAGTATACACAGAGAGGTTGTCTGAAGTAAAAAGAGATTCCATTTTTGGTTTTTACCCTCCTCCTCCTCCTCCTCCTCCTCTTCCTCCTCCTCTCCTCCTCCTCCTTTTATCTAAAAAAAACAAAACCAAAACCCAAATGCCTTTCTCTGCTTTTAGAAAATGTGCATGTTGGAGTAATTCTGCCTGCAAGCAGATAATAACAGAATTTACTGCAGAAATTCCCCTGATTCCTTTTAGCTTATCAGAAGACAGATTGTGTAATGTATATAGTTTTGGCAGGAAAGTTTGAATGTTAATTGCTCTCAGCTGATTGGCTAACTGCCAGGACTGTAAGGTATATAAAGGGGGCTGTTTCCCCGTATCAGTTGCTGGATTCACACCATGAAGTAAAGAGCTGTTGTTACTCATGACCTGGCTCCATTCCCTGGGCCCTGGAAATATCTTCACAAAACTCGATCTTGTGCAGGCGTACCAGCAGCTGCCAGTAGATGGCACTACTGCAGAGGCACAGACTATTGTAACACATAGAGGTGCCTTCAAATGTACTAGGCTCCAATTTGGAGTCAGTATAGCTCCAGGGCTGTTTCAGAGCACAATGGAGTGGCTGCTGCAGGGGCTGCCAGGGGTAGTCCCCTATTTCGATGATGTCCTCATCACCGCAGCAGATGAGCAACAATTGGGAGACAGACTGAGGGAAGTGCTTACAAAATTCAGGAGCGCTGGCCTCAGAGCCAAACGTAACAAATGCATGATCGCAGTCCCCTCTGTGGAATTCCTAGGGTACCGGATAGATGGAACTGGCATTCACCCCACCGAAAGCAAAATCAGAGCGTTTCGAGAGGCAACCACCTCCAAGAACAGGGCAGAACTACAGGTGTTTTGGGGCCTTCTAAATTTCTACGCCATTTTCCTGAGGGACTAGGCAACAATAGCAGAACCCCTGCACAGACTGTTGGCAAAGAACACACCATGGGTCTGGGGGGAAGTGGAGTCTGCTGCATTTGCCGCTGTAAAGAAATTTCTATCTGCAGAAAATTTCCTTATACAATACAACACCATGTTTCCCCTTGTGTTAGTCTGCGATGCGTCCCCTTTTGGAGTAGGGCCCGTCCTGAGCCACAGACTACCGAATGGACTAGAGGTGCCCATTGCTTACTATTCCTGCACCCTGTCCAGCACTGAGTGGAACTACAGCCAGCTGGACAAAGAGGCCCTAGCAGCTGTATCGGGGGTGAAAAAGCCGGGACTTCGACCTCGTCACAGACCATCAGCCACTTTTGGGCCTCCTGGCAGGGTACCGACCCACACCTGCTGCCTTGTCTCCCCAGATGACACACTGGGCCATCTTCCTAGAGGCATATTCATACTGCCTGGTACACTGACCAGGACTGAGTTTGGGGCATGCCGACACCCTCAGCTGCTGCCCACTACTGGACATCATAGAAGACCCCACACCTGGAGTTCCAGTCTTACTCATCAATGTGTTGGACTCGGGGCCTCTCACTTCTGCGGAAGTGGCGAGAGCCTCTGCCAAAGAACACGTGTTAAAGACAGTCATGAGTTGGGTCATGAGAGGGTGGCCGGGAAAGACCGAAGGCGGGGAATTCAAAAACTTTGTCAACAAACGTGATGAATTAGACATGCAAGGGGGTTGCTTATTGTGGGGCAATCGAGTCGTTGTTCTCTTATTCCTAAGGGAAAAAAAATTACGGTTGTTGCATGATAGGCACCCAGGTATCGTAAGGATGAAGGGGCTGGCTAGGAGTTATGTCTGGTGGCCACAAATGGACAACAACATCACTAGTGGGTGGGGAAATGTCAACCCTGCCAAGAGTCCAGGCCAGATCCCCCCACCGCACCAGTAAGGGAATGGGAACGTCCCCAAGGTCCCTGGTCAAGAATACATATAGATTTTGCTGGCCCCTTTCATGGCCAAACCTTCCTGGTCATCAATGACGCCTATTTGAAATGGCTCAAGATCAGGCTAATGAAATCCACTACCACTGATGCAGTAATCAGGGTGCTCAGGAAACTATTTGCCACCCATGGGTTACCGGACACGCTCGTATCAGACAATGAGTCCCAATTCACTGCCACACAGTTCGAGGGATACCTGGCAGAGCTAGGAATCAGGCACGCACTGTCTGCTCCTTTTCATCTGGCCAGTAACGGACTGGCTGAAAGGTTCGTGAGAACGGCTAAGGAAGCACTCTCACAATTAAGCCCTGGGGACTGGCAAGCTAGGGTAGACAAGTTCCTGGCGGCCCAACATGCCACACCATGCACCGCCACCAGGTGCAGCCCGGCCGAATTGCTAATGGATCGGAAACTCAGATGCATACTAGAAAGGTTACACCCTAACTATTCCCCCGACAGTTTCAAGGGATCTGACAAGAAACTGAGGGATTTCCAGATAGGGACACCAGTGTATGCTAGGAACTACGCAGGCGGGCCCCTATGGGTAGCAGGGACAATTGCGGACACAACCGGTCCCAAGTCGTACACGGTAGACATGAGAGATGGGAGAATATGGTGAAGGCACATAGATCAGCTATGAAAAAGGATAGTCGCCAAATCAGAAATCATTCCTGATGACCCGGTCCCTAACTACCAACCACTTCCAACAGCTAGCTCAAGCCCGAGACAAGTGGAGGACTTATCTGAAGACTTCAGTGTCCAGAGCCGCCAGCCCGAGGAATCAAGACTAACCAAAGAAGTCAACTCCCCCAGAGAAATCCAGGAGGTTCCATTGGTGGAGCGGGGAGAAACAAAAGGCCCCTCCGACCCGCTCAACACCATGACTCAGACTGAACTGTGAAGGTCAACTAGGGTCTGGACACGCCCTGGTCACCTGCATGATTTCGTATGCAAATGTTTATCCCACGTGCCTTCTGGGAAGGGAGGGGTGTAATATATATAGTTTTGGTGGGAAAGTTTGAATGTTAATTGCTCTCAGCTGATTGGCTAACTGCCAGGACTGTAAGTTATATAAAGGGGGCTGTTTCCCCGTATCAGTTGCTGGATTCACACCATGAAGTAAAGAGCTGTTGTTACTCACGACCTGGCTTCTGTGTCCTCATTCGCCCTACTTAACAGATTGCAAATATATTCCACAGTAAGAACCTAATATGTTCTTTTATCATAAACCCCTACATTCAACTTCATGTTTATGTGCTTGTGTGTGTGTATCAGTTTATTCAACTGGCTTCTGTCAAACATATTTCCCCCCTTTTTCACTTTGCTTTTAATTTTAAGATATTTGAGAAATTATATTTATTTTTTTTCTCATCCAAATATTCCCTGCAAAAAAATCCAGGGGTAGGCTGTTGGGGGTTCTCTGGGGTTCGGGAGAACCTCTAGCTAAACAATACTTTTTTTTTTTTTTAATGCAAGAAAAAACTGTGGAAGAAAAGCATATTTGTAACAGATAGGCATGCTAAATTTCAATTATCTGAATTTTCCCACGGGCTTGTCATTAAAAGAACACAAGGACATAAATGGAATGCACAAAATCATTTGTATATAATAACCAGTTTATTATTGTAAACAGCCCAATACAAATATTGTTGGCCTATGTACTTAGGCACAGGGGATTTTCAACCTCAATTTCTGCATTCCTACTGACTGCTGTAGTATACACAGAGAGGTTGTCTGAAGTAAAAAGAGATTCCATTTTTGGTTTTTACCCTCCTCCTCCTCTTCCTCCTCCTCTCCTCCTCCTCCTTTTATCTTAAAAAAAAACCCAAATGCCTTTCTCTGCGTTTAGAAAATGTGCATGTTGGAGTAATTCTGCCTGCAAGCAGATAATAAAAGAATTTACTGCAGAAATTCCCCTGATTCCTTTTAGTTTATCAAAAGACAGATTGCAAATATATTCCACAGTAAAAACCTAATATGTTCGTTTATCATAAACCCCTACACTCAACCATGTTTATATGCTTGTGTGTGTGTATCAGTTTATTCAACTGGCTTCTGTCGAACATTTTTCCCCCTTTTTCGCTTTGCTTTTAATTTTAAGATATTTGAGAAATTATATTTATTTTTTTTCTCATCCAAATATTCCCTGCAAAAAATCCAGGGATGGGCTGCTGGGGGTTCTCAAGGGTTCGGGAGAACCTCTAGCTAAGATTCTGTGCAGTTTGGAGAACCCCCAAATCCCACTCCTGGCTAGCCCCACCCACTGCACCCTGCCCCTCCCAGAAGTCCCCACGTTGTCCGTTTTGGATGCAGGTAAGTGCAAGGCACGTGCGGAGGCTTGGGGAGGCTGAAAAATGGGCCTAGCGGAATCTGAGGGCCTCTGGAGCCTGGGGAGGCCATTTTTTGCCTCTGGGAGGATCAAGGATCGCCTCTGGAGCCCGGGGAGGGCAAAAACGCCTCCCCCCGCTGTGGTGCAGAGGCCGACTAGGCCACACCCACTATCACCATGCCCACCAGCAACTGGGCAGAGAACCTCTTGCTAAAAGTTTTGAAGCCCACCCCTGAAAAATCCTGTATGTTTATTTTTAAGGAGAGAGAGAGAGGGAGAGGGAAGGAGGGAGGGAGGGGTGCTACTGGCATCCAACCATTCAGGAGCAATTTATTTACTAACAGATAAACACTCTGTACATGCTAAAAATCAACCACAGATCTTTGCTCTTTTCACAAGAGTCAAGCCTAAAGCCTAGCTATGAAAAAAAAAACAGTTCTAAAATAAACATATTACATTTCTTCAAATGGATGTGGCAAGAAGAGACAATACAGTCATGGAAAAAAACAAGGAAACAAAGAAATAAACAACACTGCCATGAAACCTAGGTACAAAGAGGAAAGATGGAAGAGAGAGAGAAAAAAAATTGTTGCACATGTCATGTAGTGTAGAAATGTTACTGAAGCTTTTCTCTGAATCTTGGTTTTACACAAAGAGCAGGCAGGTAGCAGAACTGGAAATTCATATTTTGCAGGCAAATGACCCTAGCTTCAGTTCTTTACTTCGTAAGACCTCTGCATGAAATATTGAAAAACTGCCCAATCAGTGTTGACAGTCATATGCTGGAGGAACTGGTCCTGCCTAAGGCAGTTTTGGAATTTCTTGTGTAGTGACTCAGTCTAGGAAGTGTTATGTGTTGTGCCATCGGTCAGCCTACAATCTGTGTCCTTGTCGACCCTATCACAATTTCCCAATAACTGCTGGTCCAGGTTTACAGATGCCCCAGCAGCTGGTATTAAGTCTTTGTCCAAGTTTTTCTGAGACTGAGACCTCCGTCCGAGCCCCTCGGATGCTCCCTCGAAGAACTGAGCAATGAAATTGGCACCCGAAGTTTTAATGAGATTCCCAGCGGCAAAGACGTAGAGCACAGGGTTAATGCTGCTACTCAAGAAGGCTAAGGCTGTGGCTCCTGCTCGCCCATTCTTCCAGGCCTGTCCTAATCGCTCCGCCATTTTCCCCGAGGTTAGATTGGAAGCCACCTGGATCATGTTGATGATGTGGTAGGGTATCCATAGGACAGCAAAACAGATCACAATGGCCACAATCAGTTTCTCCGTCCGAGCCCCTTTTCTCTTCCGTACCCCCCTGAGGCGGACAAGAATGGCAGAATAGCAGCCAACAATGATGGTGAATGGAATCACAAAGGCCACCACCGTCTCCATGGTGAAGTGGAAGATGGTCAGGCTCTTCGTGGAGTGACAAGGCTCACAAATGAGATGTTTCCGTGAGGGTTCCTTTAAGACTTGTCGGAAGAAGAAAGCTGGCAGAGACAACAAAATGGCCCCCATCCAAATCCCTACCAAGATCTTGACTACCAGGTTCTTCTTCCTGATGGCTTGGGAATAATAGGGCTGGTTGACTGCCAAGCAGCGATCTGCACTCATGAGGGTGATGATGAAGATGCTAGCAAACATATTGATGCAACACAGGTAGTACACTGCTTTGCAAATGGCCCAACCAAACAGCCAGGTCTTGAAGATAAGGAAGAGGACAAAGAAGGGTGTCAGGAGAAGAACCACTCCGTCTGCCACTGCCAAGTTTAGGACCAGAAGGCAGGTGACTGAGCGATGGCTTGGCTTCATTTTCCATAGGATGCTCCAAATCACAAAGAAGTTCCCAGGCAGCCCAATCAGGGCAGCCAGGAGGAGAAACACAATACCAGCGATGCTGGAAGTTGAGGAGCTCACGAGGGTGCTGTTTCCTGATGTGAGGAGGCAATCATTGATGGTAGTGTTCAGCAAATGGAATGGGGGCGCCCTGTTAAGAAGGAAACATGGAGAAGTTTGAGATGTCAAGAGATGGATTGGTGGTGAGGTATGCTTATACCTCACCACCAAAAATAAATTTCCTAGCACTAGCAATAGCACTTAGACTTATATACTGTTTCATAGTGCTTTACAGCCCTCTCTAAGTGGTTTACTTAGCATATTGCCCCCCAAAACCTGGGTTCTCATTTTACCAGAAGGATGGAAGGTTGAGTCAACCATGAGCCAGCCAGGATCGAAATAGGGCCTGTCGGAAGAATTAACTTGCAATACTTCATTCTAACCACTGTGCCAACATGGCTCCTCTAGTTGCAATGAGCCAGAGGTGGGCTTGAAATTACTGGTCTCACAAGATCTAATCTCTGGGACATGTTGGCTATATTCGTTTCTTGTTCTGTTTGCTTTTCTGATTGTGTTACCTCTCACATTGGCTTCCTTACCTTAATGGATAATCTCTGGTCACCTTCTTGAATTTTGCCTCCATACCAAAGATGCTTTTTCAAGAGGCAACTGGGCTTTCTGTTTTTATTTTGAAGACGTTTTGCTTCTCATCCAAGGAGGGTCTTCTCATCCAAGAAGCTTCTTCAGCTTTGAGCTTTGAGCTTCAGAGATGAAGAAGCTTCTTGGTTGAGAAGTGAAACCTCTTCAAAGAAAAACCAGAAAGTCCAGTTTTCTCTTGAAAAAGCACCTTTGGGACAACAATGACCTGGATGACTGAGACATAGTCATAGACATTTGCCTCCATACCTTTTACCTTTTTAGGGGTGGTCTGGTGGCTCAGCAGTTAATACACTAGGCTTGTCATCTGGAAAGTTGGCAGCCCAGGTTTGAGACCAGAGCGCCATGAGACAGGATGAGTTCCTGTCCTCACCCGAACTCCTTTGAAAGCATGCAAATGCGAGTAGATAATTAGGTATCACTACAGTGGGAAGGTAACAGCTCTCTACGATGTCATGCTGGTCACATGACCATAGAAAATATCTTCAGACAGCGCTAGCTCAATGGTCTTTAAACTGAGATAGGCACCGCCCCTTACAGTCAGCAACAACTAGAGGAGTAAAATCTGCAGGGACTCTTTTACCTTTTTAAAAATCCTGGCTATTGCATGTCCAGTAGCCATGAGTTTCACTGCCTCAGAAGGTTCTGTGTGACTAATAAAGGAGAACATTTGTAGCTTGGTGTTGAAATGAGGGGTCCTTGGTGTTCTCAGAGCTTGGTGATTTTCTTGCAGATGTTTCATTACCCAAACTGGGTAACATCAACAGTGCTAATGCTAGTGATTGATGATAGCTAGCCATGGATAGGGAGTAATACTGATGATGTTACCTAGTTTGGTAATGAAACGTCTGCAAGAAAACAACCAAGCTCGGAGAGCACCAAGGTCCTGTGCGAGACAATAGGGATTCTATTTGATCTTACTTCTCTGCCAATCATTTGCATTTGACAGTTGTGAAGTTCATTTACTAGGGAGGAAAAACACCTCACCCATCATTTTCACTTGATTTTTATTCTCTTGGTCTATTTTTTGTTCCCATATGATTACCATTTTAAGCTGTGGCTCCTTTCTGAAATCTCTTGTCTTCCCACCTATCGAAGAGGCTCCTACCATTTTCTGAGTTTGCTATTCCTTTTGAAATAAAACAATCAAAACCCAGTACAGTGCTCCTATCCAGTGATGCACTTTAATAAGCATCAAGCAGGAAAATCCTTACTAATCCTGGTTATTTCATTTTCAAACGCTTTCCTCCTCATGCCTGAATTTTCCATAGAAATTTTCCATTGCAGTGGAATGTAGGTCTGTCTTTCTGTGTCTCTCAATTGAAATACACAAATAAATGATAACGCTAACCAGAATCTGGAAAAAAATCTTTCTTTCTTCCTTCCTTTCTTCCTTCCTTCCTTCCTTCTTTCCTTTCTTTCTTTCTCATTCTTTTCAGTTTGTTCTCCTTCCTTACTTCCTCCCTCCCTTCTCTTTCTTTCTCTCTCTCTTACTCTTTCTTTCTTTCTCTTTCTTTTCTTTTCTGTTTTTTCTCCTTCCTTCCTTCTCTCTCTTTTTCTT
This sequence comes from Arizona elegans, assembly GCA_022577455.1. NCBI lineage: Eukaryota > Metazoa > Chordata > Lepidosauria > Squamata > Colubridae > Arizona > Arizona elegans. The sequence goes on from JAKOOJ010000021.1 coordinate 2,723,039, forward strand.
TCTTTCTTTCTTTCTTTCTTTCTTTCTTTCCCTCCTTTCTCACTCTCTCACATTCTCTTTTGTTTTTTTCTCCTCCCTCCCTCCCTTCTCTTTCTTTCTTTCTTTTTCTATCTCTCTTTCTCTCTCTTTCTTTTTCTCTTTCTCTTTCTCATTCTTTTCTTTTCTGTTTTTTCTCCTTCCTTCCTCCCTCCCTCCCTCCCTCCTGTCCTTCCTCCCTCCCTTCTCTTTCTTCCTTCCTTCCTTTCTTCCTTCCTTCCTTCCTTCCTTCCTTCCTTCCTTCCTTTCTTTCTCATTCTTTTCAGTTTGTTCTCCTTCCTTCCTGCCTTCCTTCCTTCTCTCTCTCTCTTACTGTTTCTTTCTTTCTTTCTTTCTCTTTCTCATTCTTTTCTTTTCTGTTTTTTCTCCTTTCTTCCTTTCTTCCCTCTTTCTTTCTTTCTTTCTTTCTTTCTTTCTTTCTTTCTTTCTTTCCTTTCTCATCCTCTCACATTCTCTTTTGTTTTTTTCTCCTCCTCCCTTCTCTTTCTTTCTTTCTCTCTCTTTCTCTCTCTTTCTTTTTCTCTTTCTTTTCTTTTCTGTTTTTTCTCCCTTCCTTCCTCCCTCCCTCCCTCCTCCCGTCTTCCTCCCTCCCTCCTTTCTTTCTTTCTTTCTTTCTTTCTTTCTTTCTTTCTTTCTTTCTTCTCTCTCTCACACATTCTTTTCTTTTCTGTTTTTTTCTCCTTCCTTCCTTCCTCCCTCTCTCCCTTGTGGAATTTTGTGTTAATGCTTTGCCTGTCGTTGCCATTGCCATTATCTATAAATTAAGATGAATTGTGACTGTTTGGATAGCAGCATAACCGGCAAAGCGTAAACATTGTCCTGGATTTTTATCATACATTTCTGTTCATTCCTTTCATTTCCAAATTCCCCAACAAAACGATTCAAGGAATGCCCCCAATTATTTCATACAGTGGGACCACTTCTTTACCTGCCTCGCTTCCCTTCTTTTTTCCCCCTGCTTGAACTGGGCCTCAAGTACCACTTACAATCCACCCACCAAAGCTTTAAAAAAAATACTTACATGGGAGGACAGCCATCCACTTCAGGTCACAGACGGGCCAGTGTCTCCTGCCTTTGCTGGATTAATAATGCCTTCATAACCAGTCCTTATTCATGCAAAAGGTTGCTTCTCTCACTGCTCTTCCTCTGCTTGTCTAGACTAGAAGCTGGAATGAGATTGAGTAATGGAAGAGCAGGGGAGTGTCAGGGAGGCTGGCTCAGTCTGCATGCACGAACTCACACCCCTGGATTCTCTAGGCAACCTCCAAGTTGGGACTTGCTGGAGAGATAGAAGACCACACCCCTGGCTTTCCTTCCTCCAACAAGTCCCAACTTGGAAGTTGTGTCTGCATGTCTGCATCCTTCTTTTTCTTTTCGTTTTCCTTCCTTTCCTTTTTGGCCTTAGCCTTCTGCTCAGCTGTCAAACATCCCTTCCTGTGTCATCCCTTCCTTCGCAGAGATCTCCCTCTGCCTGGCTTCGGAAGGAAGGGACTAAACCACAGAGCCTTATCTGGGGGGAAGCTGAAAACCAAACCCCAACAAGCAAGCAGGCAATCATTTATCTGTCCTTCCCTCACTGTGCAGTTTACATGACGAAGTGGGGTGAGTTTTGTGTTTTTATGTACTATTTTACTACCAATACCGCTATCAATACCACTACCGATATACTATTTTTTTAAATGTCTTATAGATGCAGTGACCATACATTCTTGACTACCATATTTTTCGGAGTATAAGATGCTCCAGAGTATAAAATGCACATTAGTTTTTGGGGAGGAAAATAAGAAAAAAAAAATTCTGCCTCTGCCTACTAGCATCCATTGGTATTCATCCGGCTAGCATTCTTGCAGCAAACAGCAAACAGCCTGGTCAGCTTCAGCACATTATTGCAGTCTGATTCAGCACAGGCAGCTGATTGGCGGTTGGATCGGCCTCCCGGAATACCACCATCAGTTGTTCTAGGCTGTGGGGACCACCACAGCCCATCTCCGCCTCAGCTCATCGCGTTTTTGGCCTCCATGTTGCATTTTTGGCCTCCGCACACCCATTTTAGACCTTCCAGGATCACTGCAACACATCACCACTGATTGCCACCTCCACACATCACATTTTTGGCCTTCGCACATACACATTTTTGGCCTCCGCATGTTACATTTTCAGCTGGTTAGATGGCAGGGTTCGGCAATGGGTGGAGGCTGAAGGGGGGGAGACCAGCAGGTGGGCGGGGCTTCAGCAACATTTGGTGTATAAGGCGGACAGACATTTCCACCCACTTTTAGGGCGTCAAAAAGTATGGTAATACAGACAGTCTTTTATTTCAGAAAGCTGTCCTTTAGATTATTTTACCACACTTTTGTGCTTTAAAAGTAGTCTTCAATTTACGACCATAACTGAGCCCAAAAGTTCTGTTGCAACGTGAGACATTTGTTTTGTCCCGTGTTACGACCTTTCTTGCCACAGTTGTTAAGGGAGCCACTGAAGATGTTAAGTGAACCAATGCAGCTGTTAAATAGAATAATATGGTTGTTAAGTGAATCTGGCTTCCCCGTTGACTTCACTTATCAGAAAGTCGCAAAAGGGGATCACCTGACCCTGGGACACTACAACCATCATAGATTTGAGTCCGTTGACAAGCATCTGAATTTTGATCATGGGGATGCTACAATGGTCATGTGAAAAATGGTCATAAGTCACTTTTTACAGAGCTGTTGTAACTTCAAATGGTCACTAAATGAACTGTTGTAAGTCAAGGACTGCCTGTATTTGGATCATTTAACATTTGATATACAAGTGGGTCAGTGGTAAAATCCTTTTTTTTTTTTTACTACCGGTTCTGTGGGCGTGGCTTGGTGGGCATGGCAGGGGAAGAATACTGCAAAATCTCCATTCCCATGTTGTGGATTTAATAAGACAAACACAACTTTTAGATTAATCAGAGACAGATTTTATATATTGCGCAATAGGTTCAAGGCTCTGTACATGAAGCGTTGAACAAAGACAGAAATTAGGTACAATGGTTTTATACCCTTCTAGACAAAGGATTCTGTTAACTCAGCAATTCATATGGTCATATACATTTATCATTTTTAATTGACATTTCCTTATTACAGAGTTTCTTTGCAAACAGTTACTGAAGCATAGATTCAAATCAGCTTTTGACGATGGACAACTTTTAACTCATGTGGATCCCCTTGACCTAACCAACCTTTAAGCTGTATGTCATTAGAATGTTCCTTTCTTCTGACAATTTAGAGGCCTCCTAGAGGAACCAAAAGGATTTTGGCTGAGTTTGTACTTTTTCCAACCGGATGCATTGCTTTTTAGAATAGAGTGAATAGAAAGTTATCTAGTGGTCATCCATCAGAGCCCACTTCATTACATTATTCCCCCCTCTGAAAGTTTTTCAATGCAGAAACTTTCACTATTCTCATATAAGTTTAACTTCTGAGTATACAAGGTTCCAATAAACAAATCTACCATATATAGGGTCTAACAAAAGATAATTAATAAAAGTAAAGGATAGGTAGTTCTTGATTGTTTTTCTACTCTCTTGATTCTTGGGGAGATTCTCTACCTCTTTCTACAGGTTCCATTTCCTCATATGGGTCTGCCTCAGAATCTTTATGTCCTTCCATAGGATAGGGACCAAGTTGATTAAGAAAATGTTCTATCAAAGCTAGTTCCTTTTCAACTTGAATCTCCTTTACTGCTCTTATTGATAGATGTTTCAGCATAGGGATTGCATAAGGAATAAAAGCTAGGCCTGCCACAGCCATATTAATTCACCCGGATCCAGGCAACCAAGAAAACCACATGTCAGTTGTTTATAACCTCTGACCTATCTTGGAAGCCCTATCCTGCAATTCCTTGGCAATTTCTCTGACCACACCTGATTTGTTACATGTTCCTGTCCAATTTGTTGGTAAACACAAATATGCATCCTTTCCACATAAGAAGATTTATGGAAAAGGCATGCACTCAGTAGTTCCTTGCATTAGTCCAGATCCCTAAGTCCTTGCCACAAACATTCCTGCCAGTGGTTGCAATGGAACTTCCAGTGAGGGGTCCTTCTGTTTATCTCTGAGAATTGGTCCTTCAAAAACATATCGAGAGATAGAAAAAGGAGGTGGAAAAAGGATACACAAATCTGATTTGGACTTTAAGTTGAACCAGAGCGGAAATTCTGAATGCAGGGCTAGCAGATAAACATAAGCAGCATTTCTGACCTAGGGTAGGGTCATACTGTTTAACAAGATCTTGACTTTATTCCAAAATTCGTGATATATAGTCTCCTCTATGCAATTGTTGTAGAGGCCCATTTTCCTTATCTATTCCCCCCTCAGCTGGGAATGTCAATAGTGCAACCTTAAGTGGTGGAGTTGACTAAGGTCTTAAAGTAAGAACCCCGTGCATAGACAATGCGTTTTTGGTGGTAGCGAACTTGACCTAAAGTGTCTCTACTTGGGGAATCAATGTTCATCTTATGTTCACTTGAGAGTCCTAGTGCGAATAATGTCCAAAGCCATAAACAAATCATAATCAACTATGGTGTAAAGCTCACTACGTCAGGGAAAGGGTTAGTGGTGCATGTGGTTTGGGAAACAGTAGTAGCAATAAAAATCCTAGGTCTACCACAAAAACCGTTCCTTATATATATAAAACAAAATTACTAGCAAGATTAGAAAAAGAAGTACCCACAAAACGTACTCCCAAACTTCTAATAACATTAGCATGTGTAAGAAAGTGTTATATTACAGCTAATAATATGTATATGTACAATGTGAAGGCAGTTGTCCTCTTTACAAATCTTCCGCCATGCGTAGAGAATCAGCTTCCGGAGTGATTCAGCAGGGCTGATGATCACCTGGTATCAGTCTCATCCAGTGGATCCAGGATCGTCCTCCTAAGATCTTAAAAACACAATTACAAAACCAATACATCTGGGCGAGTGCGCAAAGGAATCTGAGCAGTTGTAGTCCTTTTCAGTTGGAAAATAGCATAGGCAACCACTGAATCCTAAGAAAGAAAAAAAATAGAAAAATAGTCCAGATGATGAAGAATGCTATTCCCACTGGTGGCTGGATCCTTTGGATCATCAACTTCACTGGATTTCCTTGATGAGATTGGGCCCGTTCACTTGGGGTCTAACTTCCGTCCAGTTTGGATTAACATCCAATCATCGTGGTGGAATTTGTGAACTGGAAACTTCAAAGGTGGTGTTTGGGCTAATAGTCCTTGTTTCCTAAAAACTTAAAAATATCTGGACAGGTTATACACATATTGTTTCAATATTTTGCCTTTGATTTCCAAGGAAGTAATGCATATGCTTCCTGTAGTGAAAACTACTCCAAACAACAGTTCATATGATGGTAATCTGTCTAGGTTGGGTAAAACTCTTGACACCACTGTTGCTGTAGTATTACTGCAGATAAAAGCTGCAACCCACCCTGTGAGATGGTTCACTATGACTAATAAATATTTTACACTCCCCACTTTTGGTAATTCTGTAAAATCCACATAAATACATTGAAATGGTCTTAAAGCTGGTGGTACATCTTACCCATCTGTTGTTTTCTGACAGCATGTTCATTCACCTTTGTACAAACCAAACATTTGTTTATAATTGATGTTACTAAAGGATATATCCCAATACAACCATAGCTTAGTTTAAAAGTTCATGTACAATAGCTTGAAGTCCCCAATGACTCCACCCATATTTTGCCAAATGATGTCCAGAGACTAAGGGTTACAATGCATTAAGCAATAGCCGTCATAAAGTCAGCTTATTGCCCCCCACAAACTGGGTCCTCAATTCACCTACCTTAGAAAGGATGGAAGGCTGAGTCAACCTTGAGCCTGGTGAGATTCAAATTTACAGTAATTGCAGACAGCTGGTGTTAAATTACAATGCATTTATCCACTGAGCTATCCAGGCTCCCTGTCCATAGAGCTTAATTTAATGAATACAATTCAAAGGTTTGAGCAGACCAATTTCGAGGCAATTTGTCTCCAGGGGGTGTCCCTCCAAATCTGGTCTTATTTTTGTATGGAAGCCAATTATTTCAACACCATAATGTTCTCATCCAAGGTGATCCATTGATCTGGTGTTGGTTAAGAACTGTGCTTGATTCAAATTGAGAACTGTAGGTAAAATCAAAACTGTCTGCTGCATTAAAATTGTTTCATTTTTGTTTAGAATTTTGAATCAGATAACCACCACTGAAGGATAGTTCTGACTTGATGTGGGGTGCTTACAATGAGGGCTCCCTCAAAGGTCAATTTCCTACTTTCTGAGCCAACACCCCTCATGCAATTCAGTGTGTGTGTGTGTGTGTGTGTGTGTGTGTGTGTGTGTGTGTGTCTACAGAGAGACCGAATGGCTTTTCCAAATTTAGCAAACCCAATACAGGAGCCCTGGTTAAAGCCTGTTTCAAATTTTCAAGGCTTCCTCTTTCATGTCCCTCCCATTTCAAACTCCAAGGTCCAGATTCAATTAATTTTGCATAGAATTGTCTTAATTCTTGCTTGTTTTCAGATGGAGGCGGAGATGCCACCCCTCCTTTCTATCAGGAGTGATTTTTGTTTTTTCTCCTGGGGTGGGGGGGGTGGGGGGGTCTTTCCCTTTAAAGATTGCTGAAAGGCAGAGCTTTCCCTTCCTAAATTCAAAACTCCTGGAATCAGTTTTATTGTTCCTAGTAAGGCAAGCAAGAAACAAAAAAACACATCTTTTATTCTTCCTTTTGTTGTGGAAATAAGGTGGCAGTTTCTTAATGGCCCATTGGTAAAGGTGGGGGCTGAACTCTGCCTGAGTTTCTGCCTATTTTCTTTAGGGGAATTTTCTTGTGCTTTTAATATTGAGCTTCTCAAATCTTCCAACACTCCCTTCACTGATTAAGTGTATTCAAATGCTTTGTTCACTTAATCTGATCTCTGTCAACGAAAAACACCACTTCTCTTTTCTTTGGATCGGGCAATCTTTAACGCTGTCTTCCCTGCCCATATCACCACTTCTACTTCTTAGCACTTCCACATTTCATTCTGCCAACTTCCATAACTTTCCAAAAACAAATCACATACCTTCTCCTTTCCATCAATTCTACTTTCTCTAACTCCTTCTTATACAATTCTCCTACCGCTGTCAGCACAAGTCTGTGTAGACAAACTTAAAGGCAACTTTCTGACTTCCCTTAAAACTTCCGCTCTTCCTTCAACTACCGTATATCCTTTCTATAAACAATTAGCTCCTCAGCACCAATTATCTAATCTCCCCGCAAACTGAAGTGAACAAAAACAAGCATACTCTCGAGGCAGAATCTAACATTTTAGACAAAAATGCCACAGAATCTCTCCCACCACACATCGCAATTTCCAACTCATCTCTGTGACAATTCCCAAAAAGGGCAGTAACTTGTGCTACAGACAAACAAACAAATAAACAACAAACAAACATACAAACGAACAAACGTGCCATCTGTTAAGGATGCAGAATGCACACAGACATAAAAACATTTAAGAGAGACAGCTTCAAAAATAAAACAATAGTAAAATGCAAGTCAGATTAAAAAAATCTTTCAAAATCATTTCTTTTATATAGGTTTAAGTAAGCGTTGTAAACCTCAAAAATTTCCAGAAAAAAATAAAATCAAAATTGTATTCAGAGCAGAAAAGCTTTCATATGCAAATTAAAGAGACCAACAGCAACAGCATTAGCCGATCACCCACTTCCCCCTCCTTTCTCTGCTCAGCAGAGAGACATGCTGTCCGCAGCCCACCCTTTTCCTGCTTCTTTCTTCCAAAGGAAGGGGGTGGGGGGGAAATACAGGGAAAAAATATTTAAAGTACATAGAATTCTCATCTTCCTTTCGCCTCTCCTTTCAACAACACAACCCTCTGCATTTCTTTCTAATTTCTCACATTTTCAACACACCGGCATTCACATTTGCACTGAAATCAACTTCTTGTTTAAACCAATTTCACATACAAAAAATCCCACTTCATACAATCCAACCATTACAATAATCTCAAATATCTCCCACAGCCTCAAGCACAAATCTACTTTGCTGGCAGCCACACATATCACAATCAATGCAATTCCATTCAAATTTACACACTATCATTATATATATATATACATATATATTTAACAGAAATCACACCAAATTGATCAAGTCATATCTGTTTTCCCATTTAGACAGGCTTCACCTTTTTAACTGCCTGCTAAACCCCGGGAGGGAAGAACAGTAAACTCTGGCTGTTTAAGAATGTCAGTTTATCAGAAAATTTATAACACTGCAATTAGTTCTTCTCTTACCACACATAAGATTACACACAATACTTAGTTCCTTAATTCCAATTCCAGAGACTTCAGGATGCCACCTGGTCTCCCAGGGGATTGATCAAATCCCACTCTTCCACCCCTTTAAAGGGTAGGTACCTCTAAACAGAGAGACTTTAACTCTCTGATTTATACTTACCTGTTTTATTTTTCTTTCTTTCTTTCTTTCTTTCTTTCTTTTTCTTTATGTATTTATGTTGAGTCTCTGTGTCTGATTAAACTTCAAGGATTCTTGACTGGCCTATTTTCGTCAGCGGGTTTACGGCACCTCCTCACTGAATCTCCGTGGACTTCAAAGGAGTCCTAATGGCCGGCCAGTGGATTTTCCTTGGGGAGGCGTCGATTCCCGCCGAGGCAGGCTGTCTGGTAGAACAAAAGTTCTCTGCCTTGTAGTCCCATCTGGGGTGCCATAAATGTTGTGGATTTAATAAGACAAACACAACTTTTAGATTAATCAGAGACAGATTTTATATATTGCGCAATAGGTTCAAGGCTCTGTACATGAAGCGTTGAACAAAGACAGAAATTAGGTACAATGGTTTTATACCCTTCTAGACAAAGGATTCTGTTAACTCAGCAATTCATATGGTCATATACATTTATCATTTTTAATTGACATTTCCTTATTACAGAGTTTCTTTGCAAACAGTTACTGAAGCATAGATTCAAATCAGCTTTTGACGATGGACAACTTTTAACTCATGTGGATCCCCTTGACCTAACCAACCTTTAAGCTGTATGTCATTAGAATGTTCCTTTCTTCTGACAATTTAGAGGCCTCCTAGAGGAACCAAAAGGATTTTGGCTGAGTTTGTACTTTTTCCAACCGGATGCATTGCTTTTTAGAATAGAGTGAATAGAAAGTTATCTAGTGGTCATCCATCAGAGCCCACTTCATTACATTACCCATGCCACTCTGGGGCCAGCCAGAGGTGGTGTTTGCTGGTTCTCTGAACTATTCAAAATTTCTGCTACCCGTTCTCCAGAACCTGTCAGAACCTGCTGGATTTCACCCCTGAAGTGGGTCCACTTTATGCACAGTGTTTCCCATTTATGTGAAAAATACAAAAAATAGAGTTGTCTTTTTAAAATAAATTTCAGATATACCGTTTGATTTTAGATATTTTTAAAAATTAAAATATGCGCCTTTTTCTTGGTTTTGTTCTTGAATTTTGATTCGTGAAGCAAAGTTATAAGCATAAACCATTTTCCCCCTTATGAGCTTCTTTCAGATTTGCCCATTTTTTCAGATTTGAAAAAAATACCAATAGTATTAAGAGAGCCCATGGATTTGTCTGTATGCCATCAAGAGGTTGACTTATCATACACAAAATAGTTTAAACAAAGTGGACAATCTAATAATTGAGGGTGAAGAATTGAAGTGCCCTTAAAATCCAGACTAACTCTGCTTATTTGCATATTTGCTCATATTTTGAGGTGAATAAGAAAAAGCCAGGGGTGAAATCCAGGTTCTGACAGGTTCTGGAGAATTGGTAGCAGAAATTTTGAGTAGTTCGGAGAACCAGCAAATACCACCTCTGGCTGGCCCCAGAGTGGAGTGGAAATGGGGATTTTGCAATATCCTTCCCCTGGAGTGGGTTTGAAATGGAGATTTTGCAGTATCCTTCCCCTGCCATGCCCATCAAGCCACACTCACCAAGCCACACCATGCCCACCAAGCCACGTTCACAGAACCAGTAGTAAAAAAAAATTGAATTCCACCACTGGAAAAAGCATGTGAGGTGTAAATACGCCTGTCAATAAAAAATAAAGAAAATAAAGAAAAGGAAAATCCTTCTCCCTATTGTGGTATCAGAATTCAGAAGAGAATAGAGCTGGAAGAGACCAGCTTGGAGGTCTTCTAGTCCAACCCTCTGCTCAAGCAGGAGACCTTATATTAGCCTTGCTTTCATGTCAGATGTAGTAATGCCATTCTGCTCAGCAACACAGCAACACACACAACTCACACAAAACACCAACAGCTGCCAACAGCTTCCCACTCTTGTGCTAAGTCATTGTTTGCTTAATCCGGTGTTTCTCAACCTTGGCAACTTTAAGATATGTGGACTTCAACTCCCAGAATTCCCCAGCCAGCATGTTTACCAAGTCACAATGTATAGGTTTATCCAACCATTCTAAGTCAAAAAAGAAAAGGGGAAGGGAAGGGAAGGGAAGGGAAGGGAAGGGAAGGGAAGGGAAGGGAAGGGAAGAGAAGAGAAGAGAAGAGAAGAGAAGAGAAGAGAAGAGAAGAGAAGAGAAGAGAAGAGAAGAGAAGAGAAGAGAAGAGAAATTCTCATTTAGTGCAATGGGTACATTTACACAGAAGCAGTGATGGGCTCTGGGAGTTTGTAGGGGTTCAGGAGAGCCTCTAGCTAAGATTCTGTGCAGTTCAGAGAACCCCCAAATCTCACTCCTGGCTGGCCACACCCACCCCATCCCGCCCCTCCCAGGAGTCCTCAAATGGCCCATTTTGGATGCAGGTAAGTGCAGGGTGTGCACGGAGGCTTGGGGAGGAGAAAAACGGGCCTACCGGAAGTTTGGGAAGCCAGAATTTCCAGCCTCCAGAGGGCCTCTGGAGCCTGGGGAGGCCATTTTTGCCCTCCTGGGAAGCTCAAAGAAAGCCTCCAGAGCCCAGGGAGAGCAAAAACAACCCCTCCCCATGGTGCAGGAGCCAGCTAGGCCACACCCACTATGACCACGCCCACCCAGCAACCGGGCAGGGAATCCCTTGCTAAAATATTTGAAGCCCATCCCTGCACAGAAGGGCTTATTTTTTCTGAGCCAAAAATAGAGTTGGCCCTCTTCTTCTAAATTTAGAAGGCCAGACAAGGAATAATGGATGGAAACTGACCAAGGAGAGATTCAACCTAGAAATAAGGAGAAATTTTCTGACAGTGAGAGCAATCAATCAATGGAACAGAAGTTGCCTTCAGAAGTTGTAGAAGCTTCATCACTTGAAACTTTCAAGAAGAAACTGGACTGCCATCTGTCAGAAATGATGTAGGGTCTCCTTCTTAGGTGGGGTTGGACTACATGACCTACAAGGTCCCTTCCAACTCTGTTAATCTATTAGATCACTGTAGGCTGTATTGAGCCGCAATACAGGACTGTCAAATTCTATAAGGGGAAAACCATACTGGTTAAGTTTGTGTCTAGCCACAAGTGGGTTGAAAGTTTCAGAAGTAGAATGAACATTACGTGTGCTTTGTTTCCCTTGCTTGCTACTGTAGTTTCTGTAGTTGCAGAACTCTTGCGACAAAAATGTTAACTTAATGGTATTCATGAGAGGAAAAACAGAGCAGTCTTTCTTGACCACATTAGAAAGTTCATCCTCTCGAGTGAACTATTTCAGGTATCGCTGAAACTTTAAGATTAGTGGATTTCAACTCCCAGAATTCTCCAGCCAACATCTCCAGCCACTTTAAGCCAACAAGTCTTAACGTGGCCAGCATGCGGAATTCTGGGAATTGAAGACCTTTATGTAGTCTTAAAGTGGCCAAGTTTGGAGACCCCCGATCTATTTCATAAGATTAGCATCATGCAGGGGGCCTCCCAGCAAGGAATGGTCACTACCTCATCCCTCCTCAAAGCCACCTGTGAAGTTCCTTGCCAGAATTACTCCTTTCTTTGAAGAAAAGCCTCCAAGGCCATTTTTGTTTTCCTGCTTGAAGACAGGATGCAAAAAGGCAGGTTTTACTTTGATCCTAAACCCCATACAATTCCCCCTAACAAACATATTCAAGTCTATTGGCTCTAGATTGGCCAGCTTTCCAAGATGAAATGGACAACATTTTCATTATAGTGAATCTAACTGGAAAATACAGGTAGTCCTTGACTTACAACCAGGGGTGAAATTCAGCAGGTTCTGACAGGTTCTGGAGAACCAGTAGCAGAAATTTTGAGTAGTTTGGAGAACTGGCAAATACCACTTCTGGCTGGCCCCAGAGTGGGGTGGGAATGGAGATTTTGCAATATCCTTCCCCCAGGAGTGGGGTGGGAATGGGGATTTTGCAGTATCCTTCCCCTGGAGTGGGTGGGAATGGAGATTTTGCAGTATCCTTCCCTGCCATGCCCACCAAGCCACACCCACAGAACAGGTAGTAAAAAAAATTGAATTCCACAACTACTTACAACCATTCGTTCAGAGGCTGTTCGAAGTTGCTACAACGCTGAAAAAAAGTGACTTATAACCAGCCCTTGCACTTATGACAGTTCGCAGCATCCTGACAACTTTTGGGAGCCTGCCTCTGCAGGACCCGTAAATACCCCATTGAGATCAGGGATTGGAAGATGGAGATATGGCTGACGGGATGAGTGCTGGGGAGGTGTATACCATCTGGGGTCTGAGGGGCCGATGGATGGCCTAGGACTGATTATTGGGCCACCATGGAAGACCTCTCCTCCCCCTTCTCCCCCCCCTTTTTGTGTGGCCTGACTATTGACTTGTTTCAGCCTCCTCCAACTTGTATGAGACGGGAATTCTCTCTCCCTTGAATACATCTTCCTTCTGCAAGATTGTTACCACTCTGTTTTATTGAGTGGGGTAATTCCATCTGGATTTCTGTCTCTATTGAGTTGATTCCATCTGAACTTCCCTTGCCAGATGATGACCTGGACAGAATGGTGTGGACTCTGAGTGAGATGGCGTCTATGAATCATCTGCTATTGGAGGAGATGGATCAATGAATCCTAGTTTTCAAGTACATCTGGCCAGGTCACTGTGAGAGGGTGGAAACTGCTCTCCGAATGACTGAACTAATGTTATCTCCTTCCACTGCCGTGAGAGGGCAGTGGGGACCAGGCTCCACTTAATTGAGACTTTTTCTACTCCAGGACTTTTAGGACCCCACCCAAATTCGCTTTTCTCATCCTGGTTATTTGATGTTTTTTGACGTATTTGGCGGCGGAGCTGTTTGCACCACAAAATTCCCCCCTTTCACAGGTCTGGCCCTCCACGCTATTGAGGGCCTATTTTGATGACGGGTTTTGGAACCCCGAGAGATGGTATGCGGCAAAAAAGAGATTGAGGGTTTTTTTAAATGGGTTTTTAATCAAAATTTTAAGGGGTTTGGGGAAGACCGGGGTGGGTTTGGGGGGAAATCCACCAGGGTCGAGGCTGGGCCCTGTGAGGGGGTGTGGCACTAGGGATACAGTGTCAGATGTGAGGGAGGGGGCTGGAGCTCAATCCGGGGAGGGTTGTTCAATCAGTACTGTAGGTGGGAGGGGCAGATATGGGGATGGCAGGGGGCCATATCATGTTTCGGGAGTGTGCACTCGCTACCTTCAAGCAATTGTGCATTCCAGTCCTCAATGCCTTTCTTGTTCCCCAGGTGGTTCAGATCCTCAGGGCCTGGACCTCCAACTGATGTTATGTAATGCCAGGTCCGTGGTAAATAAAGCCCCCCTCATTTATGATCTTATTCAGGAGGGTGGAGCGGACCTGGTGGGTATCACGGAGACCTGGTTGGGCCCAGAAGGGGGGGTGCCCCTTGAGGAAATGTGCCCACCAGGTTTCCAGGCATTCCATCAGCCGAGAGCCCAGGGGAGGGGCAGGGGGGTAGTGGTTGTTATTAATGAAGATCTATGTCCGAGGGAGACCACTGTTCCTCAGACAGCCGGATGTGAGTCCATCCTTGTGAAGTAGGGCTGTGGGGTGCAGGTGGGTCTGCTGATCATGTGCCTGGCTCCCTGCTACGTGGCAGCGGCCCTGTCCGAGCTGCCTGACATTATAGCCGGGGTGGCGGTTGATACCCCCAGGCTAATGGTCGTGGGGGATTTCAACCTGCCATTGGTCGGTGACACATCAATGGCGGCCTGGGAGTTCATGGCTTCCATGACGGCCTTGGACCTGACCCAGTTAGTTCAAGGCCCTACTCACATGGGGGGGACACACTCTGGATCTGATTTTTGTCTCTGGTCAGTGGCAGAATGATCTGGAAATAGGGGATTTAGTTACACAACCCTTGTCATGGTCTGATCATTCACTCGTTCAACTGGATATTCAAACCGCTACCCCTCGCTGTAGGGAGACGGAACCGGTTAAATGGTTCCACTCCAGGCATCTGATGGACCCGGAGAGATTCTGGACAGAGCTTGGGCCATTCCCTGAGGCTCTGGCTTACGACTTGACTGAAAAACTAGTGGCCGCCGGGGATAGGGCGGCCGCTGGGGCTTTGGACCGCGTCGTGCCTTTGTGGCCTTTGTGGCCTCTGGGGCCTTTGTGGCCTCTGACTTACCAATCTCAATTGGCTCCTTGATTCTCCAAGGAGCTGAGAGAGTTTAAGCGCTGGAAAATATGCCTGGAGAGCGGTTGGAGGGCCAGCCATTCTGAATCTGACCGAACACTGGTGAGGTCTCATATTAAGACCTACATAGTGGCGATCAAAGCAGCAATATTTAATTATTTTTCCGCTCTGATTGTGTCTGCGGATAACCGCCCAGCCACCCTGTTTAGGGTGACCCGTTCCCTACTCCATACGGGAGCGCGGGAAGACCCCTTGCAGGGTAGGGCTGAGGATTTTGTGCAATATCTGCATGACAAAATCACTCAGATTTGGGAAGGCTTGGACTCCAACTGGATGGGTTCAGATGGGGTGATGGAGGCAGGTCTTGAGAGTGCTAGCTGGGAGGAGTTTGACCTTGTGACTCCTGAAGGTGTGGACAGAATCCTGGGTAGGTTTGTTGGACCCATGTCCCTTCTGGTTGTTGCTGGCTTCCTGGGAGGTTACACGAGGCTGGCTCCAGGGGATTATTAATGCTTTTTGAGTGAGGGTTTCTTTCCCGCCACTTTGAAAGAGACAGTGATGAGGCCCCTCCTCCAGAATCCTTCCCTGGACCCGGCTTTTTATCTAATTATCGTCCTGTCTCTAACCTTTGTTTTGTGGCGAAGGTTGTTGAGAGTGTGGTGGCACAACAGCTTCCTCAGCACCTGGATGAAGCAGACTATCTAGGTCCGTTCCAGTCGGGTTTCAGGCCTGGGTATAGCACAGAAATGGCATTGGTCACATTGGTTGATGATCTCTGGAGGGCTCGGGATAGGGGTTGTTCCCCTGTCCTGGTCCTGTTAGATCTTTCGGCGGCTTTTGATACATCGACCATGGTATCATGCTATGCCGGTTGGAGGGGTTAGGAGTGGAGAGCACCGTTCTATGGTGGTTCGTCTCCTTCCTCTCCAGCCGTATGCAGTCTGTGTTGGTAGGGGGGCAGAGGTTGACCCCAAGGCACCTAGTTTGTGGGGTGCCACAGGAGTCTGTCCTCTCACCCCTCCTGTTCAACATTTATGTGAAGCCGCTGGGTGAGATCATCCATGGCTTCGGGGTGGATTTCCATCAGTACCCTGATGATACTCAGCTGTACATTTCCACCCCGGGCCACCCCAATGATGCCCTTGAAGTGATGACCTGGTGCCTGGAAGCCATATGGATCTGGATGAGGAGGAACAAGCTCAGACTCAACCCTTCCAAGACCGAGTGGCTGTGGTTTCCGGCGTCCCGCCATAGTCAGTTGACTCCATCATTGACTATTGGGGGTGAGACCTTGACCCCCTCAGAGAGGGCTCGCAACTTGGGTGTCCTCCTGGACTCGCAGCTGTCCTTAGAAGACCACCTGACAGCTGTGGCCAGGGGGGCTTTTTATCAGGTTCACCTTATTTACCAGTTGCATCGCCTTCTGGACCGGGACTCCTTATGCAGTCACTCACCAATTCGTCATCTCCCGTCTGGACTATTGTAACACTGTCTACATGGGGCTCCCCTTGAAGAGCACCCGGAGGCTCCAACTGGTCCAGAATGCGGCCGCGCGGGTGATTATGGGAGCGACATGACACACCCATGTAACACCGCTCCTGCGCGAGCTGCACTGGCTCCCGGTGGTCTTCCGGGTGAGATTCAAGGTGCTGGTTGCTACTTTAAAGCGCTCCATGGCTTGGGACCTGGGTATTTACGAGACCGCCTTCTGCCACCGATAGCCTCTGATCGACCGGTATGCTCCCACAGAGAGGGGCTCCTCCAGGTGCCGTCGGCTAGGCAATGTCAGCTGACGACCCCCAGGGGGAGAGCATTCTCTGTGGGGGCCCCTACCCTCTAGAATGAGCTGCCCCCGGAGATTCATAGGATTCCCAACTTTCGTACCTTTCGTCGCACCCTAAAAACATTATTATTCCAACAAGCAGGACTGGCCTAACTATTTTAATGGGTTGTTTTATTTGAGTTTTTGGCCAATTTTTTTTAATTGTTTAATTGCTTTTAATTTTTATATTGTTATGGTTTTATTTCTGGCTGTATACCGCCCTGAGTCCTTCGGGAGAAGGGCGGTATAGAAATTCAATAAAATAAAATAAAATAAATAAATAAATAATCATGCAACCAAGTTTGGGCACTCGGCAACCAGTATGCTTTTACAAGGTTTACAGCATCCTATAGTGTGAGAAGAAAAATCTGGTCCAGTTCCAAACCTGGAGAAAGGTGCTGAAAATAAAATGAAGGCTGACGGAAAGAAGGTATATTTGGGTTCCAGAAACTTCATTGACAGCAGTAATGTTTCTGGGGTGGCTGACAAAATGACTGAAGTGAATGGATGGATCTTTATAGAGTGATTGAGATGCTCCCGGGGGTTGTGCAATGTAGCGAGCCTTGTGCCTTTTACTATTTCAATGGGATTGAGTTAATCCTATTATGTCCTAAAGGTCATGTCTTTTCCTTAGAATTTGGGTGGGGGGAATGTAGATTTTTAATCCCATCAGCTCCAACCTTCTGTGCATTTTGTATATGAATAGATTGGCCCAGTCTTGCTGAATGAATATAAAATCTCCATTCCTAAAGTCCAGTCTCTTCTGCTTGAAGCTGTTTTACTATGGTAGGAAGACTGGGGCTGCTTTCTGCCTTTAAGAACATGTTTCTCCATTTCTCCTTTGGGGAAATATTCTATCCTGCTTCTTTTAATATTAAGAATAAAGAATATTTTAACCTAGGGAGAGGGGGGAGTGACTGAAGGGATGGGAGGGGAAACCAACAGAACTTCAAATCTACATTGTAAGTAACCCCTGGGAGCAGGGGTGAAATTCAGCCGGTTCTATCCGGTTTGAGCGAACCAGTAGCGACGGCTACAGGAGGCTCCACCCACCTGTGCGGACGTCATGATGTTGCTTTTTTTTGTGCCATTTTAAGCCTCTGTGTATGCGCAGAAGGCTTTGCGCATACGCAAACTACGGCACACACACATTCGCGAACCGGTAGGGAAGGTAAGTGAATTTCACCCCTGCTGGGAGGTTTGTCATAACTTCAACCGGTTGCAAAACTATTGGCTATGAGTCGAGGACTTCCAATAAGATTCACGTTGTCTATTTCATTTTGGAATTGGTCAAAGATAGGTATTTCGTGTCTTCGTCACATTCACCACACTAGAGATTTAAAATAAAGATATATATATATATATAAATAATGTGTGTGTGTGTGTGTGTGTGTAGTTAATATTTCGGGTTTCTTCCCGTGTAATTGTGGATATATCCTTAAAAGGGTAGAAGCAACGTTTTGACAGAATCTCATCTGCCATCATCAGTCTTTTGCAAAAGACTCCTCACATAAGCCTGATGATGGCAGATGAGATTCTGTCGAAACGTTGCTTCTACCCTTTTAGGGATATATCCACAATTACACGGGAAGAAACCCGAAATATTAACTATACACATATATATACTCATGAAAACTTACACACACACACACACACACACACACGTGTGTGTGTGTGTGTGTGTGTGTGTGTGTGTGTGTGTGTAACTATATATCAAACAGGAAGATATTGACACAGGAAAACTGGTTTATTTAAAACAGCAGCAGAAGAAGCAACAGCCACAAGAGCAACCGCAGCAGCAGTTTCCAAAAGTCAGAATAACTTGCTGAGGTTTTTCATATGTTTTTGAGAAAGGCCAAACTGCAGGAAAACGTCAGCTGAAAAGGCAGGGCTGCAGAAATATCACATTTGGAGGGGATTCATTAAAGGGAGACAGGCATGGTATTTTGTCAATGGCTTAAGGGTGCATCTAATATATTGGCTGAAGCACCTGATGAAGACCATCGATTCAACTGCATTTCAACCTAAAGAGAAACTTATGAAGTAGACCATGGTCAGATGGTCCTTTCAGTCTTCTGAAGAAGGGATCTGAAAAATATATTAAAAAAACAAAACCAAAAAAAGAGCCATAGCCAAAGATTAGAATTAGTCCATTTAAGGCAGCAAAAATAATGATCAGGAAATGCTTTGGAGGTATCGGTTTGGTTTTGATAAATACTGACAATATACAGTATAAAACCGTGATGGCAAACCTGTGGCACGCATGCCAGAGGTGCCATGTAGAGCCCTCTCTGTGGGCACATGTGCCGTCACCAGCTGCTCTTCTGATTTTCAGCGTGCACATGCACTCTGACCAGCTGGTCTTTGTGGGTTGGTGCCAAGGCACGAGAAAATGGCCTGAAAACGGCCAAAAACCAGGCCACTTTTGGGGGAGTTTTCAGGCCATTTTTCAGACTGTTTTCAAGCCATTTTTCGGGCCATTTTCAGGCTGTTTTTTTGGGCCATTTTTGGCATGTGTGCCAGCCAACTGGTCTTCAGATTTCTGGTGCTCTGACGTGCACACATGCACGACCATTCACACATGTTCCAGTTTGGTGCCGAAAACGTTCGCCATCACTTGTATAGAATAATTGGGGCAGGGGTGGAGGGGCATTCTTGTATCAGCCTGTAGAAAGCTCACAGGCCAGGTTTGAGGGGACCTCCCTTTCCTCTTGCTTATCCACTATTTTGCAAGTGGATTATCCAAGGTATACGATGTCTGAACATGGAAGTTTTATATAGGCCCTCAACTCCAAGCCTCCAGTAGACTGCAATAAATCAGGAGCCTGGATGTACTGTAGTTCAAAACTACAGGTAAGTCCTTGATTTAGTCCTTGATTTAGGGACAAACTGAGTCCAAAATTTCCGTTGCTAAGTGAGACATTTGTTAAGTGAGCTTTGTCTCATTATACAACCTTTCTTGCCACAGTTGTTAAGTGAATTACCACAGTTAAGACAGGGATACAGTTGTTAAATGAATCTGGCTTCCCCATTGGCTTTTGCTTGTCAAAAGGTTGCAAATGTGATCTCATGACCCAAGGACACTGCAACCGTCATAAGTATGAGCCTATTGTCAAATGTCTGATTTTTGATCATGTGACCAAGGAGATGCTGCAATGGTCATAAAGTGTGAAAAACAGCCTGAGTCTCTTTTTTCAGTGCTGTTGTAACTTTGAACAGTCACTAAATGAACTGTCGTAAGTTGAGAGCTACCTGTACTGCAAGTTTATTTCATGCTATGGATACACAAGAATTGGAACCACTAATGGTCAAGGTGAAATGGCGCCAAATATCAATGGACTTCAAGGGAAACTGGACTTAGGTCTCTTACAGAGTTGTAGAGACTCCAAACTAATGATACATTTGACCCTGCTTTCCGGCTGAGCTTGGTCATCTCCTACATTCCCCCATTTTAAATCTTGTTCAAAGAAGCAGACTGTTGACAGGGCTCCTGCTCCTCCTTCCCCTCCCTCCCTAGAGAGCCTATTATGATTAAGGACATCATCAGGTTGTAACGCAACATCTGGGGTCATGCCTAAGGTTAAATAACGGTGTCACTCACTGCCAAGGCAGGGCTGGACAAAAACATACCTCCAAAGTGTTGATTGGCTGGAATAGCTCACCTATTCCTGCTTTAAGGCTAATGATGGGAGAGAGAGACACACACATGGCAAGTATGCCATGAAGACTTTTCAAGAATTTGTCACAAGGGACATCAGCCCTTCCCTGGGGATATAAATGTGGCATTCTCTAGATTAAAACTAATATATTTGTCTTCAATACCCTGGCCAACCAAGAGATGGCAGCAAGGAGGCAGAAATTTTCTCTGCCTTTTTGGTGTCACCAGTGGCCATTCAGCATTTTGCAGCCTTTTTGATTCAGTTCCTGTGATTGTGCCTTTCCAGTGGGCCAACAGTAGAGAACTGACTCAGTGAGTGACTAAATGGGTTTAGGTATAGTGGGAATAGGAACATTGTCCCTGTGCTCGATCCTCTGTAATGCTATCAAGGCCAGAAATTAAAAGCTTTACTCATTATTTTTAAGGGCGCATTTATAGTTTAAGCACATTATGGTGTCCAAAAGAAGAAAAGTTGGATCAAATCTGGGTTGGTTACTGGGACTAAAGTTTTAGTCAGGGATGGGCTTCAAAAATTTTAGCAAGGGGTTCTCTGCCCAGTTGCTCTGTGGGCCTGGGCATGATGGATGTGGCCTAGTGCGTCTCCTGCACCACAGTTTTTGCCCTCCCCAGGCTCTGGAGGCTTTCTTCAAGCCTCCGGGAGGGCTTAAACGGCCTCCCCAGGCTCTGGAGGCTCTGGAGGTCCTACGGCCTTCCCAAACTTCCAGTAGGCCCATTTCTGCCCTCCCCAAGCCTCCGTGTGTGCCCTGTACTTGCCTGCATCCAAAAAGGGCCGCATGGGGACTCCTGGGAGGGGTGGGATGGGCGGGGAAGCGCCAGCCAGGAGTGGAATTTGTGGGTTTTTCAAACTGCACAGAATCTTAGCTAGAGGTTCTCCTGCAAACCCCCAGCAGCCCACCCCTGGTTTTAGCTTTCAGATTCGTGCTGGTGCTCATCCTCAGAGAACTTGGTAGAGATAAATTCCCCCAGGATGGGTTCCAGCACGAATCTAAAAGTTTGGAAGACTAAATCTCTGGTCCTATTGATCAACCCAGATTGGATCCTGCAACATTATTTTAGGACATGTATATTTCCCTTCATTCATAAAAAACGTAGGCCTTAAAATATTGTAGTCCTAGATTGTTAAAGGCAATGGTGGGCTACCAGACCTTAGGATCACACACAGAATCATGGATATAGTTCCTAAAAGCCTTTCCCAACTATTGGTGGAGACTATCCTAGATAGAGGAAGTCATCTCAGGGAACGCATTTAATTTATTTCAATCAAATTTATTTTTTTCATAGTTTCATCTGTATCTTCTCTGGCCTTTTTCAACTTTTTTGAACATGCTGATCTTTGCAAAGGTCAAATTTATCTCTTGAGTCAAGAAACAGGACAAAACATGACAAAATTGGCCCTTCAGGTGTTGTCCTACAATTCCCATCATGCTTAGCTATGCCTCACAATGGGATAATGGGCGCTAAAGTCCTTCTTTGTTAGGAAGAAAACTTTGAAGAAGGTTGAGATGACTATTCTGGAGATAAAATGAGATTTCTATGTTTGTTTATCCTGGCTATGTAAATTCTACTTTTGTCAATGTATCTTCTCAAAGGTGTAGGAGTAATGAAATCACTAAACCTCTAAAGAGATTATCATGCTACCAATGCCTCTAATCTGCCTTACCTGCTTTTTAAAGAAATACAATAGGAGATTAAGAAGATGAGACCATTGATGGTGAAGAAACTCCCACCGACAGCCAACAATCGAATCCATCTGACGCCTAAACCAGAAGAGAGAAAAGAAATGCTGATTGTTTTTTTAACACAAACTTACCACATCCTTCACTTCTTTTAATAAACAGGTAAGTATTCTTTTTCAGATTCAGATTAGACTGATTGTTTTGGGCTTTCCCATCTAACAGTGCTTATTCATCATTCAAAAAGCAGCTTTGGCAAGCTCTGTGGTTTCTCTATCATTTTTGATCTCATTGCAATCTTTGATCTCTTACACCTTCCTTCTGGGCCAGCGCTTCAGCAGCATGTCCCAAAGGTGCTTATTTCAAGAGGCAACTGGACTTCCTTGGTTTTTCCTTGAAGATGTTTTGCCTCTCATACAAGAAGCTTCTTCAAATTCAAATTCAAATCTTTTTTGTCAGTGCACAACATATGTACAATGAGATTGGTTGAGCTCCCTCAGTGCACGCCCCCCAACACAATATAACTCACAGTGAAGACAGAAAATCCTTAACCCAATAAATCATATTAACAAAACACCCAGTCCTATTGCACCAGTGCGAACATGTTACCCATTGTGCCGGCTCTGGAGTCCATCATACTATGTAGTGATGATGTTATTTCTCATTCAGGAGTCTGACAGCCCACGGATAAAAACTGTTCTTCAGCCTGTTTGTGCAGCTGGCTATACTTCTATATTTTCTTCCCGATGGAATGAGGGTAAAGAAGTGGTGACCAGGGTGAGAGCCGTCCCTGAGAATTTTCCTCACTCTTCTAAGGCAGAGAGCCCTAGCGATCTCATCTAGTGGTATCAGGGGACAGGCCACAATGTTTTGTGCTGTGCTCACCACCTTCTGCAATGTTTTTCTATCCGCGGCTGTCAGACCAGCATGCCATACCATGATGCAATAAGTGAGGATGCTTTCAGAAAAGAATTTGTTCAGAACTGAAGAAGCCTCTTGGATGAAAAGTGAAACATCTTCAAGGAAAAACTACTAAAAACTGAAAAATAAAATAATTTTAAACAAACCTAAAAAACTACCTACCATCCCTGACCTAATGTTTCCTTTATTTGTATTCATTTCATGTAATCAAATCATGTTTATACTTATATTTATTATCTAATACCATGTTTTCCCAAAAATAAGACCCTGTCTTATATTTTTTTGAACCCTGAAATAAACACTTGGACTTATTTTTGGGGAGGTCTTATTATTTTGGGGCACATGGAGCAAGACGGGGCTCCTCTTGCTGTCTTACCTAATTTCCAGCTCTGTCTCCCTAACCCTAACTAGAGGAAATGGTGGGGACCATCTGCGCATGCATTTAAATATTTCTGGGGAGGGCTTATTTTCGGGGAGGGCTCATTTTAATGCATGCACTCAAAAGCCCTATTGGGCTTATTATCCGGGAAGGTCTTATTTTTGGGGAAACAGTGTAGATGTTACATAATCATACGTATTTTGAGGGAGGGCTTATTTTAGCACATGCACTCAAAAGAACAATTGGGCTTATTATCAGGGGATGTCTTATTTTAGGGGAAACATTTATTTATGCTTGACATAAATAAATAAATAAATAAATAAATAAATAAATAAATAAATAAATAAATAAATAAATAAATATCAATAAAAATAAATAATAAATAAATATAAATATAAATAAATAAATAAATAAATAAATAAATAAATACCAAGAAAGTCCCGTTGCCTCTTGAAATAAGCACCTTTGAAACAACCATGACCTGGATGACTGAGAAGCTCCATAGATATTCAGCAGCATGTTGGAAGAAAAAAAAGAACATGGGATCCTTAGAAGCAACATTACCTAGCAGGTCAATGTAGATTGGATTGCTGCTCCTGGAAACTACCTTTCTTCCACCGAGGTACTGAGCATAGGCACACCTGACGATCTCCACATCCTTGCCTTTCACATTAGTTAGATTGTATGTGTAGGAGCTGTTGCCGGTAGGCATGACCGAGATAACCATTTTGTTTGTAATGAAACGAAACTCCCTGATTTGATCAGCTTCAGGTGGAGCTGTGCATTCCATTCTGATGGACTTTCTGAAGTCAAAAGTCATGTAATTCAGAGATGGAGCTGATGGGGCCACTGAAAAAAGAAAGACACGTGTTCAACCCTTTCTTCTTTTTGCTTGCTTTTCAGCTTTTCTCCTCAAGGGCTAGTAATGAACACTGAGCATAGAATAATAGAGTGGGAAGGGACCTTGGAGGTCTTCTAGTCTAACCCCCAGCTCGAGCAAGAGTTCTTATACCATTTGTGACAAATGCCTATCCAGTGTTCCAATATTTGAGGGGCTCCTACAAAGACGAGGAGTTCAAACTATTTTCCAAAGCACCAGAACGTGAGACAAGAAATAATGGATGGAAATTAACCAAGCATAGAAGCAAACTAGAACTTGCATGATTTTTTACCTTGGAAAGTCCATCAGCCTCATTTTAAACCCCCCACCCCACCCCAGGAATGGAGCACCCACAACTCCTGAAGGCAAGCTATTCCATTGGTTCATTGCTCTCATAGTTAGAAAATTTCTCCTTAGTTCTAGGTTGCTTCTCTCCTTGGTTAATTTCCATCCATCATTTCTTGTCTTGTATTCTGGTGCTTTGGAAAATAGTTTGAACTCCTCGTCTTTGTAGGATCCCTCAAATTTTGGAAGACTGCTACAGTATATCTTTCCTTTTGTGAGAAGAAGGAATTAGTCTCCATATCATACATAATCAAGGGTGGGCTGCTGGAGCTTCGCAGGGGTTCGGGAGAACCTCTAGCTAAGATTCTGTGCATTTCGGAGAACCCCCAAATCCTACTCCTGGCTGGCCCGGCCCACCCCACCATGCCCCTACCAGAAGTCCCCACGTGGCCCATTTTGGATGCAGGTAAGTGCAGGGCAATCATAGAGGCTCGGGGAGGGTGGAAAACAGTCCTACCAGAAGTTCAGGAAGGCTGGAAATGGGCCCGTTTCTGGCCTCCAGAGGGCTTCTGGTGCCTGGGGAGGCTGTTTTTGCCCTCCCAGATGCTCAAGGAAAGCCTCCGGAGCCCGGAGAGGGCAAAAACGTCCCCTGCAGTGGTGTAGGAGGCCAACTAGGCCATGCCCACTATGGCCATGCCCACCCAAAAACTGGGCAGAGAACCCCTTGCTAAAATTTCTGAAGCCTATCCCTGGGCATAATACCAATTAAAACATGTTATTTGATCTAGGTATATTATTTCTTCAGAAACCCTCTTAGAATTCACCTTCATGGTGGTTCTCACAATGAAGTCAGTTAATTCCTTGAGATGAAATGAACAAGGCATCGTTCTTGTCATTATCTTAAACATTCCCTGGAAGGGACATTTCTTAGTATAAAGGCAGAGCTAATGATACCAGAGCAAGCATGGCATCCTTACCAACAAAAAAACAAAAAACAAAAAAAACAAAACAAAAAAAAACAACACCCTAGCAGGGGCTTTTTTGAATGATGACTATGAGCAATTACCACTGCCTGCAGCAATTCCGTACACCTTCTCTCTGATCATACCTTTACTAATCTACCTGGCTCCTCAAACATGAATTGATATGCACAAATACAAGGGCAGATGTATGAAACATGCTATAGTTAAATAGAATGGGTTATATTTAGATAATCTTGCAGCCAGTTGTAACTAAAGCCAGAAAGTTGGGGTTTATATATGATATTAAGCCATCATTTAAATCCAGAGGTTGTTTTGCTTAGTGCACTGGCTAATGTGGTTGGCTATTTTCTAATTCAGCATCTTGTCTGAATGAAACTATATCTTTGCCGGTGCTATTGTAGAAGAGTGTTCTATAGGAAATTTAGACTACGAGCTCTGGGCTCTGGGCTCTGCAATAAATCTGGAAGATGGGATGTTGAGCTGATGGATTGGGAGATTGCCTGATAAAAAGAATATGCTCTGTATTCTGCAACATTTATCAACTGAGTTATCAGATGAGAATGCTAAAATGGGCAATCCTTTGAGAGCTGTTAGAGAATATTTTCCTTCCTTCCTTCCTTCCTTCCTTCCTTCCTTCCTTCCTTCCTTCCTTCCTCCCTCCCTCCCTCCCTCTCTCCCTCCCTTCCCATCCTTCTTTCCTCCCTTCCTCCCTTCTTCTCTGTCCTATCCTGCCCTCTCCTTCTTTCCTTTCCTTCCTATAAAATTTCTCTCTATCATCTATCTATTATCTCTCTCTCTCTCTCTCTCTCTCTCTCTCTCTCTCTCTCTCTCTCTCTCTCTCTCTCTCTCTCTCTCTCTCTCTCTCTCTCTCTCTCTCTCTCTCTCTCTCTCTCTCTCTTCTTCATCTATCATCAATATTGTCTCCCTTCCCAACTGCAGGATTCATTGCTGGTTTTCCTTCCAAATACTAAGCCCAACCTTTCCCTGGATTAAAAAATGAAATCATGAGTATTAAGAAAGGGCAATTGGGACTTGGAAACAGTAGTTTAGTAAGGAGGGGGAGAAATAAGTCAGTGTGGCAGTGTGGCAATGTTTTGCTGCCATCTGGTGATCAGAATGTGCTACATCTATATCTTTTACAACACAGGTTCTCCCTCACATACAATACACACACACACACACACACACACACACACATAGAGAGAGAGAGAGAGAGAGAGAGAGAGAGAGAGAGAGAGAGAGAGAGAGAGAGAGAGAGAGAGAGAGATCTTTAGTTTCCTTTAACCAGTAAGCTATTTGCTAATATAGAAACTTATCACTCAGAAGTTCCCCAGAGTAGCCATGATTCTATCTTTTCCCCTTTGGTTGTCCAGTGCCCTCCCTTTAGCTAAATACAAAAATAAAAAGTCAGCCTTTATTGCATAAAATACTGATGTCAGAGTTTTAGGTTTGTTTTAGAGAAGTTGGAAGTCATTGCCTTTTCTTTCTTTCTTTTATTTCCCTCATTTCATTCCTTTCTCCCTTTCCTTTCCTTTCCTTTCCCTGTTCCTTTTTTTCCCCATTAACTTTATTTTATTTGTATTTTATATGAAGAAAAAATATTTTAATTAGATAGATAGATAGATAGATAGAGAGAGAGAGAGAGAGAGAGAGAGAGAGAGAGATTGATAGAGACAGAGACAGAGATAGAGATAGATGGAGGGAGGGAGGGAGGGAGAGAGGCGGAGTGTCCTCCCTCCTTCCCTCCCTTAAAATTTATTTTAAATAAATTTTCCCCAAACCTTTTATTAAATGAACTTGTTTATCATTTTAAACATATATCCTACAGCAAAGTTGTTTAACCAATTGGTTGCTGTTAGCCAGGTTCTTATTGTTTAAAATTTGGGCTCAATTCAGTGGTTTCTTGATTTTGAATTTCTTAAGGAAAGAAATTATGCCTTTACCTCTTTACAAACTGCCCTGGGAAACTTCCCTTTTGAAAAGCTAAACATTTAAATGAACTGACCGTCAGGCTTTAGAAAGAAGGTGGGTCACTTCCTCGCCCCAGTTTTCACCCTGAACCGCCCTCTCTCCAATGCTGTTGCAGCAAATGACTCAACAACAACAGACCCAAGTTCCTTCTACAATCTTGTGTCTTTTAGAAGCTCAGCAAGTTGCAGCTACTTAGTCCTTGGAGAGAGACCACTAGGAGATCTTGACTAGGAAAACAAACAAACAAAAACTGAAGGAAGTTGGCACCCACCCCTCTCCTAGAAGAATGAAATATTTTAGGAAATATTAAAAGGCAGAATATTATCTTTCCCTGGATGAGAAAAGGAGAAACATGGTTTTTAAAGACAAAGCAGCTTCCTGCAGCTCCCTGCCTGCCCCCCTTCAGCTCCAGGGTGATGGGATTAAGACATGGCCTTCAGGACATGATAGGATTAGCCCTCTACCCATCTCACCTGGCACCTGGGAAGATTACATCACCCAACAAGGCTTAACTAAGCCTGGGACTCAGGACAGCCTACAGAGTTGCCCCTGCATGGCCCCCATGGGAGTCTGACAACTAATCAGAATGCAAGCTCAAATTCAAAAGGAGAGGGTATAAAACTCAGGCAATCTCAGCATCTCTTTCCTTTTTTTTTTTTCCTTCTTCACCCAACATCATCAAGGCATGTGATCCTGTCCACCATTAAAAACCATCTTTCCAAGCAGTCTCCATGTTTCCAGTGTCTTCTTCCCCACTTGGAACTGAACTCAGATGGACATTTCTTCCAACAAAACAAAACAAAACAAAACAAAACAAAACAAAACAAAACAAAACAAAACAAAACAAAACAGGACAGGACAGGACAGGACAGGACAGGACAGGACAGGACAGGACAGGACTTTAGATAAAAGCCCAATCTACTGCCCTACCTACTGTAAAGTGCAGAAAACCCAGATTAAAATATCCCAGACAATCTCTGTTTGGGAATACAAAACAGAGGAGTGCCTGCAGGATCCAATCTGGGCCAGTTACCAGGACTGGAGGTTTAGCCTTCTGAGCTTTCAGATTCATGCTCAGAGAACTTGGTAGATATAAGTTCCCTCAGGATGGGTTCCAGCATGAGTCTAAAAGTTTGGAAGACTAAGCCTCTGGTCCCATTGATCGATCCAGATTGGATCCTGCAACATTATCCTAGGACACGTATATTTGCCTTCATTCATAAGAAACATAGGCCTTAAAATATTGTGGTCCAGAATCATAGATATAGTTCCTAAAAGCCTTTCCCAACTATTGGTGGAAGCTATCCTAGATGGAACAAGTCATCTCAGGGAACACATTTAATTTATTTCAATACAATTTATTTTTTTCATAGTTTCACCTGTATCTTCTCTGGCCTTTTTCACTTTTTTTGGAAGATGCCAATCTTTGCAAAGGTCAAATTTAGCTCTTGAGTCAAGAAACTCCTGTTTAAGTCCAAAATGGGACAAAATTAACCCTTCAGATGTTGTCCTATAGTTCCCATCATCCTTAGCTATACCTCATGATGGGATAATGGGCACTAGAGTCCTTCTTTCTTAGGAAGAAAACTTTGAAGAAGATGGATTGTGCTGGAGCCCATCCTCAGGGACCTTGTCTCACACATAATCTGGTGAGAGAGAACGAGTCCAGTGTGTGTCCAAAAGTTCAGAAGACAAAACCTTTGGTCCTGGTAACTGACCCAGATTGGATCCTGCAACATTATCCTGGGACACATATATTTGCTTTGTTTCAAGAAGAGAGCCTATTGCTTCTCGGGTCACTGACTCTACCTCTAACTATTCTTACCGTTAGAGTTTTAATAACATTCAGTCAGAACCTACCATATTTTTTGGAGTATAAAATGCACTCCCCCTCCCAAAAGAGGGTGAAAATTGGGGTGCGTCTTTATATACTGAATATAGCCAAAAACATGAGGCACGGAGGCAGCGATGGTCTGTGGGAGTCCCTGCAGCCTGGAACAGCTGATTAGGGGTATTCCAGGAGGCTGATCCACCCGCCAAACAGCTGCTCATGCTGAATCAAGCTGCAATAATGTGCTGAAGCTGACCTGGCTGTTTGTTATTTGCTCCAAGGACTCAGAGTTTGCAGCAGCGATCACATCCAGAAATCACTGATTCTGCAGGATTCAATGACTTCTCTTTATATATAACACATGAAGTAAATATTCAATACAAAACACAGGTTTTCCAATGTGGTGGTAAATACAAGCAAAACACAAGCAGAGGAGAGGAATTTCAGTTTCATTTTTGAGCAGCAGACTAGTTTAGACTAGTACAGGATAGATTCAGAGCTGCAGACCTAAGCCACGTCAGGCTCCTGGCTGTTTCCTTCCTTGTTGCTCACACAGCAAATACTGTTTCAGTTTTCAAACAGCCCTCAACTCTCCCACACACTGACAGGATGCTAGCCAGATGAATTTCTGATGGATGCTGGTAGGCAGAGGCAGAATTTGTTTTTCTTATTTTCCTCCCCCAAAACTAAGATGTGTCTTATACTCTGGAGCATCTTATGCTCCGAAAAATATAGAGTACTTTTCTAGAACTGCATAATTAACATTTAGTTTTTGCCAAGCCTCTCCATCTCTCTCTCTCTCCTCCCCCCCTCCTCTCTCCCTCCATTCACTGTCTGCCTGCCTATGGCACCAAAGTCTGTGGCCCAGTGCTTTGTTGAAAAGTATATTTGTGTGCCTAGGAAATAAAACCTAGGAGCCTTGGTAGTACAGTGATTTAAAGCACCCTGTTATTAAGACCAGCTGCCTGCAATTACTGCAGGTTCGAATCTTGCCAAGGCTCAAGGTTGACTCAGCCTTCCATCCTTTCTAAGGTAGGTAAATTGAGGACCCAGTTGTGAGGGCAATAAGATGACTTTGTATAAATATACAAAAAGGATGAAGGCTATTGCTTAGCACATTGTAAGCCGCCCTGAGTCTCCGGAGAAGGGCGGCATATAAATCAAATTAAAAAATAATAATAAAATAAATAAATAAAGGGATTTTGATGGTGCAAAGGTTGGCACAGAGCCAAAACCCCTTCTATGTCTTCTGGGAAACAGGGGTACTAAGCTGGCCAGTCACTCTCTCTCAGCCCAACCCACATCACAGATGGGGACAATGGGAGTTGCTTATGTTTGTTACCTTGAGTTATTTGTGAACATAATCAAGGCAGGATATAAATGAAATAGATGGTGATGATGATAATGATGATGATGATGATGATGATGATGATGATGATGATGATGGGATAGATACACTAGACAGACAGACAGACAGATAGGGAATAGAGAGAGAAAGAGATGATACATAGATAAGATGAGATGAGATGAGATGAGAAGATAAGATAAGATAAGATAAGATAAGATAAGATAAGATAAGATAAGATAAAATAGATTGGATGGATGGATGGATGGAGAGAGAGAGAGAGAGAGACAGACAGAATAGATAGATGATAAATGAGAGAGAGAGAGAGAGAGAGAGAGAGAGAGAGAGAGAGAGAGAGAGAGAGAGATAATAGATAGAAAGATGATAGATAGATAGATAGATAGATAGATAGATAGATAGATAGATAGATAGAAAGAGCCAAGGTGGCACAGTGGTTAGAATGCTGTACTGTAGCTACTTCAGCTGACTGCTAGTTCAGCAGATCAGTGGATCAAATCTCACTGGCTCAAGGTTGACTCAGTCTTCCATCCTTCCGAGGTGGGTAAAATGAGGAGCCAGATTGTTGGGGGCAATATGCTATTAGTATACTGTCGATTGTTTTAAGCCACCCAGAGTCCTCGGAGAGTGGGCGGCATAGAAATATGATTAATAAAATAAATAAAATAAATAAGAAAGGTAGAATAGATGGAGAGAGAGAGAGAGAGAGAGAGAGAATCATTTCCTGGACTACAATGGGGGACATAACGCTGTAACTCCTTAAATTTCTTAGCTGGTTTTGTGGCAATAGGAGAGGCTTCACAGAGGCTTCCCTGCACTCTACAGGACTATAAGCATGACCTACCATTCACTTGGATGCTGCTGGTGCGGCTTTGGTCCGACTGAACTTCCCTGCCTGCTTCTTTCAGCCAATAAGCACACCTGTAACTTCCGGTTTTGTTCAATTGTGCCTGAAAATCCATCACACCATCTCCATAAGCATTTGGGGCCTCTTGACGGATCTGCTGCCCATTTTCTCGGAAGAATCGGTAACCTTGCACCATCAAGTTTCGCATCCCTGTCAAGTTCTGAAAAGTTGAGCAGACCAACCTGATGTTCTCTCCTTCATAATATTCCTGGTACATAGGCTGCACAGAAAGTGTGGGTCGAGTTAGAGGCTCTGCAATTAGACACAAAGCAATTAAACACATCAAAATGAGACAGATCCAGGTGGCAGATGGTTGGGTTAGCAAAAGGTGGAGACAACCTCAAAGCCAGCTTCAAACCCAGGCTGAGATCTAATCCAACTAAAAATTATATTTTTATATTTACATAGTATTGATGTTTGATTTACAGTATATGGTTGGAGGGGCCAGGTGTGGGTTCAAAAATTTTAGCAAGGGGTTCTCTGCCCGGTTGCTGGGTGGGCATGGCCATGGTGGGCGTGGCCTAATTGGCCTCCTGCACCACAGTGGAGGGTTACATTTTTGCCCTCCCCGGGCTCCGGAGACTTTTCTCGAGCCTCTGGGAGGGCGAAAATGGCCTCCCAGGGCTCCAGAGGCCCTCTGGAGGCTGGAAACAGGCCTGGCCTTCCTGACCTTCTGGTAGGCCCATTTTTTGCCCTCTCCAAGCCTCCGTGCACGCCCTGCACTTACCTGCATCCAAAACGGGTCACGTGGGGACTCCTGGGAGGGGAGGAGCAGGGTTAGGGCCAGGGCCAGGAACTGCACAGAATCTTAGCTAGAGGTTCTTGCAAAGCCCTGTGAACCCCCAGCAGCCCACCCCTGGGAGGGGCTGACTGTTTACTATTTGCTTACTTTATATGGTGTTTCCCATCACAATGCTTGAATTGGGTGGCCTTATAAATCTTATAAATTTATAAAGCAAATTTGGGAAACTTCATGCATTATTCAGGAAAGTTGCATGGTAACAGATTAACAGAGTTGGAAGGGACCTTGTAGGTCTTCTAGTCCAACGCCCACCCAACTAAGCAGGAGACCCTACACCAGGGGTGTCAAACTCATGGTCTGCGGGCCAGATGTGTCATGTGCTGGCCACACCCAGCCCCATTTTAGCGAAAGGGAAAAAAGTTGTGATAATCACATGACAACAATGTGGCGCCACGAGTTTGACACCACTGCCCTATACCATTTTTGACAAATGGCAGTCCAGTCTCTTCTTGAAAGCCTCACGTGATGAAGCTCCCACAACCTCCAAAGGCAACTTCTGTTCCATTGGTTGATTGTTCTCACTGTCAGGAAATTTCTCCTTATTTCCAGGTTGAATCTCTCCTTGATCAGTTTCGATCAATTATTCCTTGTCTGGCCTTCGGGTGGTTTGGAAAATAGTTTGACCCTCTCCTCTGTGTGGCAACCCCTCAAATATTGAAAGACTGCTACCATGTCTCCCCTGGTCCTTCTCTTCACTAGACTAGCCATGCCCAGCCATGCCGCTAATTATCCTGGTTGCTCTTCTCTGCACCCTTTTTAGAATCGCAACATCTTTTTTATAGTGTGGTGACCAAAACTGGATGCAGTATTCTAGGTGAGGTCTTAAAGGTAAAGGTTCCCCTTGCACATATGTGCTAGTCGTTCCCGACTCTAGGGGGCAGTGCTCATCTCCATTTCAAAGCCGAAGAGCCAGTGCTGTCTGAAGACGTCTCTGTGGTCATGTGGCTGGCATGACTAAATGCCAAAGGCACATGGAATGCTGTTACCTTCCCACCAATTTATTTTTTATGTGCTTTCGAACTGCTAGATTGGCAGAAGTTGGGATAAGTGACGGGAGCTCACCCTGTTACGCAGCACTAGGGATTCGAACCGCTAAACTGCCGACCTTTCAATTGACAAGCTCAGTACCTTACCCACTAAGCCACCGCATCCCTTGATAATATATATATTATATATATTATTATTATAGTAAGACTATAATGTCTTACTAAGGCTTTATAGAATGGTATTAGTAGTTTAGTGATTGCCTGATTTAGCAACAATTTGTACAGACCGTTGCAGGTTTCTAGAACAAAGGAAAGCTGAAGACAGATGAGCAAAGGTCATAGTTTCACTTAACGACCAAGTTACTCATCTCATTGTAGTCACAAAATGTATAGGCAAAAGGTCTCCTTCCTTTTGAAGTGATAAACTTGCACATCGGTTTAAATTTTTCTTTTTTTAAAAAAAATTCAGAAGTACCTCAGAGATGAAATTTAGCAAAAAAAAAAAAAAAAAAGCTGGTAGTTAATAAACAAGTGCATGTATCCAAGCGGGAAAGCTTACATAATTAAAAAGCCGCCAGATTGGGCAACACTTGAATTTACTTTCTGACTCATCAACAATCTTTGTTTTGAGAAGTATGAGTCGGATCACGATTATAGCTAGTGGAGCATTTTTCCCCCTCCTTTTTTGTCTATCAGAAATTCCTACTGTTTGGGATACACAGAAGACTGGGCAGGTCTCAAGAATGAATCAGAAGAAGAATTTCATCTATTTTCACTTTCTATGTGAAGCTGGGGGGTAGGGGGAAATATAAGGCTGCCTGAAAAGTTTCATGACTTTTAATATAAATCCATTCCTTAAAGCAACCACCGTTCTTTTCTTAAGGCTTTCAGAAGCTTATAAAAAACATAAATAGCAGCAAAATGCTTGTGAATGACCTAAAGCCGTGATGGCGAACCTATGGCACACGTGCCACAGCTGGCACCCAGACCCTCTCTGCGGGCATGCAAGCCAGCTCCACCACGCGTGCACGCCTCCCACCAGCCAACTGATTTTCAGGATGGGGGGCAGGGTGTATGTGGGAGACATGCATACATGGGCAGGGGCTGCATGTGCATGCGTGGGGGGCGCAGATGTGTGGGGTGGGGGGAACACGGGAGGGTGCGCCCCCCCACAGCCCATTTTTAGTCCCAGGAGGCTGCAAGTGTTTCAAGTAGTTTTAATCAAAATGCAGTTAAAACGCTATACAAGCCATCGAGAATATAAATATAAATACATATATACAACAGGAACAGGAAGTGCCTCACAGGAGCAAATGGAGGTAAATCCTAGATAGAGAGGCAGGAAATGCATCACAAAACAATGGAGATGAATGCTAAAGAGGAATAAAGCTGCATACAAGACACAATACCTGCAACAGCAGGGAGGCCTACTAGGCCCAAAACGAGGTGGGGGGATCATGTGCACATGCATGGGGGGGAGGCGGGGAGTGTGGAGGGGTTGTATGTGTATGCACAGGGAAGGGGGGGTGGTCATGTGCACATGCTTGTAATGCCTTTCCAAGCCTGGAGGAATCTTCAGTTTTGCACCTATGGCCTAGCACCAGTGAAAGCTCAGAGTGACCAAGGATCTGATGATACAGAGGAATTATTGAGTCTGTCATTTGTACTTCTATAACTGTCTGGTTTGGCACAGCCAAAGGGCAGGGACACATTCTTCAATGGATAGTTAGGACTACAGGGGGAAAAAAAACTATTGCAACTAGCTTGCCTTCCAAGAGCCGCGATGAATGCAGTATTGTAGGCTAAGTGTGTTGACTGCCAGCAGTTCGATTGAACCTGAGTGCGGACATGGCTTTATCCCAGGGATGAAATGCTCCCGGTTTGGACCGTATCGCCTGATCCGGTAGCGATGGTGGTGGGTGGTTCGGAGAATCGGTAGCAAAAATCCCTGTTACAACCCCCCCCCCCCGCAATGCCCAGACCCCTGCCCTAGGCTGTGCCCAAAATTTAGGTTGTGGCACCTTGTAGTTTTGTATCTGCTTTTTATTAAGAAGAAAAGGAAGGATAAGTGACACTTGTTCCTCTTTCTATATATCTAGTCTCTGTAAATATCTCATGTAAAGTTGCCTGATTACTTCTTGGATTATTGTTTAAAAATTTAAGAAAAATAGCCAAAGCAGGGGGTTGTATTTGCACCAGAGAAATGGGGGTAGGATTCCCTCTTTGTACTTTATTGTAATTCTGCCAAGTGAGAGCTGGTGAAGCCCCCCTCTCCCCATCTCTCTTGTAACTGCTGAGATCATTGGATTTCTAGATAATGGTGATTTATCTGTAAGAGCACAGAATGGAAAGGAAAATCATGTTTTGAAACTCATTGTAGTGAGGTTGGATAGCATCAGCGGTAGCTTTTCATCGCTTTTTTTTTCAAAAAATGGGAAGGCGTGAGATTTTGGACATTGAAAGAAATGTCTTAAAAGTCCTTTGGCTTGGTCTTCTTACAAATAAATTGCTGTCTGGCACAAGGAATGAGAATACAATTTGGAGAGTGGTGGACACTATGAGGAAATGGTGTGAATGGCAGGCAGGATAAAGCAGTGGTGAATGTAAAATTTGTTACTACTGGTTCTGTGGGCGTGGCTTGGTGGGGGAGTAATGAGACTGGGTGGGCATGGCCAACTTTTTTTTTTTTTAACTTTTAAAAGCATATTTTCTACAATGTCTTTGGCAGAAGAGGTTGCAGAAGAAAATGCTTTCAAAAGCCTCTGACGATCAGGCAACTCATCTGGGATCGTCAGAGGCTTTTAAAAGCATTTTTTTTCTACAACCTCTTCGGCCTTTTAAAAGCCTCTGACGATCCCAGTTGAGCTGCGTGATCATCAGAGGCTTTTTTTTTCTTTTAAAAGCATTTTTTCGGCTGAAGAGATTGTAGAAAAAATGCTTTTAAAAGTAAAGAAAACAGCCTCTGATGATCGCACAGCTCAGCTGGGCATTCGGGGGGGGGGGGTGTAACAGGGATTTTTGCTACCGATTCTCCGAACCACCCGCCACCATTGCTACCGGATCGGGTGAAATATGCAGGTGGTTAATTTTGATACGTTGCTTTGAAGAAACTACTGTGTCTATCTCAGGATCATTTTTGATGACAATAGGTGTCAAACACAATAGAACCCATTAGGGAAGTTACTTTGCTCTAGATTGGTCAAAGAACGAATGCTTCCCTAGGTCAGGGGTCAGCAACCTGCGGCTCTGGAGCTGCATGTGGCTTTTTCACCTCTCTGCTGCGTCTCCCTGTCACTCAAATGCATCACAACTGCCAATGTGCGACACTCGCTGGCATGTGATTTATTGAGCTTTTCAACCCCCAGTAGGCCAACCATGGATTAATACAAGAAAATAAAAGTCTCAGAAGAAAACAGAACATTTAATTCAACTACATATGCTAGTTTTGTGGCTGCGCAAAAAATAGTCAGGTACAGGAAGGGTTTTGTGGCTCCCGGTATTTTCTTTTCTGTGGGAAACGGGTCCAAATGGCTCTTTGGAGAGGGCAAAAAATGCCCCCCTGCCACCGTGGTGCAGGCGGCTGACTAGACCACATCCACTATGGCCATGCCCATCCAGGAAGGGGGCAGCAAACCCATTGCTAAAGGATCTGAAGCCCATTCCTGAAAATATCTACAGACTCCTCACATCCTGCACATAAACTATTTTAACTTCTCCCCTCAGGACTCTGCTGTAGGACATTGCATGCCAAAACAACTAGACCCAAAGATAGTTTTTTTCTCCCCATGCCATCCCTCTGCTAAACACATCATTCCCACAGCACTGTCTTATGCCTGTAAGGATATTTACCCATGTAGTAGGACTGTGTTACTATTATCCTTCTCACCTTTTCCATTAGCTACTCCTATTGGTAAGGGGTGGGCTGCTGGGGGTTTGCAGGGGTTCAGGAGAACCTCTAACTAAGATTCTGTGCAATTCACAGAAACCCATCCCACTCCTGATTGACCCCTCCCCTCCCACACGACCCGTTTTGGATGCAGGTAAGTTCAGGGCACACAGGGACACTTGGGGAGGGCAAAAAACAGGTCTACTGGAAGTTCAGGAAGGCTGGAAACGGGCCTGTTTCCAGACTCCAGAGGGCCTCCAGGGCCTGGGGAAGCTGTTTTCGCCCTCCCGGAGGCTCAAGAAAAGCTCCGGAGCCTGCTCACAGATCCGAACTGGTAGAGAAGATACATGGAACCCGCTACTGTTCATATGGTATATGATACTGTTCTGACCCGGCTCCAAAACATGACAAACCCTCTGTAGTTACCTAATTGTTCCCTTTATTAGAAGTGCCAGCAGCCCTGGCAAAAAGTCTCTCTCTCTCTCTCACGCACAGCAGGCTAACAAATCTGTCTGGCAGGAAGATGAATAGTTGTCTGCCACACCTATTCATTTCCGTCCCCTGCCTTTTATCACCAGAGATAGGGTTGGGTTTCGCTAGCAGTGGTTGCTCTTCTGTCCCAAGGACTGGCCGGTAGATTTCTACTGCTCTCCTCTCCTCTGCCTTCTGTGTATCTGTACATCAGGCACTGGACCCAGCTGTTCCTCCTCTTCATCATCAGCCACCTCCAGACCTGGAGTCTGTTGACTCTCCATCTGAGGGCTGATGGATGGCCCAGACTCTGCCTCTGTCTCTATCTCTGACAGCTCCATTCCCTCTTCCCCCTCAGAGCTCTCAGGTTGCCTTGAAGCTGGCCCTGACTCCCATGCCGCCTCCTCATCTGATTTGGCTGCCAAAGGGGTCGGCGGCCGACAGGCCACAACAGATACATGGACTAGCAATATATATTAACATTTCACCTAGATTAGTAAAATACAATAACATAGAAATATTAAAAAGATCTATGTTCAAATACCAAATGTCTAGGGCATCTAACCATTGAAACTCAGCATCGTTTATATTAAAAAAAAAATAGATACTGAATTGGTGTATGCCCTCAGCTTACAGCCGGTCACTTTCATCACATCAAAGATTTGACTGAATCTGGCTGGTAAAACGATATGGGTCCTTTAAGGAGTTGCCAACAAGGTCTCCCTGAGGCCTTCCCTGCATATTTTGAAGCATATATTTTGCATGAATTTGAAGCTCAATTCTAAACAGACATTTTCAACATTTTTAGCTGAACTGAGTTGGTGTGAACTGAGTCAGTGGTTGTGATATAAGGGAAATATTGTTAACATAATTAAGAAATGGCCATAAAAAAGAGCAAAAGAGCGAAAACACCCCTTCAGAGGAGGAGACAATAAGGAAGATACTAGTCTTTGAGAAAATGGACACTAAAAATAAAAAAATAAAGCAGATACAGAATACTAAACTACATGGGATAGTTTCTATCAATGGTTAGAAACACGAGGTAGAAGTTGCAATGCGAAAGAATCACGTTAGGTGGACATGGAAAGAGATACTATGTATGTATTAGAATGTAGATATTAGAATGATAGATAAGTTGACATACTAGAACATGATGATCAGAAATTCCTGTACAACACTAGCACTGTTTAAAATAGTATATATTTTATTTTGTTTTTACCTTTGTTTCATGGCAAGTGGAATACCAGGACAATTACACTGTATTCAATATATTTATATGTAAACAATAAAAATATATTTTAAAAAAAGGCTGAAAAAAAATGGCCAGATTCAAGTGCACTTTTTACATGTATTAAAGCTCTTCGGTTTTTTTTAGCAAAGTGGAAGGAATTCTCTATCACACATTTATATATATATATATATATATAATCGGAAAGAATTAAATTTTCTCCACTTTTAACTATAGAGATTGTATATCGCTGATCCTGGAACATGGGAGACAATTTTCAGAAGATTATAAGCTAACAAGTAGGAATAAAATGAGAGAGAGAGTTCAACAGCACATCTGCAGAAATTAAAGGAATGGAAGACGGAAGGAGTAAAAAATAATAATGGAGATTTGTTGCACATGTCAAGATTCTTATCATTAACTGAATAACATTTTGGTGAACAAATATTTCCTCTCTCTGCCCCCCCCCCCCCCACCAGCTCTAGCAGAAGGGAGCTGTTTGCAAAAAAGCTTTTGCAAGTGTGACTGAGTTAAAACAGAAAAGAATAAGCCAACATTTCTTACTTCCACTAATGCAAAAAAAACACCAGATCATCAGTTCTTGAAAAGGCTTGGTTTCTGTTTCCTTATACCGCAGATAAAGATAGAGCAACCAATGATTAATGTTTCATTCTTGGACATCACGAGTTGGATGGTTTAGTTTTGCCTGTTGTGAAACACACACCATATGTTGCTATTGCTTGTCCACACAAACTCCTGTTTCATGTCAATAAGACGCCCTGATGCCTTGGTGCCATTCATTGGCAAGGAGGGGCTGCAGCAGTGGTGGGTTGCCCCCAGTTTGGACTGGTTCTATAGAACCGGTAGTAAAACCAGGGGGAGGCTCCACCCACTGACCCTGACATCATGAGAAGCGATCTGCGCATGTGTGCGCAGAAGCAAGACGCATGTGTGAGTGAAGCAAACGCGCGCACACGATCCCGTTGTGAACTGGTAGTAAAGGTAAGTAGAACCCATCCCTGGGCAGCAGGTCAGAAAAATCTCAAGGGGGCAGGAAGCAACCTCTTTCTCAGAACTGTACGGGTGTGAAGCATATATATATATACATACATACATACATACATCATACATACATACATACATACATACATACATACATACATACATATATATATATATATATATATATATATATATATATATATATATATATATATATATATAATCTTAGCCTGGCAGAGGAATCACGAGTTAGTCTCTAGCTTTCATCCCATTCCCTGTAATCGAGAGACATCTACCGGGTGAAATTCTCCCGGTTCGGACTGGATCACCTGATCCGGTAGCGATGGAGGTGGGTGGTTCAGAGAACCGGTAGCAAAAATCCCTGCCCCACCTCACCCCCCATTGACCAGCTGAACCGTGCAATCATCAGAGGCTTTTTTTTTTTATTTTTAAAAGCATTTTTTCTACAACCTCTTTGGCCGAAAAAATGCTTTTAAAAGTAAAAAAAAAAAAAAGCCTCTGATGATCGTGCGGCTCAGCTGGGATCATCAGAGGCTTTTAAAAGCATTTTTTCTACAACCTCTTCAGCCGAAGAGGTTATAGAAAAAGTGTTTTTAATAGGAAAAAAAAGCCTCTGCCGATCAGGCAAGTCAGCTGGGATCGTCAGAGG
Source organism: Arizona elegans (assembly GCA_022577455.1). Classification (NCBI taxonomy): domain Eukaryota; kingdom Metazoa; phylum Chordata; class Lepidosauria; order Squamata; family Colubridae; genus Arizona; species Arizona elegans. Next base: position 2,763,394 of record JAKOOJ010000021.1, read on the forward strand.
CTTTAAAAGCATTTTTTTTACAACCTAAAAAAAAAAGTTGACCACGCCCACTCAGTCATATTAACACCCCCACCCCCACCAAGCCACGCTCACAGAACTGGTAGTAATAAATTTTACATTTCGCCACTGATCTACAGAGATTCTCAGTCATCCAAGTCATGATTGTCCCAAAGGTACTTATTTCAAGAAGCAACTGGACTTTCTTTGTTTTTCCTTGAAGGCGTTTTGCTTCTCATCCAAGAAGCTTTTTCGGTTCTAATGACTGGATGGTGGGGAAGGGAAGGATTTATATTCCTAGCAGTCATCTGGTCATTTTAGCATGCTTTTTGAGAGTCGTTCAGGACACTTGGAGGTTTATCTGTGCCCACAGAGTCATCTGAATAGTGAAAATAGGTGTGGAATCTTTTTTGGAACTGATGAAAGTCACAGCGCAGTTACAACACGGTCCTTTCAGCAGTTTCAAAAAGGTTGCACACCCATTTGCACTATTCAGGGGATTCTGAGGGCACAGATAAACCTCCAAGTGTCCTGAACAACTCCCAAAAAAGAGTACTAACGACCAGATGACTGCTAGGATTATAAATCCTTCCTCTCCCAACCATCCAGTCAGAACTGAAGAAACTTCTTGGATGAGCTATTTATCCTTCACTTTTGGTATATTGGAAGGAAGGAAGGAAGGGAGGGAGGGAGGGCGGAAGGAAGGAAGGAAGGAAGGAAGGAAGGAAGGAAGGAAGGAAGGAAGGAAGGAAGGAAGGAAGGAAGGAAAACTGAAATGTTACCTGCAGATGAGGATACTTGGAGCACAATATGAAGCAAAGCTGCAAAAGAATAAGAAATATATACTGTAAGAAATATTTTCATTAAGGATTACCAGAATTTCATCGACTTACATAGCAGTTCTTTATATGTCTACTTAGAAATACATTCTTATTGATATAATTGTTTATTTTCTTAAAAAATAATATTAATGTACTTCAACTAATTAAGAAAACTAGATATACATCCAAGAAATGTAGAGATTCACTTCAAGTATAACCAATGTCACCATATGTTAAAAAGAGAAGAGGAGGGAAGAAAACTAGAGGGTTGCTAATTATCTTATAAGTGGAACAACTTCAAAAAAACTTTTGGCTGGCTTGCTCAAAAATCCATTGGTTAAAAAACAAATTGAACCATAACAACCCAGCCTTCCCAATGATGATGATGATGGCTGCCTAGAATTGCAGCCTTCCTTTGAAGCTGTATTGTATTTATTTAAAGATACGCCATATAGGATTATCACATGTTACATATTTCACATTATCCCAGGTATCCAGGTTGAAATTCCAATGTCGATCAATATTTAAATCTAAAGAAAATTCATCTGTGCAAGCTTCAAAGCTAAATCACAGAGGCCTTTTAAATTTCTTTTGCTCATAAAAGGGTACCCAAGATGCATTGTTATCTGCAATTTTAAATATTTGGCAAGCCAAAGTTTTCATTTTAGTAAGAATGGTGCGAGAGCAGAAATTAAAAAAACCCAGTAAGAGTTAGAGAAAAGAAGAAAAGTTTTGAGAAAAAAGTAACTCACTTAGCATGGGGACCAGGCCAAAGGCATCCATGTTCAATGAGATCAATCTTCTTCCAACTTTTGATTTGGAAATTATGGTCCCTCAGAAATTACTGTTCTTCAAAAGCCGTGCTTGAGTATCTTGACTTCTAAAATGAACCTTCTCCTTTGAAGCAGATCTTCTAAATGCTGTCTATGGGAAGTCCACACAGTTATCAAGGGAAGCCCACTCTTGCACAATCATTCTGAGGAGAAATGCTAGACTTCACAGAAACTCAGTCACAGATCCATAAGAAATTGTTTCAAGAAACAGAAAGCTCAAATTAGTGACCTCAGCAGGCATTTTGTACTGCTTATCTCATCAACAACCCGTTTTTGTCCTGATCATTATTTAATATCCTTTCTGCCCTCAGCTAACAGGAAGAAATTGCTGGAGTATAATATTTCTGTTTGATATAATAGATGCTGATTTAGAGGAGCTCAGAACAACAAATGTTAGACCAAGGTCCACATGAAAGAGAACTGTGATGGGCTGAGGAGTCCTGGACATGATCCACCCTGGAGACCCTTTGCTGTAAGAATCATACCCCCAAGGTACCATATTTTTAAAAGTATAAGGCACGCTTCCCCTCAAAAAATAGTGGGTGGAAATGTCTGTGCGTCTTATATTCTGAATATTTTGGGGAGAGGGGCTTGGTGCAGCACCGATCAGCTGTTCCAGAACAGGCGGCAGCGGTGGAGAATGGGCCACACTGAATAGGCCACACCGAATGGACCGTGGCAGCAAATGGGCCACAGCAAACAGGCTGCAGCAAACAGGCCAGATAAATACCAAATGGATGCTGGGAGTCAGAGGCAGATTTTTTTCCCCTTGTTTTCCTCCCCAAAAACTAGGTGTGTCTTATAGTCTGGAGCGTCTTATAGTCCGAAAAATATGGTATTTTCATCAGTTGTTCTCAACAGACTGTGAGTTTTTCACACGTCACGCTTCAAGAGAAATAGGAAGTGTTGGAAAACTCATTTGCTGCCAGCAAATAAAACTGCATGCATTGGCAAGCTTTTTTTTTTTTTTTTTGGTTTAGGGTTGATACGTGTGTTTGAGCCATCATTCCTTTCTTCCTATATATTTGATATACTTTTTATTTGTATTTAAAGCAATCCATTCCTACCACTGATTCTTTGGAGAAAGTAGATGATCAATGGTTACTTAAATAAATAATTCTGGGGCATTGTAGAAAGTTAGCACCTACCCCTCTCCTAGAAGAATGAAATATTCTAGGAAATATTTTTTTTAAAAGGCAGACTGTTATATTTCTCCTTTATGAGAAAAGGAGAAACATGTTTTTAAAGACAAAGAGCAGCTCCTTGTCCCCAGCAGATATTTGATGCCCATTGAGCAGGACTGGGCAAGCCTATCTACAAGACAATTAGACCTTCAACTCCAGGATGATGGGATTAAGTCATGACCCTCCAGGACATTATAGGATTATCTATTATCTTTAAATTGGGTTTTAAATGTTTTTAGATAAATTGGATGTCTTAAATTTGTTTTTTGAGCCCAAATTATTTAATCTATTTTTAATAGTTTTTAACTTTTGTATGTTCTTTGTATTTTTATCTTGGCTGTTCACAGCCCTGAGTCCTCCAGGAGTAGGGTGGTATACAAATATGATAAAATAAATAAACAAACAAACAAACAAACAAATAAATAAATAAATAAATAAATAAAATAAATCTACAGCAGGGCTCACCGCATTGCGAAATCACCTGGGAACATTGCATCATCCAGTAAGGTTCAACCAAACTTATTTCAGACAACAAGGTCTCTATAAAAAGATCTCGACTATGTGTCAGAATGGTAAAACAATTGGCAACTCCAAATCTCAACCAACAAATGCTCTGTCTTACACATTGGCCAAAAAAAAAAAAAAAAAAAGTCAGAACACAAAATACAAGCTGGATGGATACGACCTAACAGATGACTCTCGCACTGTCAAAGACCTTGGAGTTCTCATCTCAAATGATCTAAGTACCAGAGCTCACTGTAACAGCATTGCTAAAAAAGCATTAAGAGTTGTTAGCCTAATCGTGCGTAGTTTTTTCTCCGGTAATATTGAACTGCAAACTAGGGCATACAAAACTTTTGTCAGACCAATTCTTGAATACAGCTCATCTGTCTGGAACCCACACTGCATATCGGACATTAATACAATCGAACGAGTCCAGAAATATTTCACGAGAAGAGTCCTCCACTCCTCTACTCGCAACAAAATATCTTATGCCACCAGACTTGAAATTTTGGGCTTAGACAACTTAGAAATTCGCCAGTCTGACCTAAGCATAGTACATAAAATCATCTGCTACGATGTCCTACCAGCCAATGAATACTTCAGCTTCAACCAAAACAATACAAGAGCACACAGTAGATACAAATTCGTGGTAACCGATTCAAACTAGACTGCAGAAAATACAACTTCAGTAACAGAGTTGTCAATGCCTGGAATGCACTACCTGACTCTGTGGTTTCTTCCCCAAATAACCTTAGACTGTCTACTGTTGACCTCACCCCATTCCTAAGAGGTCTATAAGGGGTGTGCATAAGCGCACCAGCGTGCCTACCGTCCCTGTCCTAATGTTTTCATTTATTTGTACCCTTTTCATGTATTTATAATTATGTTTACACTTGTATCTGTCATAAAATACATGATGATGAAATAAATAAATAAATAATAAATAAATAATAAATAAATAAATAAATAAAATAAAATAAAATAAAATAAAATAAAATAAAATAAAATAAAATAAAATAAAATAAAATAAAATAAAATAAAATAAAATAAAATAAAATAAAATAAAATAAACGTCAGCTATGATCCCTGCATAGCCCTATGGGAGTCTGACAGCAGCCAATAGAACACATAGAAGCCAGTTACTGCTGGCTTCCCGGGAGGTGACGCGAGGCTGGCTCCAGGGGATTATAAATGCTTCATTGGGTGAGGGTGACTTCCCCGCCTCCTTGAAAGAGGTAGTGGTGAGGCCTCTCCTCAAGAAGCCTTCCCTGGACCCAGCAGTGTTGTCTAATTATCGTCCGGTCTCCAACCTTCACTTTGTGACGAAGGTTGTTGAGAGTGTGGTTGCGCGACAGCTCCTCCAGCACCTGGATGAAATGGCGTACCTGGATCCATTCCAGTCAGGCTTCAGGCCTGGGTACAGCACGGAAACGGCATTGGTCGCATTGGTGGATGATCTCTGGAGGGCTCGGGACAGGGGCTGCTCCTCTTTCCTGGTCCTATTAGATCTCTCAACGGCTTTTGATACCATCGACCATGATATCATGCTGCACTGGTTGGAAGAGTTGGGGGTGGGAGGCACCATGTTGCGGTAGTCCTCCTCCTTCTCTCCGACTGGTCACAGTCTGTGTTGGCAGGGGAGCACAGGTCGACCCCGAGGCGCCTCATATGTGGGGTGCCACAAGGGTTGGTCCTCTCGCCCCTTCTGTTCAACATTTATGTAAAGCCAGTGGGTGAGATCATCCGTGGTTTTGGGGTGAAGTACCATCAGTATGCTGATGATACTCAGCTGTACATCTCCACCCCGGACCACCCCAACGATGCCCTTGAAGTGATGTCCCGGTGCCTGGAGGCCGTGCAGATCTGGATGGGAAGGAACAGGCTCAGGCTTAACCTGTCCAAGACTGAGTGGCTGTGGTTTCCAACGTCCAACGTCAGCGTTGATGCCATCGCTGACTATTGGGGGCGAATCGCTGGCCCCCACGGAGAGGGCTCGCAAGTTGGGCGTCCTCCTGGATTCATGGCTGTCTTTAGAAGAGCACTTGACAGCCATGATCGGGAGGACTTTCCATCAGGTCCGCCTGATTTGCCAGTTGCCTCCCTTTCTGGATCAGGACTCCTTAAACACGGTCACTCATGCCCTCGTCACTTCCCGCCTGGACTACTGCAATGCTCTCTACATGGGGCTCCCCTTGAGGAGCACCCGGAAGCTCCAACTGGTGCAGAGTGTGACCGCGTGGGTGGTTATGGGAGTGACATGGCGCTCCGATGTAACACCTCATCTGCGCGAGCTGCACTGGCTCCCAGTGGTCTTCTGGGTGCGCTTCAAGGTTTTGGTTACCACCTTTAGAGCGCTCCATGGCTTAGGGCCTGGTTATTTACAGGACCGCCTGCTGCCATAAATGGCCTCCCACTGGCCGGTACGCTCTCACAGAGGGGGACTCCTCCGGGTGCTGTCGGCCAAACAATGTTGGCTGGTGGCCCCCAGGGGGAGAGCTTTCTCTGTGGGGGCACCTACTATGTGGAACGAGCTCCCCCCGGAGATATGGAGGATCCCAGATCTGCGCACTTTCTGCTGCGCTCTCAAGACCTTTTAATTTCACCAGGCTGGTCTGGCCTAACCTCGCCCATTCTCTTTTTAATGTAAATTTTAATGTAGATTTTTAATTTGTTCTTAACCTGGGGTTTTAAATTTGTCTTGGGCTAAATTGATTTAATTTGATTTTACTTCTGCTCTTAAATTTTTGTATTCTATGTGTTTTATTTTGTGCCTGTTCACCGCCCTGAGTCATTCGGGAGTAGGGCAGTATATAAATCAAATAAAATGAAAAAAAAATGAAAATATTGCACAGGAACAGGAAGCTCAAGTACAAAGCCCAAGAGAGAGTATAAATACCTCTCACTCTCCACTCCGTGTGGTCAGCTGCTCATTAAACCATCTTTCCAATCAGCTTCCATGATTTCCATTGTCTTTCTCCCCACTCGGAACTGAACCCAGATGGATAATTCTTCCAACAAGAAGAAAAGACAAAAAGGAAATATGATAAAATCTTTCTTTACAACATGAGAAAAAACAAATGCAAAATAATTATGATACAGTAACCAAGTCACTGCATATCTAGCCCACATATCTAACACTAATTCGTATAGTGTTGCTAAACAGCAGTCTGTTAAAATAATTTTCCACAGAATTGCTCAAAGCAGAAGTAAATTTGCAGATCAGAATATGTTTTCTAAGAACGCAGCAATCTTGAGCTTCCAAAATACATATCAAGAAGTGTTATACAAATCTTTATGCCTGGGCAGAGAACAAGAAACTGTAGCCAGTTAACATAAATACTAATATCTCAGTGACTTTAATTCACTTAAAGAATGAGAGACATTAAAATACATCATACAATCTTGATTGAGCATTATATCTGAACTTCTTGACTTATATTTATTGAATTCCTGGAGTTAGAAATATCGATTCAGTGATATCTCGACTTGCTTTCTGCTTTTTTAGAACTTCCAAGGTTATGCTTTGAGATTTAGGAGACATGGTAAAGATAAAATGTTTTCAACTTCTGCTTCAGCATCTTTTTTTGTGGCTCTTTTCTCCAAGTTCTTTTCTTTTCTTCTTCCAAACTATCATATATTTTGGAGTATAAGATGCACCGGAGTATAAGACACACCTTAGTTTTTGGGGAGGAAAATAAGAAAAAAGCTGATTGGCAGGTGGATTGGCCTCATACTTACCAGAGTGAACTATGAACCCACATTATAATAAAAAATATGTTGAGATTTTAAAAAGAGTGGAAAGAAGAACAACTAAGATGATTAAGAACTTGGAGACTAAAGAAGAGTTGCAGGAATTGGGTATGGCTAGTCTATAGAAAAGAAGGAATAAGGATGACAAAATAGCAATGTTCCAATATTTGAGGAGCTGCCACAAAGCACCAAGCTTATTTTCCAAAGCACCAGAAGGCAAGATAAGAAACAACGAATGGAAACTAATCAAGGAGAGAAGCAATCTAGAATTAAGGAGAAACTTCCGAACAGTGAGAACAATTAAATAGTGGAAAAGCTTCAGAGGTGGTATTCAGCTGGTTCTGACTGGTCCTGGTGAACCGATAGGGAAATTTGGAGAACCGGCAAATACCACTTCTGGCTGGCCCCGCCCCCAATCTATTTGCTGCCTCCTGAGTCCCAGCTGATTGGCTGGGTCTTCTTTTGTTGCCCTGCAGAACAGAGCTGGAAAGCAGGTTAGTGGGGTGGGGAGGGAATGGGGATTTTGCAGTATCCTTCCCCTGCCATGCCCACCAAGCCACACCCACCAAGCTACACCACTCCCACCAAGCCACGCCCACCAAGCCACACCCACAGAACCGTTAGTGAAAATTTTGAATCCCACCACTGAACAACTTGCCTTCAGAAGTTGTGGATGCTTCATCACTGGAGGCTTTTAAGAAGAGACTGGAGAACCACTTGTCAGAAATGGTATAGGACCGTGATGGCAAACCTATGGCATGGATGCCACAGGTGGCACGTGGAGCCATATCGGTGGGCACGCGAGCTCAGCTCTGGCATGCATGCGTGCACCAGCCAGCTGATTTTCGGGCCTTCTGGGCCCACCAGAAGTCAGGAAACACACTGTTTCTGGCCTCCGGAGGGTCTCGGGGGGGGGGGGAGGCCATTCCCCCCCAGGCTCCTAGAAAGGCTCTGGAGCCTGGGGAGAGTGAAAAACGGGCCTACCAGGCCCACCGTGCCATCACGTGCCAAAAGCGGGGGAAGCACGGGGGGGGGGGCAGGGCGCATAGAATTATGGATGTGGGCACGCATGTGACCTCCCCCCGCTTTTGGCACATGATGGCAAAAAGGTTAGCCATCACTGGTATAGGGTCTCCTGTTTGAGCAAGAAGGTTGGACTAGAAGATCTCCAAGGTCCCTTGCATCTCTATTCTGTATTGAAGTATTGAGGGAACTACTCCTTAGTTTAAGTTCCGATCTGTCACTGCAAAGTTTCCACTCATTGATGCTTGCCTTATTCCTGTATTGGAAGACTGCTATCATATCTTCTTTAGATCTTCTCTTCTTTAAGCTAAACATACCAACTTCCTTTAAACTGGCCTCCAGAATTTAGAGGCCAAATTCTTGGCTTTTTGTATTCTTTCCAGTTCTTCAATATCCATCACCTATTTTGAAGACTAGAAGTGGATATGGTGCAGTGATGGGATTCAAAAATTTTTACTACCGGTTTTGTGGGCATGGCTTGGTGGGCGTGGCAGGGGAAGGGTTCTGTAAAATCTCCATTCCCACCCCACTCCAGGGGAAGGATACTGTAAAATCCCCATTTCCTCCCGATCAGCTGGGACTCGGAGGCAGAGAATAGATGGGGGTGGGGCCAGTCAGAGGTGGTATGTACTGGTTCTCCGAACTACTCAAAATTTCTGCTACCAGTTCTCCAGAACTGGTCAGAACCTGCTGAATACCACCTCTGATATGGTGTTGTAGGAAGTTAGCACCCACCCCTCTCCTAGGAAAATGAGATATTTTAGGAAATATTAAAAGGGCAGAATATTTCCCCTAAAAGGGAGGCAGAAACTCTGGCTCCCCCCCGCCACCTTTGTCAATGGGCCATTAAGGCCTGGGCTATTCTACATAACAAAGATCCATCTCCTTCAAGCAGAGCCGTAGTAGGAATTGCCCAAAGCCCCTTCATTACTCTGGGCTGAGGATTTCGGACGGTATCTGTATGACAAAATCGCTCAGATCCAGCAGGATTTGGACTCTGACTGGGTAGATCCGGGCAGGATGATGAGGAATAGTCTTGAGAATGTTATCTGGGAAGAGTTTGACTCTGTGACTCCGGATGACGTGGACAGGATTTTGGGGAGACTTAATGCGACTACATGTTTACTGGACCCGTGTCCCTCCTGGTTAGTACTGGCTTCCCGGGAGGTCTCACGAGGCTGGCTCCAGGGAATTATCAACGCTTCGTTGAGTGAGGATCACTTCCCCGCTACCTTGAAAGAGGCAGTGGTGAGGCCTCTCCTCAAGACCCTGGATCCGGCAGTATTGGCTAACTATCGTCCTGCCTCCAACCTTCTCTTTGTGGCGAAGGTTGTTGAGAGTGTGGTCGCACCACAGTTCCTACAATTCCTGGAGGAAACGTCCTATCTAGACCCGTTCCAGTCGGGTTTCAGGCCTGGGCACAGCACAGAAATGGCATTGGTCGCGTTGGTTGATGGACAGGGATTGCTCCTCTGTTCTGATCCTATTAGATCTCTCAGCAGCTTTTGATACCATCGACCATGGTATCATGCTGTACTGGTTGGAAGAGTTGGGGATGGGGGGCACCGTGTTACGGTGGTTCTCCTCCTTTCTCTCAGACCGGTCGCAGTTCGTGTTGGCAGGGGGGCAGAGGTCGACCTCAAGGCCTCTCATCTGTGGAGTGCCGCAAGGGTCGGTCCTCTCGCCCCTTCTGTTCAACATTTATGTGAAGCCGCTGGGCGAGATCATCCGTGGCTTTGGGGTGAGATACCACCAGTACGCTGATGACACCCAGCTGTACATCTCCACCCCAGGCCACCCCAACGATGCCCTTGAAGTGATGGCCCAGTGCCTGGAGGCTGTACGGATCTGGATGGGGAGGAACAAGCTCAAGCTCAACCCTTTCAAGACTGAGTGGCTGTGGCTCTTGGCATCCCGATATAGTCAGCTGACTCCATCGCTGACTATCGGGGGCGAGTCTTTGGCCCCCATTGAGAGGGCACGCAATCTGGGAGTCCTCCTGGATACACAGCTGTCTTTGGAGGAACATCTGACAGCTGTTGCAAGGGGGACCTTTTGTCAGGTTCGCCTGATTCGCCAGTTGCGCCCCTTTCTTGATCGGGATTCCATGTGCATGGTCACTCATGCCCTCGTCACCTCTCGCCTGGACTACTGCAACGCTCTCTACATGGGGCTCCCCTTGAGGAGCACCCGGAGGCTCCAACTGGTCCAGAATGTGGCCGTGTGGGTAATTATGGGAGCTGAATGGCGCTCCCGCATAACACTGCTCCTGCACGAGCTGCACTGGCTCCCAGTGGTCTTCCGGGTGCGCTTCAAGGTGTTGGTTACCACCTTTAAAGCGCTCAATGGCATAGGACCTAGTTATCTCCGAGACCGCCTTCTGCCACCGACGACCTCCCATCAACCCGTGCGCTCCCACAGAGAGGGCCTCCTCAGAAGGGGGAGGGCCTTCTCTGTGGGGGTCACCCACCCTCTGGAATCAGCTGCCCCCAGAGATAAGGAGAATCCAAGACCTCCGTGCCTTCCACCGTGCCCTTAAAACTTTCCTTTTCCAACAAGCCAGGCTGGCCTAACAATGCCTTTTAATTGATTTTAAATTTATATGTTTTTTTAATTTTTGGCCAAATTGAGATATTTCCTTTTAATTTGTTCTTAATGTTTATATTATGTGTTTTTATCTGGCTGTACACCGCCCTGAGTTCCCAGGAAGAAGGGCGGTATATACATTCGAAGTAAAATAAAAAAAAAAATTACATCATCACCCAGCAAGGCTCAACCAAGCCTGGGTCACAGACAGCCTACAAAGTTACCCCTGCATGGCCACATGAGAGTCTGACAATCAATCAGAACAAAAACTCAAATTCAAAGCCCAACAGAGGGTATAAAACCAGGGGTGAAATGTAAAATCTGTTACTACCGGTTCTGTGGGCGTGGCTTGGTGGGGGGGGGGTAATGTAACTGGGTGGGCGTGGCCAACTTTTTTTAAAAAAACTTTTCAAAGCATTTTTTTCTAATGCTTTGAAAAGCCTCTCTGCCAATCAGGGAATTCAGCTGGGATCATCAGAGACTTTTCAAAGCATTTTTTTACCACCTCTTCGGCCAAGAGGTTGCAGAAAAAAATGTTTTGAAAAGCCTCTGATGATCCCAGCTGAGCCACCCGATCATCAGAGGCTTTTTTTTTTTTTACTTTTAAAAGCATTTTTTCATCTGAAGAGGTTGTGGAAAAAATGCTTTTAAAAGAAAAAAAAAAAGCCTCTGATGACTGTGTGGTTCAGCTGGGCATGGGGCGGGGGGGGGGGGGCAGTGATTTTTGTTACCAGTTCGCCATCGCTACTGGGTCGGGCGATCCCATCTGAACCGGGAGCATTTCACCCCTGTATAAAACCCAGGAATTCTCAGCATCTGTTCCCTTTTTCTGCCCAGAATCTCAAGCCATGTGATCCTGTTCATCAATAAACCTTCTTTCCGAGCGAACTTCCATGAATCCAGTGTCATTTTCCCCACTTGGAACTGAACCCAGAAGGATATTTCTTCCAACAGTGTTTTAGGTATAATTTGACCATACAGGAGAACTATTTCTTGGGATATTGATTGCATGTTAGCAATCTTGACATGGCTGAATGAGCCGTTAGTGAATAGGCTGAGGAACATTTGACTATTCATTACAGAAATAATCTCTCTCTCTCTGTGAACATTTCTAGTCCAACACTGACCCCTTGTGGTATTAACTAGTATTTCATAACTGTTGCAGAAATTGGCATTTCTAGTCTACCTCCTAAAACAATTTTACTATTTTACTACTTTTTGCTTGAATCTCTTTACTGTTTTACATGATATCAAATGAAGCATGAAAATCTGGCCCGGGTTGATGAATGCCACTTAGGTGTTTAAATGAAAGTATTGCAAAGCTAGGCACTGCAGAATACAGGTGGACCTCAAAAAGTAGATCACAGACGTGCCTTAAAGCAGGGGTGTCAAACTCGTGGCAACACGTTGTCGTCACTTGACCTATTGTGACTTTTTTTCTCCTTCAGTAAACTGGGGTTGGGCGTGGTTGTATTGGACCCGTGGGCCACGAGTTTGACACCCTTGCCTTAAAAAAAGCCTAGAACTAAGGAGAAATTTTCTGACAGTGAGAAGAATTAATCATTGGAACGACTTGCCTCCAGAAGTTTTTTTTAATTTTTTATTTATTTTGTTGAGTACATATTAGATAATATATATAAGTATAAGCATGAATTGAATACATAAAATGAATACAATTAAAGGGAACATTAGGACAGGGATGGTAGGCACGCTGGTGCGCTTATGCACGCCCCTTACAGACCCCTTAGGAATGGGGTGAGGTCAACAGTAGACAGTTTTAGGTTAAAGTTTTGGGGGTTTGGGGATGAGACCACAGAGTCTGATAGTGCATTCCAGGCATTAACAACTCTGTTACTGAAGTCATATTTTCTGCGGTCGAGTATGGAGCGGTTCACTTTAGGTTTGTATCTATTGTGTGCTCGTGTGTTGTTGTGGTTGAAGCTGAAGTAGTCATTGACAGGTAGGACATTGTAGGAGATGATTTTATGAGCTATGCTTAGGTCATACTAAGGTGTAGTTCTAAATTTTCTAAACCCAGAATTTCAAGTCTGATGGCATAGAGTATTTTGTTACGAGCAGAGGAGTGGAGGACTCTTGTGAAATATTTCTGAACCCGCTCAATTGTATTAATGTCCGATATCCAGTGCGGGTTCCAGACAGATGAGCTGTATTTGAGAATTGGTCTAGCAAATGTTTTGTATGCAATGGTTACTAGTGTAATATTACCGGAGAAGAAGCTACACAAGATTAGGTTTACAACCCTTAATGCCTTTTTGGCCATGTTGTTATAGTGGGCTTTGGCACTTAGATCATTTGATATGAGTACTCCAAAGTCCTTGACAGAATGAGGGTCATCTACAAGATCATGTCCACTTAGCTTGTATTTAGTGTTCTGATTCTTTTTGCCAATGTGTAAGACAGAGCATTTGTTGGTTGAGATTTGGAGTTGCCAATTTTTTGACCATTCCAACACAAAGTCAAGGTCTTTTTGAAGGGTAGCAGCATTGTTGGTAGTATTAAATAATTTAACATCATTGGCGAAGAGAACACAGTTGCTTATAATACGTGAAGTGCTCAAACACTGGAGTTTTTTTTAAAAGAAGAGATTGGATAATTATTTATCTGAAATGTTATAGGGCTTCCTGCCTGAGCAGGGGTTGAAGTAGAAGTCCTCCAAAGATCCTTCCAACTCTGTTATTCTGTTAAAAGGGTTGCATGTTATTTAGAAGCAACAATGAAGGAGGAAATAACATTCGATAGGGAGATAGCATTCCAGGAGCAACAAACTTTTAGAGAGGGTAAAACAGCAATGAGATGTTGTCAAAGAACTCCCCCCCCTCCAAATTCTTTCCAGTTTTGGGTTGGGTTTTTCTTTTTAAATGCTATCTCTTTTCTCCTGCATTAAAGGGGTCAGCCTGGATGAGATATGTACTCCAGTCAACAGGATATCTATATCCAGGAGTGGGATTGAAAACTTTTAGCAACTGGTTCTCTACCTGGTTGCTCGGTGGGCGTGGCGATGGGGGCATGATCTACTCGGCCTCCTGCACCATGGCTGGGGGGAGGGGGGCATTTTCACCTTCCCCAGGCTCTGGAGGATTTCTTTGAGCCTCCGGGGGCCTCCCGAGGGCTCCAGAGGCCCTCTGGAGGCCGGAAATGGGCCTGTTTTCGAACTTCCGGTACTTCCGGTAGGCCCATTTTTCACCCTCCTAGAGCCTCTGCACGGGTCTTGCACTCATCTGTCATCCAAAACAGGCCATGTGGAGACTCCTGAAAGGGGCGGAGCAGGGTAGGTGGGGCCAGCCAGTCCTTGCAACTACCGGTTCAGCAAACCAGATGTAAAATTAGCATCCGGTTCTCCTGAACTGGTCCGAACTGGCTGAATCCCACCCCTTCTACCTCCCTAAATTGGAACTTTATCCCTATAGACAAGATTGGAATTAAATATGAGTAAAGGATCCCATTTACAAGCATGTCTGCAAGAGTCGTGGTGGCTCAGTAGTTAGAATGCAGTATTGCAGGCTAATTTTGCTGACTGCCAGCAGTTCAATCCTTCCTTCCTTCCTTCCTTCCTTCCTTCCTTCCTTCCTTCCTTCCTTCCTTTCTTTCTTTCTTTTATTAGATTTATATACCGCCCTACTCTCAAAGGACTCAGGGCGGTGAACAGGCACAAAAATAAAATACTTAAATACAAAAATTTAAAAGCAAAAATAAAACCAGATTAAACAGTTTAGCCAGAGACAAATTTAAAACATCCCAATAATTTAAAAACAGATTTAAAATTTTAAATTTAAAAGAAAAGGTGGGAAAAGGTTAGGCCAGGCCAGCTTGCTGGAATAGGAAGGTCTTAAGAGCGCGGCGGAAAGTGAGCAGATCCGGGATCCTCCGTATCTCCGGGGGGAGCTCGTTCCAGATAGTGGTGCCCCCACAGAGAAGGCCCTCCCCCTGGAGGCCGCCAGTCAATACTGTTTGGCCGACGGCACCCGGTGGAGCCCCTCTCTATGAGAGTGTACCAGGCGTACCTAATGAGCTCAAGGTTGACTAAGCCTTCCATCCTTTCGAGATTGGTAAAATAAAGACACAGCTTGTTTGAGGCAATAGGATGACTGTATAAACTGCTTAGAGAGGGCTGTAAAGCACTGTGAAGCGGTATATAAATCTAAGTGCTGTTGCTATTGCTGTTGCATGCATATAGGATATATGTGTATGGGTGAGTAAGATCACTAGCTTCTACAAAACCCTGTGTAACTTCTCACCACGTTATGAAAGTTTCTTATCCTCATCCTTACTCTGAAATTCCAATTCTCCCCATTTTGTGTTCTGCAGGATAAATATAAAGATAAAAACCAGAGACTTTTCTTTTAGGTTTATATATAAAGAACTTGGGAAAGAATGGAACTTTGATGGTATATATGTTGATGGCAGCAAGAATAGTCTACGCACAAAAATGGAAGGATACTTTGATTCCCACAATGGATTAATGGCTGCAAAAATGGATGGAATTAGCAGAGATGGCTAAACTGACTGCTTTGATTAAAGAAAAGAAAACAATCGGAATAGAATAGAATAGAATAGAATAGAATAGAATAGAATAGAATAGAATAGAATAGAATAGAATAGAATAGAATAGAATAGAATAGAATACTTGGAAGGGACCTTGGAGGTCTTCTAGTCCAACCCCCTGCTTAGGCAGGAAACCTTATAGCATTTCAGACAAATGGTGATCCAACCTCTTCCAGTGTTGGAGCATTCACAACTTCTGGAGATAAGTTGTTCCACTGATTAATGATTCTAACTATCAGGAAATTTCTCCTTAGTTCTAAATTGCTTCTCTCCTTGATTAGTTTCCACCCATTGCTTCTTGTCCTGCCGTCAGGTGCTTTGGAGAATAGTTTGACTCCCTCTTCTTTGTGGCAGCCCCTGAGATATTGGAACACTGCTATCATGTCTCCCCTAGTCCTTTTTTTCATTAAACTAGACATACCCAGTTCCTGCAACTGTTCTTCATATGTTTTAGCCTTCAGTCCCCTAATCATCTTTGTAGCTCTTCTCTGCACTCTTTCTAGAGTCTCCACATCTTTTTACATTGTGGCGACCAAAACTGAATGCAGTATTCCAAGTGTGACCTTACCAAGGCATTATAAGGTGGTATTAACACTTCACATCATCTTGATTCTATCTCTGTGTTTATGCAGCCGAGAAATGTGTTGGTTTTGATTTTGTGTCTACTTGGAAACCACTTTTGGATTTTTCTCTTGAGATGGAAAATAATGAAACTTTGATGTTCTGAATTGAGAACGGCGGATACGAGACCCAGATAAGCAACACGGTTTATTCCAGCAACAACACAAGGGTTAAAATATGTAACCTGACATCAGTCGCGCACAGCCGCTATTTATATTGCAGCTGGGCTCGCGCAGCCAATAAAACACTTTAAAACATTCACACCTCCCGCCGGCCGAGCTATCAGCTCAGCCGATCAGGAAGCCTCCCATTGCTGGGCGACCTCCCATCAGATTGTAACATTTGATTTTGGGGTTTTCTAGTTAGATAAATTTGATGCTATAAAAATATTATCATATAAAAGTAAGAAATTGAGGTTTTATGTTATTACCTTATTCTAGTGTATCCAAAGGAGTCGGCGGTCAATGCTTTTTTTCTTTTTCCCCTCTACCCTACACTTTCCCTCTTTTCTTCTTTTCCTCTCTTATTTCTGATTATTTTCACTTTTCTTTGCACTTCTGTATTTTATACTGTGATAAATTAATAAAAAATACTTTAAAAAAAGGAATTTCAAAGTTGACAGTCTCTCAGTGCGAATATAAAGAAACAAATGGTTCAGATAAAATTGAGGCTTCATTACATTGTTCAGATGCCTGACTCTTCTCAGGACTTGGCTTCCAGTAATCTGGGAAACGAATGAGGTTTCTGTGGGATTGGGACGTGCTATAAATGGAGATTGATTGACAAGCCACAATAAAGAAATGGGTATTGTGGTTTTTCAGTCATCATCCAGATCATACTACATCCCAATTACATATAAACCAGAACAACTAGGCACAAGAAGAGGTTTTTTCCCAAATGCCATCACTCTGCTAAAGAAATAATTCTTTCAACACTGTCAAATTAGTTACTAAGTCTGCACTACTATTAATCTTCTCATCATTCCTATCACCCATCTCCTCCCACTTATGACTGTATGACTGTAACCTTGTTGCTGGTATCCTTAAGATTTATATTGATTGTTTCCCTATGACTATCATTACGATTCTTGATGAATGTATCTTTTCTTTTGTGTACACTGAAAGCCTATGCACCAAGACAAATTCGTTCTGTGTCCAATCACATCTGGCCAATAAAGAATTCTATTCTATTCTATTCTATTCTATTCTATTCTATTCTATTCTATTCTATTCTATTCTATTCTATTCTATTCTATTCTATTCCATTCCATTCCATTCCATTCCATTCCATTCCATTCTTTCTTTTCAGGACCCTGGTGAGCTCCTGTTTTTCGCTCCACAAGTTCCATAAGATGATAATAAGCTTATATAGGTAGTCCTCGACTTATGACCACAACTGAACCCAAAATTTCTATTTCTAAGTGAGACATTTGTTCAGTGAATTTTGCCCCATTTTACGATTTTCCTTGCCACAGCTGTTAAGTGAATCGTTGCTGTTGTTAAATTAGTAACACAGTTGTTAAGTGAATCAGGCTTCCCCATTGACTTTGCTGGTCAGAAGGTCGCAAAAGGGGATCACATGATCCCGGGACACAGCAACTGTCATAAATATGAATAAAAATTCAGCCAAGTGCCTGAATTTTGATCACTTGATCATGCAGATGCTACAGGGGTCATGAGTGTGAAAACTGGTCATAAGACACTTTTTTCAGTGATGTTGTAATTTTGAACAGTCACTAAATGAACTGTCGTAATTTGAGAACCACCTGACCACGAGGTGGCTATTTCAGTAACACAGCCATTGCAGGTTCCTTCTGGATGGTAATTTTATGTACACTTTTATGTACACTGAGAGCATATGTACCAAGACAAATTCCTTGTGTGGTCAATAAAAGAATTCTATTCTATTCTATCTATTAAGCTCCATGCTTTTTCAAGAGGCAACTGGACTTTCTGTTTTTTCTTTGAAGATGTTTCATTTTCTCATCCAAGAAGTTTCTTCAGGGCTCAGCCATGACCTGGATGATTGAGAATTTTCATAGACATTTAAATTCCATGGTTTACATGGAGAAAATAAGAGTGGGATAAGGTGCAGAAAAAGTTAGGGCGAAGGAGATGCCTCATCTACATTCTTTTAGCGGATTTTGTCCTTTTTTCTTTGCTCTCAGCCTTTCCCTTAACTTTCTGTTCGAAGGGTGGAAGAGAAAATTGGTCAGTATTTTAACAAACTAAACAGATTTATTCTTTACAAATGGAGTCACAAATAAAAAGCGACAAGGAGGATATTAAAAGGCATATCTTAAGGATATAGAAAGTGAAATACAGATAGTAAATACACATAAGTAAGAAGAATTGCTATAGCATTTTGCATACAACGTTCCCTGGTGCACATTTTTGTATTGAATGTAAAAGGTAAAGGTTCCCCTCGCACATATGTGCTAATCGTTCCCGCCAATGGGCTCGTGCTCATCTCCATTTCAAAGCCAAACAGCCAGCGCTGTCCAAAGACATCTCTGTGGTCATGTGGCTGGCATAACTAAATGCCAAAGGCGCACTGAACGCTGTTACCTTCCCACCAAAGGTAGTCCCTATTTTTCTACTTGCATTTATCATGTGCTATCGAACTGCTAGGTTGGTGGAAGCTGGGACAAATAATGGGAGCTCACCCCATTATGTGGCACTAGGGATTTGAACCACTGAACTGCCGACCTTTCGATCAATAAGCTTAGTGTCTTAGCTACTGAGTCACCGTGTCTTAAAAATACAATTTGATATAAATTTCGTAACATTCCTTTAACTTACTGCAATTGTATCCAAATGTGCTTCTCTGCATTCAGTTTCTGCATTACATATCTCTATTAGCAAATTTTCCAGGGTTTAAATTTTGGAAATTGAACCTGAGGGAGAGTAGAAAATGTTTATTTTGTGGCTCGACCCCAAGATGCTCAGTCTTCAGCTAAAGCAGGGGTGTCAAACCCGATTTCATTGAGGGCCACATCAGGGTTGTGTTTGACCATGGGGAGCTGGGGTGGGAATGGCCAGCTCAACATCACTCAGGTCGGGGGCACTGTGGTGGCCCGAGCACTCTGCTAACAAACACAGGCTCCTGAGCTCCGTTTTTGACTGCAACAGCTTCCTGCAACCCTCTTACAGTGAAAACAGAGCTTGGGAGTGTCACCCACAGGCCTTGTGAGCTCCGTTTTCAGCTGCGATGGCCTCCTGCAACCCTCTGCCAGCAAAGATGGAGCTCAGGAGGGCTTCATGCAGAAGAACTATGGGCCGGTCCTTCACTGTTTCCAGGACAGCCCTGCGGGCCAGTTCTAAGCACCCCACGGGCCTTGAGTTTGACACCCCTGAGCTAAAGGAAGAAATTCTAATTCTCTTACACAAGACCATTTATTTCTTTTTCTTTATTAGTTGCTCCCTGCGATTCAGATCAGGTCTTAGTAAAATCACATAGCATTTGGGGAAAAAGATACAACTTAGCAAGCCAGTGCTGGAGGCCAAAATAGAGAAGATCTCCACAACTACCATGTATTTTCCTTTGGTACTCATGTAGGTTGGAACAAAGGACAGCCAGACACTGCAGAAGACCAACATGCTGAAGGTGATGAACTTGGCTTCATTAAAACTACCAGGTAAATTTTTGGCTAAAAAGGCCACAAAGAAAGATACAATGGAAAGGAAGCCCATATATCCTAGAACGCAATAGAACATTTTAGTTGAACCTTCATTACATTCCAACACTATCTCTTCCTCTAATGTGTGCATGTCGACATCTGGGAATGGTGGTGAGGATCCCAGCCAAGTGGCCAAAATGCCTGCTTGAACAAGAGAACAGGAGAGGACAATAAAAATTGGCAGTTTTCTCCCCATCCATTTACTCATCTTGGAATGCGGCTGGATGGCCAAAAAAGCCAGGATCACCATGATGGTTTTTGCTAATATGCATGAAATTGCTACTGAGAAGATGATGCCAAAGGATGTTTGTCGAAGGAGACAAGTTATTTGTATGGGACGGTCAAAGAAGAAGAATGCACAAAGAAAGGAGAGGATGAGAGATACAAGCAGACTGTAGCTGAGACTCTGGTTGTTGGCTTTGACGATGGGCGTATGCTGGTACTTCATAAAAACTCCTAGCACAAAAGATGCAGTCAGTGAAAGGGAGATAGTAAATGAAGCCAAGGTGATTCCCAAAGGTTCTTTATAGGAGAGAAAATGTATAACTTTAGGAATGCACACATTTTCACCATCTTTTACATAGTGATCGTCTGGGCAACTGATACAGTCATCCATATCTGAAAAAGAAAGAGGTGAAGAGTCTTAGTCATGGATCTTTGCAGTCAAGAGCCTTGAGATAGCTTGGTAATTGGTTCTATCAGACCCTGGGAAAGAAGATGTTTTCTGCCTTAAAGCAAGAGTCAAAAGGTGGTGATGGAAAAAAGACTCCCGTTTGTCACATGATCAATGTCATGGCTGAGGAAATCAGGACATTCAGACAGTTCAAATGAATATAGCAATAGCACTTCAACTTATATACTGCTTCACCGTGCTTTACAGCCCTCTCTAAGTGGTTTACAGAGTGGGCATCTTGCCCCCAATAATCTGGGTCATCATTTTACCGACCTCAGAAGGATGGAAGGCTGAGCCAACCTTCAGCCTGGTGAGATTTGATCAGTCAAACTACTGGCAGCCGGCAGTCAGCAGAAGTAGCCTGCAATACTGCCTTCTAGCCACTGTGCCAACATGGCTCATAATATATTATACAGTATACTGTATCTCTCTATGTGTACACACACACACACACACACACACACACACCCCTATATCTATATCTATATCTCTATCTTTATCTCTATCTCTATCTCTATCTCTATCTCTATCTCTATCTCTATCTATCTATCTATCTATCTATCTATCTATCTATCTATCTATCTATCATCTATCTATATATATTCTTACTTCTTCATAGGGTTTATGTGTGTTT
Organism: Arizona elegans; assembly: GCA_022577455.1. Classification (NCBI taxonomy): domain Eukaryota; kingdom Metazoa; phylum Chordata; class Lepidosauria; order Squamata; family Colubridae; genus Arizona; species Arizona elegans. The sequence continues at coordinate 2,784,262 of JAKOOJ010000021.1, forward strand.
TTCCTCTAGCCAGGTTTTCCCTATGTAACCAAGGTTTTTCTGCAGCCCCAGCTCAGTAGAATCACATCCATTCGATTCTGGGCTTTTTTCTTTTGCTGGCTGATAGCTCTGATGATCAGCTGGCCCCACCCACCCACACCTGCCCTATCCTGTCCTTTATTTCCTGCTTTCTAGCTCATCTCAATCATGCAGCACAGCTGATTCCCACCCTCACTGTTCTACTTACTGTTGCTGACTTGGAAGGTAAACAGCTGAGCTTCTAAATGCTCCATTTTCAGCACTGTTCGTTGTTAAATTGGCAGCATCCCACCATTGGTGTGTGTATGTGTGTGTGTGTGTGTGTGTGTGTGTGTGTGTGTAAACTCTCTACAAGTATCTGAACTACTAATAGGCAAAGCAAATTAGTAGGCTATAATAATCAATGGAATTCTGTGATATTTGGAAGGTATTGAATGGTAACAATGAATTAATTAAGTTAATATGAAGCAATGGTAACATGTACAGATGTTTAAGAATTGAAACAAGATTCAGAAATATAAATAAGCTTAATATATAAGATTATAATAGTTGGAACATCTGAATTAAGATTTATGCTTAATTGGTTTTGTGATCAGAATAAGGGAATTTAAGGAAATAACTGGGAATTGTATTATGTTGTGAGAATTTAAATTTAGGGGTTCAAATTTAGGGAGGAAAAAGAAAAATTGAATTATACCAGGATTAGAGGTTAGGATGAAGGGTAATATTGGTTTATTAAAATTAGAAAAAATAAATATTATGGTAAAAAACAAATATATAAAATTGTGTTAATGATGAACAAAAATTTGTATAAATTTATGACCGGGCCAATATTCTTTTCAGAAAAGATGTATTGTATGTTTGTTTGTGTGTTTTAAAAATAAAAAAAAAAATACTAAAAAAAAAACAAAGAATCAATGGAATTCAAGATGGGGACAAGGTACCTGAGACTAATGATACATTTGATCCCTCCTTCGCGTGACGCCTGATCATCTCCTACAATCAAAGTTTTATATCCCCCCCAAGGCAGCCCTCAAAGACTACTTACTTAATTGTCTATTTCTCAAATATTTTTATCCTTAATTCATCATCATGCTTTTTCTCTTGCCGATGTTTCTAAATTGATTAATAAAAAATTTGAAAGTGAATGAGTTTTCTGTTTCTTCAAGAATGGAATGAGGAAGAGGCAGTCAAGCAATGACTGAAGTAAAACTTCATTAGCTCTCAATTCTAGTATAGTATACTTAAAAATGGGGCAGACCTACCCATCAGATAGGAAATCTTCTCTTCTTCACATCGAAAACAATCATAGCAACAGAAGGGCTCAGCCTCCTTCTTGACCTTGTGAAATCCAGGTTGGCAGGGATCATTGCACAGAGAAGTAGGGGGTATCTGTCCAAACACATTAGGATGGAGATAATGTAGTTTTAGGATGACTAGCATCATGATTTATCACTTGTTGCTTGCATCTACACTGAGAGCATATGCACTGGAGACAAATTCCTTTTGTGTCCAACCACACTTGGCCTATAAAGAATTCTATTCTGTTCTGTTCTGTTCTACTCTACTCTACTCTACTCTACTCTACTCTACTCTACTCTACTCTCTATTTCAGTTTCCATCTGTCAACTGCTCAGTTTAATGGAATGAAGAGTTTTCACATAAAGTTGGATGCTCTTGGCTCTAAGAATTTGCAGTTTTGTAAACCATTGAACCATAACGAACCATTTCTTAGTTCATTATTTATCAACCTCCCAAAAAATACACTTACTACTAATAATTTTCTGCTTAAAATATGCCAGTGGCCATATGAATCTATTTCAAATTTCTTAGAGTGGTTTGAAAAATGCTTTTGTTCGTTTGTTAATATGAAATCTGCTACCACCTTATTCAGATGGATAGTGAGGTGGGCAGAATATAAATTAAATGAACAATTGCATTAAACAAAGAAACAAACAAGCTGCTAGCTAGCAAGCAAGTTAAAAGACGCTTGCTCCTGGGGAAGAAAGCTATGGCAAATCTAGACAGCATACTAAAAAGCAGAGACATTCACCTGCCAACAAAAGTGTGTATAGTCAAGGCTATGGTTTTCCCAGTTGCAAGGTGTGGCTGTGAAAGTTAAACCATAAGAAAGGCTGAGCGCCGAAGAATGGAGACCTTTGAACTATGGTGCTGGAGAAGACTCCTGCGAGTCCCTTGAACTGCAAGGCGATCAAACAGGTCACTCCTAGAGGAAATCAACCCTGACTGCTCTTTAGAAGGCCAGATCCTCAAGATGAAATTCAGATACTTTGGCCACTAATGAGAAGGAAGGACTCACTGGAGAAGAGCCAAATGCTGGGAAAGATGGAGGGCAAAAGAAGAACGGGACGACAGAGAATGGGGCGGCTGGATGGAGTCACTGAAGCAGTCGGTGTGAGCTTAAATGGTCTCCGGAGGATGGTAGAGGACAAAAAGGCCTGGAGGAATGTTGTCCATGGGATTGCAATGGGTCAAACACAACTTTGCAATTAACAACAACAACAAGCAAGCAAGTAAGCAAGCCACCACCCTGTTCAGATGGATAGCAAGATGGGAAGAATTAAACTAACTAACTAACTAACTAACTAACTAACTAACTAACTAACTAACTAACTAATTAGCTGCTAGATAGCAAAGCAAGTAATCAAGCCAGCAAGCTCTTATTTCAGCACAATGATCTTTTGGCTACCTGTCTGAAATCTCCATGCCACTGGATTCTTTCGTCAGTCACCACAAATTCTTTCTCTGAAAGTGTTTTAGGATTCAATCTTCCCACTTTCACCTTGGTGTAGGAGCCATTTGGAAAAGTGATCAAGTTGATGAGATCAAATCCATCCATCACTTCTCCATGATCATTCAAGGTCACTTCATCTCCAACACTGTTGTTGAAAGAGATTTTTTGAAGAAGTGAATGGAGCTTTGGGGGGAGAAAAAAAGTAAGGCATTTAAAAACATTTTCACCTTTCTGTAACCACCCTGCGCTTCATAGCAATAAGCAGTGGTGAAATCCTCCACGGATCGCCATCGGTTTGCTGCCCGCACATGTGTGCTGCACACCTAATGCGCACTGCATGCACGCATGCACATCACACACCAAAAGCACGCTGCGTGTGCATGCACAACATGCACCAAAAGCACACCACACACATGTGCAATACACGCCAAACACATGCTTCACACAGAAAAAGAAGACTTCACTAGGTAAATAGAACAGCGAAGGTGGGGAACAGCTCTGCTGCACAATTTACCTTTGCTAGAAAGCAGGATTTCCTGCTTTCTAGCGAATATAAACTGTTGATCTGTCCCCGTCCACACACACACACACAAACACAGCCAGCTGAGGATTAAGGAAACACTTTGGAACACATCCAGTTTCTTTATCTCCAACTTGGCAGCGAAAGACACACCGTCTGCCAAGTGCCTTTATTTTCACAGAAAAACAGAAAGATAAATACTCAGCTTCCAAATGTCTGACAACAATAAATGTTTCTCTCAGCAGTTCCGAACGAGGCTTTAGTGGCTATTCAAGGTTAGTTTTGTTCATCACAAGGATCACTGACCACCACCCTCTATTATATAGTCTCTGGGGTGTGGTCCAGTGACTCAGTTCTAATCCCTAGCACGCCTCCTAAGCTGCTGCAATCGTTTATCACGCCTTCGGAGGCGTGCGTCCAGGAATGATGTTTCTCCGTCACTCTGATCCGAGCCACCTGTCTCCCTGCTAATCTCCTCTCCCTCGGCCGGCACCTGAGACAATACCAGAGGGGAGGGGCCTGGAGAGGGAGGCCTGGCTGACTCCTCTTCCTCATGCTTGGAGCTTTCTTCCTCCAATGGGACAGGCTCAGAGGGCGGGACCACAACACTGTGCAGCACAGCTGATTGTCAGAAATACTGGTTTGGACGGTATTTTTTAGTTTTTTTTAACTACTGGTTCGACTGAACTGGTAGCTTTTTTTTACTACCGGTTTGCCAGAACCGGTGGTTTTTAATCACTACTGGTTCTCCTGAACTGGAGCGAACTGGTAACATTTCACCCCTGGCAGTAATGTTAGGAAGGAATTGTTACCTGCCAGGGTTCAATATCTTGAGATCTTGGTACTGCCTTAGATCTGCGGTTGGATGCGTACATCATATCTAAGACATGTGCCATGGCATAAACTGCATTGTAGATGCTGTAGCTGTGACCAGTCATTTTCATTTCAAAGATAGTTGTGGAAAGATTCTGCAGCATCTCTTCTCCAGTACAATCATCTATTGTGGTGGTGTTTGAAATTGAACAAGTGAAAGCATTTTCCCAAAAATTATTGATGAAACTGTTTCCATTTGCCAACGAAGGCTTTACTTTCTGAAGAAATTCTTCAAAGGCTAAAACTTTCTTTGAGTGGATTGAAAAGGAAAGGGTGCCATGGAAGATCTGTATATTGAAATCTTTTTGAAATTTGTTGAATACGAAATCAATCTGGGCTGTTGAAATCCACACCTTTCCTGAAGAAACGTTGAACTTCTGTTCTGAAGTTAGCAAGCTCATGCTGATGTCGTTCCACCATAAAAGATCTGCCAACCAGAACAAGGTTACAGTTTCTCCATAAACAACAACTGCATTGGCTCTGCTATTTTGGAAAACTGAGATGTGATTAGGAATTCCTTCAAGAATTTCTTCTATACTGCAGATTGGGTGAGTTTTTGGAATTCTTTTAATGAAGGCTGAACATATTCCCTGCTGAGAAAGTATGGGTTGCAAAACCTCCAGGAAATGTTCCCCACTTTGGTCATCGATACTAACGAGGCCAACCCATTTCCACCTGAAATGCAGAAATAACTGGACTATCCCCCGAAGTTGAAGGGCTTCATTTGGAACCATGCGGTAAAAGGAAGAGAAGTGAGAATCATAATTTACTGTTGGTTGAAATGAACCATAAGAAAGCTAAGGGAAAACAAAACAAAACATATGTTTCAAAGAGGAATGAAATGGAAAAATGACAAAATCCTGCATAGTATGTCTGTCTGTCTGTCTGTCTCTATCATCTATATCTAACACCAATCTGTAATCTATCTATTATCTATCATTTATCTATCTATCTCTATCATCTAACTATCTATCATCTGTCTGTCTGTCTGTCTACTATATTGCCTATCTCTATCAACTACCTATTATCTATCTATCATCCCATAAGAAAAGCGAGCATTCCACAAAGCAAGAGCTGCAAACGTTGCAACAGTGGTGTCCACACATGTCTGCCCAACATGTGGCAGAACATTTTGTGCCTGTATAGGCCTTACCAGCCACCTGCGGACACATTGTGGACTACTTACAATCTGTTAGATGTCAAGGTCCTCTTCGAACCTGATAGACAAACATCATTTATCATCTATCTGCCATCTCTTCTCTCTCTCTCTCTCTCTCTCTCTCTCTCTCTCTCTCTCTCTCTCTCTCCCTCTCTCTCTCTCTCTCTCCCTCCCTCCCTCCCTCCCTATCTATCATCTGTCTGTCTGTCTATCTGTCTGTCTACCTCTATAATTTATTTCACTCATCAAGCTATCATCTGTCTATTTCTATCACATCTATCTATCTATCTATCTATCTATCTATCTATCTATCTATCTATCTATAATCTATCCATCTATCCATCCATCCATCCATCTATCCATCTATCATCTATTTAGCTATCTAGCTATCAACCTCTATCATCTGTCTGTCTG